>OX387425.1:16530468-17109777 GCA_947563755.1 Lochmaea crataegi
ACTAGATAATAAAGAATGGATTTGTAAGTTGATGTTCCTAACTGATATTACAAATCATCTCGGCGAACTAAACCTCGAGTTGCAAGGATCGGGGTCAAACTGTTCTAGATTTGTAAGATTTCTGGAAGTCTTTTAAAATGAAAATAGATGTATTTATTCGCGATATATAATTTTATACATTATTTATTCGTATAAAAATTATAGTTTCTTATAGTGGCACTTCAGCTTTGTTCAAAATTGCACATGGGCACCTCTTTGTTAAAAAGTTGCTGACCCCTGCATTAGACAGCTAAATATACTAAATTGTAAAAATCATAATATTACATATATGTCATAAAAACAACTAAATGCTGTTAAAAGAACCTCCAGTTCTATTTAAGACTAGCCCTGTATATTATTGGTACATACTTTTTTACATTGCACCCATCGATCCGGTATTTCTTGCAATTGTACATGAATTTCTTCTGAAAATTCAAAACCGTACTGCTTAAGAAGATCCATGATCTCTTTAAGCGGTTCGAACATAGCGTCAGTCTCTATCTGTCTTTCTTTTACTTTAAAAAGGTATTGCATAACATGGATCAGACCATCGTAATCATCTTCTGTCAGAGTAACCTATAAATAACATTGTATCAAATTATTAAAAAAGTTGACATTTTTCATCCAAACTAATGATAAGAGTAATAATTAATACGTCGATTGTAATTTGTTGCTGGCGAAAATAGAGTTCGACCCTGTAAGAAATAGTGTGCATAATTAATTGCTCTTTCATCAATAGAAACGCAAAACGTTTACCGCCAGAGCTGTTCTCAAGTGGGGATATTGTTTTGACAGGGCGTAAATGAAATTTGAACAGAGTCACACAGACTAAAGGTACGTTTACATTCACTTCCAATTTAAATTGGAAGTGAAAATTTGGAGCTTGACAAATGACAAACTCTATTGTCGTTTATTTTGAAATTTATTTTCAAGGTCACGCTCACTTTCAAATCAAATTGGTGCAAGCAGCTTGACATGGTCAAGAAAAAATTCGTAAAATTCATAAATTTGACATTTAAAGGTTAGTTTTGTTTTGTTGTAGTGTAGGTTCTTGTGTTCTTTCAAGATTTATAAGATTTCAAAGAAAAAAAATATGTTAAGTGAATGTGAAGATTCAGATTACTGTGAAGTAATAAATACACCAAACTGGTGTCGTTTTAAATAAATGTCTTTTACCCAAACTCGTCTATTGCGGATGAAATTTTTTGAATTTTTCTTTTTTTTAAATCTAAATCGCATAACACCAATTACAGCACTAAGAGCTCCTAATATACAAACTTTAAAAGTATCTCTAGTATCCATTTTTACAAAACTTTAAAAATAATTATATTTTTATTTTGTTTACATTTTCAATGATAGGTAACCTAAAAAACAATTCAATTTTCAATGTAAACGGTCAATCATTTAGCTGTCAAAAATTTCCAATTGCAATTCAAATTGGAAGTGAATGTAAACGTACCTTAACACTTGCCTAGGTACAATTTGGATCAAATATAATGTAGATACCCGATAGAAGATAAATCTTACTAAGAAAACACATGCATGGAAGAGGAGGAAACAGCCTCACATATTAATTTCGAATGTGAAGCACCGTCTAATCGGAGATATAAACTCCTAGGACTAGAGCGCCCAAGGAAGGATTTCTCACATAAACGGTACAAACAAGAGCACAAAAAGCCTAAACGCTAAGGTGCCGAGGACTAGACTGTTGGTGCCGAACTAATCATGCAATACTCACCTGCATAGCAGCAATAGCTTCCGCTATAAATGTCTCCAGCTCGTTTAAACTATCTATAACTTTATTATATAAATGATTTTTAAACAGCATACCCCATTTGCAAATTGTATTTAATATAGCTTGTCTTAATGGTTTCACGTCCAATCGTAACCAACCTGAAAATCATAAACATCATATAGTTCATACAGATGCAACTTCTTCCTGAAACACTCATAGTGCGTTGAAGTAGAAAGCGTAAAATTAAAACAATAAATCTATGGAAGATCCAAAGCTGGACGATAAACAATTAAAATATAAAAATTACTTACCCTCCATAATAATGTGTTCTCCAGGTATTTGTTCAACCTTCTTATAAAGTTGTTCGTACCGTTCAATTTCATCTTTAAACTGATCTATGGTTGGCGGAGTTTCCTTAATAGCATTCGGATTATTTTCATCCTTCAGTTGTTCTTCTTCTTCTATAGTCAAAGGTCTCGCATAAAGAAGAAACTCTCTTAAATACTGATTTCTGTCCATTTCCCACAATTGCGTATACTGATCAAAAGTTTTTATAAATTCGTTTGCCGCTTCCATACCTTGAACTAGTCTACCACAAAATTCGACGTGTTTCATTTCGAGTTCTTCGTCATCCCTTGCGATATCGAAAAACGTCTCTTTGTCATCGGGATCGACTCTTATAATGTAATTTCCCATTGCAAATATGTCGTCTATAATTATTTCCATTTCATTTAAAAAACTATCTGGATCTTCCAGATTTGCCGAGGGAACGTATACTATAATCTGATCGTGCAATTCCATCAATAACTCCAGAAAAGGGGATAGTGGCGGTAGGTCCCCGGTTTCGGAATTAAGAAGTATCATATTCAAGTTCATGGCAGTTATTACTTTATTTCTCACCATATTGTCGATATCTTTCAAGTATGGATCCCATAATTTCTTTTTTTTCTCTTTTAAAATATTCATTTCTTCTAATTTCGCTGCCATTTCTTGTTCTCTCGCAATTTCCGATTCGGTTTTTTTAGGTGGTAGAGCCTCTTTAGGTTTTTTCTTCTGCTTTTCCTCTTTCTTACCTTTTCCCTTCTTTTTTTCGGGCTCTGGAGGCGGTAACGTTTCTTCCTCTTCTTCTTCTTCCTCGTCACTCAACGGTGGTTCTTCGACTTGTAGTAGTGTGAATAAATAGTAATTTTCCTTCATGGCATTTTCTAATTGTAGACTACAGGCTGCTATTTGTTCGTATCTTTTTTGACATCGTTCCTGTCTTTCGTCTATACACAACAGATTTTCTTTTTTGCCATCTTTTCTTTCGTATAAAGGTTTGGTAGACCATTCTGATATGGCCGTCATTAGATTACTTACATTTCCTTGAGCTTTCTTTACTCTGTCTGTCAGCTGTTTTATTTCGTCGTATATACGAACTACTGCATCTAGGTCTAAAAAAAGGACATTTTTTTATCACGATTTCATTAGCTTTACGTGTATATATGTTTGGAATCTATCTTAAAATATAATTTGCAATGACATCAAAACGTCAGATTAAATTGAAACTTTCCACACTTATCAAGGACCGATGGCAATACAACAATTCAATAAGTTTGCTCCAATATCCTGACCAATATCATCAGAATTAACGATTAATTTATCATATTCTTATACTCCCATACCTATAATATAACATACTGAGCAATTGGCGGATATGTTAATAGTCAAGTCAAACTATCCAGAAATACATAGGAGCTGCAAACAACAATTGAAAAGCGATTAAGAACATTTAATAGCCTTAAGTCAGTGTTTCGAAAAATTGGTTTCACGCAAATCGTATTAGCTAGTCTGGGTTTTGCAAAAACATGCAAAATCTGTGCAAAAAATGTTCGTCGGAAGATTTTACATCGATATAAGTACTCCAAAATGTTTTTATTTAATTTTCAATTGGCAAAAGTTTATGCAAATGTAGTTTTTTCTGTCACTTCGTTAATTTTATCAGCTGTTCGTTGTCAAAATGATTGGTTAGTATAAATGGTCTGTTTCAGTCTTTAATACAGTACAAAATAAGATAAACATCGCCTGGTAGAATGACAATCCGATGGCGCTTGCGTATTACTTTGGTCTTGATCCTGGAAATTCAGAATAAAGAACTTTCAAGGTCAGGGGTTTTTTCCGGGTCGAGATGGGAAACTCATGTTCGAATAGGTCCAGGACCCAAACAGGGTTGGACTCATCCCCAAGGGGATGCCTACCAACCAAACCCACCTCAACTCGCCGTTACCCCCACCTCGGAATCACTACCCTAGCATACTTCGAGACGGGCAGCGGTCCCTCGCACACTCTCCGCTCACACCGTCGTATTCTCCCTACTATCACTCCTACGTCTCATTCCATGTCGAGTCCTTCTCTCCCCCTAACCATGCTCTCTACTACTCCACTCACTTCCATCCATTCCTCCTCCCCCCTCAACATCATCTCAACCATGTTCTCCCAGTACACCGTCTCCCCTAGTTTCCTGTCCAACTTCTTCAGCACTTCCTCGTTCCTCCAGCATCTAAACACATCCTCCACTTCACACCTCTCGCACACTCCAGTCTCTCTTTTCCCAATCTTGTGGAGGTTCCCTACTCTCGACCCATGTCCAGTGAACACCTGTGTCAAGAAGTAGTTCACCTCCACGAATTTCCGCTCCATCCAATCTCTCCTATTCCCAATCGCTCCTTTTAGCGCGCCCTCATACTCCTCCCACCTGCTCTCCATTTCCTCCTCCATCTATTCCTGTACTTCCTCTATGGTCGCACCCCTCCAGGGTTTGTTCCTAGCCATCACGTCCAATAGGTAGGACCTTGCCAGCACCGCTGCTGCCAGTCCACCCACTGTCCTGTACCCCTGCACCACCCTCAGCAGTATCCCTCTTTGTACCCGCAGGAGTGGCCTGGCATTCACCCCCGCTCTTTCACCCCACACCTCCGCACCGAACAGCATACTCTGGTCTACCGTCCTACCAATTACCCTCCTCTTCCACTCTCCCGGCCCTTTCACATTACACATAAATCTCCCCAGCCATGCTACCCTCACTTTCCCCTTCTCTGCCGCCTTTAGCATGTAAGTTTTGAAGGATTATTGACTATCCCACCACACCCCTAGGTATTTCACAGACTCCTCCATATGAATTATCCTTCCCTTCACCATCGCCCCCACTTCCCTCGTTTTGCTCCGTCCCTTCACTAGCAACCCCACAGTCTTATCTTCCGTCACTTCCAGTCCGCACCGCTCTATCTCCTCCAAAATCTTTCTACACATTCTCTCCGCCTTTCTTTCTATCTCCGCCTCTCCCTTTGCCGTTTATACCAGACACACATCGTCCGTATACACCGTAATCTCACATCCCTCTTCAAATACTATCCCACAAACCTCATCAAACACACACTTCCGGAGCGTCGGTCCAAGACCCAAGCCCTGTCTCCAGCCTCCGTCACATACCTCCTCCCTCTGGAGTCTACATTCACACGCCCCGTCAGGTAGTCCTCCACCAGGTTAACCAACCCCTGCTCCACTCCAAGTTTCAGTAACGAGCTCAACACTGCCCGTTTGCTGACACTGTTTCCGACGTCGAAGAACACCAGTAGAGCCAATTTCTTGTTCCTCCAGCTGCCCTCCCTAGCTCTTTCCACCAAGCCCATCGCCCTGCCCAGTGCCGAGATGCAAGATTTCCCCTTCGTACACCCGTGCTAGCTTACCCTAAAACCCCCATTCCTACCAACTTCCTCCTCAATCCTATCCTTTATTATCCCCTCCATCAATTTACCCATACCACACAGCAGGCTGATAGACCTGTAGGTCAGGGTTAGGGACTAATGCTAAGTTACAAGTTTTATAAACTACACAAAGTAACCTATATTATTTAACTTATTAAGACTAAGATTAGAGCTAAGATAACAAATTTTATCTAGACCATTAAAAATCAGAATAAATGACCACAATTAAAGATAAGGAGTTCTATAAGTCATGTATTTGCAAACAGGAAAAAAGATGAACCGAACCGAATCACACTCACTACAGCATGACAGTGACAGATGTCGGTTATGCTACCAACCCTACCAAAAATTGCTCAACGTGGCTGAAGAATTTTTCACTTCAAAGAGGATTGTGGTTTCATTTCCCAAAAATAATTAACATACCACAAGAAACATACAGAAGATGAATAATTTTTTTTGCAGATGTGTCACATTTAATTTATAAGGGTGTTCCCATCATTCGTACCAATTTTCAGCTCTATGTAAATTATCTAAGTTTACCCCTATTTTTTGAGCTAACTTGAACGGACTATAATCTTTACTTACCGTTCGTATACCAAGTATTATCATCGATCACGACTCTTAACATATCGTCTATTGCCTCCAATTCTTCCATGATCAATCTAAATTCATTTTGTGTTGTACTAATTCGTAAATAATTATACCATTCCACAACGCGTCGTAATTTAACGATGGCGTTCGTCAAACTTTCAGTCAACTCGAAAACATCGAGTGCTTCTTGAGGTATACCGGTAATATCCAACAACTTCATATATCTAACCTCTCTCAAAATCGCCTCTAGCTCGGCATCGAAGTTAAGCTCAACCAAAAGGTTGTCCAATTTTACCAATTGAAATTTTGACATACTTTTCTGTATTTGTCCAGGAGCATAAGAACACCAAGCGCTGAACACGCTGTTTTGCTCGCGATCCAAGATACCGATCATTTCGT
This sequence comes from Lochmaea crataegi, assembly GCA_947563755.1. Taxonomy (NCBI): domain Eukaryota; kingdom Metazoa; phylum Arthropoda; class Insecta; order Coleoptera; family Chrysomelidae; genus Lochmaea; species Lochmaea crataegi. Next base: position 16,536,976 of record OX387425.1, read on the forward strand.
CTATTTTTTTAAACACAAAAGCAGCTTCTTCTGAACGTACAATGTCTTCTTCGAGCTGTTTAAATTGATTCGCAGGTATCAAAAATCTCATTCTAAGATTTTGTATCCACTCTAAAGTACCAGCCACCGGAGGGTAATAATTTTCCAGCGGTACGCCCGTTTCTTTTCCTTCGTCAAATAGTTTTTTAATTGTATCTAATTCGGTATTAAACATATCGATTATTACGTTGAATTTTACCGTTAATTCTTCTGCTATTAAAGAGCGTTTTAGTAAAACCCCAATGACGTTTAGAAATTTAAATATTGCTTCCAAGTTGTAGCAGTCGTCGAAAGCTTGAGAAAAGATTGCCGCTAGACGTCTGTCCAAGTCAGAACATTTTTGTTGGAAGGTATTAGCGTCTCTCGCAATATAATCTTGTGTTAAATCTAAAACTTCGTAATTGATATTACTAAAGACGTTGTATAACTTGTTGAATTCCTCGAATATTTCCTCAACTTTTTGACTCAACAACCTTCCTTTTATACCGCCTATTTCAACTTTTTCAAGCTTACTAAACTCAAGCTGGACAGCTAGAATTTCTTTTATTATTTTCAACCTTTCTAAAAAATCTATCAGTCTTTGAAAAACAACTCTTCTATGAAAATTCCAGCTTTTTCTAACGATAGGCTCTTCTTCAGTAAGTAGATCCTCTGGGATATTTTCATAATAAGAGTCCAAATTATCTCTAACGTATTCGAAAGAATCCATGAACTTTTGAAGAATATCTATAGTGAGAACTAATCTACCGTGAATTTCTTCGGCATCTCCTTGAAATATACTACCCGGGTCCAAAGATAGCTCGGCTGAATTGATAAGCATGTTACAAATCATTTTAATTAAATTTATAATTTTATCATTAGTCGAGTAATATTTGGAGTTAACCCATATTAACGCCACACAGTGTACGAGTGGCTTAATGCATTCTCCCATGTCGAAAAAGTCTCCGTCGAAACTGCTGATATGCGGTAATAAACATTTAATATACAGAACTATATCTTTGGTCTCGACTAGGGCTGCTACAACATTTTTAAAAAGAGTCTTAAACATATCCAAGCATGAGCTATTGGTTAGTTCAAGAAATTCCCCAGCTTTTCTAACTCGTAAATCGGTCAATTGTTCGTAGATGGATTCTAAATTTTTATTTCTTGATACCCAGAAATCGATCTCGTTACTTGGAATTGGATTGGCGCCGTTGGCAAAAACTATATCGGAAGATTGGTTCAAGATTTCGTTACAAATTGTAGACCATTTCATGACGGCGTTTTCTAGGGTGTTTTTTAACGTGAAATCTACTTCTTCTCCTTCGCTTTCGTGGTAATTTAAAACTGCTTCGAATACATTTCCCATGTCAGAAGGTATTGGTAAGATAGTTCTACTCTTCATTGCTCCTTTTATCTACAAAAGATCACAATGTTTATTAACATAACAAATTCATTGTTTCAATCCTTAAGATAAGATAGAGGCGCCGACCCAGCTCTGTAGTGGAACGCTTCTAATGCGATAATTACAGTCAAGCAGAGTCGATCGCGGTTAGTACTTAGATGGGTGACCACTGGGGAATCACCGTCGTAGAGCCTGCAGCAGAACACCTCAGATTACTAGGGTCGGTAGCATACCACATCTCGCAGGTATTATACCAAAAGCACGAGGTATAATGTAGATATGTCGTCTTTCGGATGAGACGTAAAACCGAGGTAACGAATCCATGGATATTGGGCTCGATAAAGATCCCTACCACTGGTTGGGACACTAGTGGATTCGGAAAAATTTCCGGTTAGAGATAGAGTGCTCCCGGCGTCGGTGATTAGCCTAAGTTGCAGAAATAGACCAACGTTAAATAACCGAATAAAAAAAGAGATAAGATAAGATAAATATGTGGCTTTTGTGCTTCTTAGAGCCTCACCACTACGACCCTAGCAGATCTGTTGTGTATGCTAGAATTCCTTTTCTAGACCCGTCCTCATTACTAGCCTTCGAATTCCAATCCTCAGGTCCTCCATATATTGTGAGGGTTGTGGTTTTTCCTCCCCAATCTCCCAACCTTAGCCTAGTCAGGCCTTCGCAGTAGCACAGTATGTGTTCTGAGGATTCCTTATCTTCTTGACAATAGCAGCATATGGTTGTGTACCAATTCGATGTTATTGAGTCTACAATTTCCTGTCAAGTTCCCAACCCTTACTACTTGGAATCTTTCCATAAATATTAAAGAGAAGAGAAAAAGGAACAGATTTGTGATTACTTTCCTTCAGAAAAAGTCGGAGCAGTTCAAGGCGTTGACTATGTGGGTTATCCATTCGAAATTACAATGTATGTTAGTTGAGGATATAAAATGATTTGTAAAAGCATGAAGGCAATTAGTAAGAATGATGTAGCGAAGAATCAATGAAAATGATTTACGTTATGTTCGTTTGGTGGAACAATAATTATCATGAATGTAAAGTACAGACTGAGTTTTCTTACGATATGATGAAGGGAAATGTACCAAACAAGTGGTTTACATTTGGATCATGCCCTTTGCAAATTGCACGTTATTTTAAATTGGATGATCCTGAGAAATACACGGGACATGCTTTTCGACGTACGGCGTCGTTACCATTATACCATTATGGCAATAGATCAAATCCAACGACAAATAGGATGGAAATAGGCAGCTGTGGCGACTGGTTACGTTGAAGAGAGCATTAGCAGTAAGAAGAATGTTTCAAATATTATTGGGAGTGGCATGGATTGAAACACGCCAAACAAGCTAAGACGTACTTTGAATAGGTAAAAAGAGGCATCAATAAAAAAATATTTAAATCGATATTATCGTTAGCATGATCCTAAATACGTCTATGAAAAGGTTCTTTGTTGATTCTCAGTTAGTAGAGACTAACTACTTTGACTATGAATAATACAGTTTCGCTAAATGCAACGTACCTGATCTACTGTATTTTTAAAATTCCTAACGTGCGTAACGACGTCATTAGCAACCACTTTCGGCCATCCTTTCTGATTTTCCACATTCGATAAAACCGGTACAAAAACGCCTTCCAAAAGTATTCCCATTTCTTCGATTGGCCTACCTGCCATGTCACCGAAACATAAAACATCTCGAAAGTTTTCCATGGTCACTGCTTCTTTCTTTTTACGTATAAAATACGTAAATTTCTGCTTAACCTGCGACGAAAAGCTTGTCAACGGTGTTAGAAGACCGGAAATTGGAATCGTTAATAACAACATCTTTTCTTCTGGATTGTTTAGAAAGTTTTGTATCAATTTCTAGAATCAAAAAAATGTTTTTAAGAAAATTTGATTTAATAAATGATCTTAATATGTGAATGTTCACGAATCAAGGCAAACGATACTTTCCTAGTGGCAAAAAGGTGAGAATGACATCAAGGTACTTATTATTTTTCTATTCACATGCATCAAAACTAATTAAGGAAAGAGAACTTACAGAGACACAAAGAGAACTGGCAATGGAAATGGATATGAGAATGAGAAAGCAACCAATAAGAAATAATGAAAGAAAAAACAAAGAAAAGAAGGAAAAAGAGGGAGAAGTGAAAGCGAATAGGGATATAAGGAGAGGAACAAGGAATATGAAAAGAACAGGTAAAGAGGAGAAGTTGTTGAATACCATCGAATGTAAACACATGAATGATAATAAGATAAGAGATGTCAGTAACGAAAATGATGAAAAATACGGAAAAGGTTTGAGAAAAACAAGAAAACAAGAAATAATTAAGACTGGTACGTGGAACATAAGAAGCATATCAGGTAAAGAAAAAGAGTTAGAAGAAGAGTTTGAAGAAACAGGTTTAGACTTACTAGCAATTACTGAAACAAAAAAAGGGCAAGGTATGATGAAAATGGACAATGACAAAATACTTATATATAGTGGCGTGCCAGAAACGGCTAGAGCAGCTAGAGGAATTGGATGTATCATAAATAAAAAATTAGAACAACAAATAGTCAACTGGAGAGGATGGTCTGAACGAATATTATCAATTGAACTTGAGGATGAGAACAAAAACAAGAAAGTCTCTATAATAGTGTATGGACCAAATGAAGATGACACAGCACAAAATAAAGAAAATTTTTGGGAACAATTAACAACATTGACATCAGAAGAAGCACAAGGAAAAATAATAATATTAGGAGATTTTAACTGCAGGGTAGGAAATAAAGATGAAGAATACGCAACAGTAATTGGGACACATGGAGAAAGTTGTAGAAACAGTGAGATGCTTCAATTGATTGTGACGAATACATTTTTTGAACACAGAGACATCCATAAATTTACAAGGGAAGTCAAAAGCAGAACTGGGAAATCCATAATCGATTATGTGTTAATAGAACGAGAAAACAGAAAAAGTGTACTAGATACAAAAGTGAGAAGAGGACCAGAAATTGGTAGTGACCATTACTTAGTTGTCTCAAAAATGAGAAAAGATGAAAACAAAAAAACTGAAAGTAGTATAAAACCAACCAAAAAAGTAGAATATGAATCAATTAAAACGTACAAACTTAGACACACTGAAATTGCTGAAAGATACCGACTAGCACTGAATAAGAAATTTGAAAGTATTTCAGAAAAAATAGAAAATATCAATTTGGAAACTATATGGGATAATTTTAAAAATATACTTCTAGAGACAGCTAGAGAGATCTGTGGAAGTAGTAGGAAAACTAATTACAAAAAACAAACCGCCTGGTGGTCTGACGAAATAAAGAATCAAATAAAAATCAAAAAACAAAAGCGGAAAATGTACTCAAATGATAAAACATCAGAAAATTATGAGCGATATAAATTAGAGAGGAAAAAAGTGAAAGAATTAATATCGACTGCAAAGAGAAACAAGTGGATTGAATTTGGCGACAAAATGGAAATGAACAGTAAAGCTAACCAAAAATTATTCTACAGAACGTTAAAAACATTAAGAAAGGGGAAATCAGAGGTACTAGCAAGGATAAAAAGCAGAAGTGGAGAAATTATAACGGGAGATAACCAAATAATGGAAAGGTAGAAAGAATATTTTCAAGAATTACTAGGAGTAGACGAAGACCATAAAGAGGAGGAAGTAATAAACGAACAAGAACAAATCCAAGTTGGAGAAAATAGAAATGATCAGTATATAAACGCAGACGATGTAAAAGAAGTTATAAAACGGCTTAAGAATGGGAAAGCAACAGGGAGTGACAAATTAACAAATGAGATGGTTAGATATATGGGAGAAAAAGGAACAGAAATACTTGTTAAAATATACAATAAAGTTTGGTATGAAGAACGAGTACCACAAAAATGGAAAACAGCTCTAATAACACCAATATATAAGAAGGGTGATAAATAGAGCTTATTAAAAATTTTGCAATACAAATGCCAAAACAATCCAATGAAACAAAAATGGTTCTGGTAGACTTGGCTAGAATTTTATGTTAATTTCAAATTTGTTTGATAGCTCACCTTAAATAAAGCAGTTAAGAACAAAAATTTCGTTGGATCATTCTGAAATTACTTTAAAATCACGAATTTAGTTCAAAAAATGATACTTTTTCAACGCTATTTAATGCTATTTTACGATGAATATTTTCACTTTAAACTGTAAGGGTTATTATCTTTAACTAAAAGTAAGTCTGTTTCACAAAAAATAAACCAGAAGAAAATACTTAAATTTTGCCAATTTTCAGAAATATTTTTAAGCATAATTATTTTCACTAGGTTATAAAATTACACACTAAAATCTTATGTCTAGATACCTTACGTTCACAAATTAAGATATTGTTGTGTGATCAGGTGATAGTTTTAGCGGCGTTGTCAAATGGTGTTTATTTTCTTTTAGTTGAAATAATTTTGCATTGTAATAGATTACATGAATATGTAAAAATATAAAATGATTTGCATTTATAATCATAAAAATTGAAATAATAAACATCCTTAGAATATAATGTTTATCATGCTTTATATCTTACATTAAATATAAGAAACTTACTGCTGGACCACATAGTTTTCTTTATATATATTATTACTTTGAAATAAATGAAATGATACTTCGGAGCTTAACCTCTCTAGTTTATTACATTGTTGAATTTCATTTGGTTAATGTAAGTTAGGTTAGGTTTTGGTTCTAGTTACACTTTGATCTGTGTTAGTTGGTCGGGAAGCAATATGTGTTAGATTATGATGAAAACTATTGATTGACATTACTATTATTTATTGAGGTTATTTCTATTGTTATTTACTATTTTCTTATTTGTTTTCTGCTAACTATTGTTATGATTATTATTTGTAAAAGATATGTTATTCCTAATTATGCTAATTCGACAATAAGAACTTCCATTATAATTGCACTACAAATATTTGTGACTGGGTTATAATTGGTTCGACGGGTTGAAGGAAACATGTGAATCTTGGTATATTCCCTTCCCCTTCTCGGAAAAACATCAAATAATTTGTATTCCACATGAAGTTTTGGATACACATACTTATCTATTCCCTTCCCCTTCTCGTAAAAATATAGGGTAACCCTTCCCCTTTTTGGAAAACTTCATGTGGAATACAAATTATTTGATATTTATGTCTACATTTATTCCTCATCACGGAAATATTCATGTTGAATATAAAGTATTTAACTATTTTTTAAATAAAATATCGGTCCAAATAGTGGTCGTGGTGAAAAAATAGTTTTTTGGATTTTTCTCTATAAATTCCGAATGTACCACATATTTTTTAGTAAAAAGATCTCAAACCTTATGTAAAGTATTTCCAAATGGAAATGAGAACTGGCAACATTTTCCACCCACCGCTCTATCTAAAATTTGTGACTTTTAATTGCAATTTTCTCTTTCAAAAGTGCATGATCCAAGAATTTTTTTCTTTTAAAATGTTCTATAGCAATAGGGAGTTCTAATAAAAAATTTCGAGGGTCGCAAACCTTACCGGACCCCAAAAATTGACTAAAAATTCGAAACAGTCTTAATGTCACATCAAACAATTGCAAGGCGGATGGTCCTTATTAATCAATATGTGTCCACAAAACTGCATGACAAGGTTGAAGCGACCCTAGTGCAGCTGGACTGCCCTGTTTTAGTGGTTTATATATTTATTAATATGTATAAATATATACAATCTACTTACTTTATTTTCTTCTTGCTGAATCATCTTGTTCCATTTTTCTTGTTTTAATCTATACGATTTTGTTAAGTACGTTAAAATAAATTCCAATCTATCATCTTCGTCTTCTTCATCGACTTTTTTATCAGCCATATTTTAGTATTATCCAAGTTAATACAGAAACTACATGTCAAATGGACGGAAAAGCATGTTAAACTTCTAACAAACACTTCGCATAGCAACGACCCAAGCCCCGGTTATAGTCCAGAAAGAAGGATTACATTAAATTGTCTAAACGGATTGAGAAAGTCAGTTAATTACAAACCAAACTTTATATTATATTATCTCCAACGTATTATACAAGTAAGTATCTAACTGAGCATCGTGTTAATTAGCGGACCCTTTCTCGTTTGCGAGCATATTTTTGATTGGACATAACAATTTGGAAAATTGACATTAAGCGATATTTAATCTGAAATTATTTTTATACGTACAGAGTGCGAAAAGCAGTGATGCTTTTGATGCATTGAAATTTCTTTGTAGAAATTCTCTTAACAATTATTTTGTTTTTCGAAAATTATACAGCGTTACCATGAATCAGGTATATATTTGAGATTTCACCTACCCAAGCTTTACTTTTTGATGTAAAATTAAACTGGTCTATTTCCATACTCCTAGTATAAGAACTATCGATAAAACACCTCATAATTAACTGTTAGGAAAAATTATGATAGAATAAGGGCAGGTTCTAATAAAGGGAATGGGTTTCTTTTAAATGGATTTTTATGAAATAATAAAAAAAAAATTTTCTACGTGCATGCAAAATCCAAAAAATGTGTTATTTAGGTTGCTCTAAAAGGACTAAAAATGGCGTCGATTTGAATGTTTATGTTTGTCATGATGACAAAACGCTAAGTAAAATGACAGATGAGTGCAATCTGCAGAGCCATTAGCGAAAATATTTAAAATTAGTTTAAAAAACTACTTGATCTCACTCTAATGTCACTTTTTAAACTGTTTAACAAATACATATTTTATGTACGAAAATCGATTGAAAAACGTCTCTTTTATTAATGATTGTAGAAAAAATTTCACAATATTTCGTTGACTCGGTGACTGGTCTTAAGGATTCAATAATAAAAGTTTATAAATCCCTCATTTTACAGTAAACAGTAACAGATCCGTAGTCGGTAAAATTTAGATACAAAAACTAAGTTTTATTTTACCAGCAAAATATTTTAGTTGTAAAATAATCATACATATTAGGCATTATCTTTACAGTATCCTTATGCACAAATAGACCGTAAGGCATTAGCGATTACGGACGAGAATTCACTTTGTATACTGTCCATGTTCCTTTGACCCACATATTCTGTAAAAAGCAGGACCTCCCTGTAATCACTGCGAGTCGATTTCTACGATATGCTATTTTCTTACAAACCTTCAACTTCAACAAGTTCCGTAAATCTTCCCATAATGGAAATGCATATTGTTTGTCAAGACTTCCAAACCTGGAACACTTGGATGTACCAGTCAAAGATAATTCAATTTTCCATTTAGAACGATGGGATCCAAACAGTCCCGATGAAACTTCGTTGTTCTTTTTGGAACAACTAAACATCCTACCAATCTCGTCCGATCAACTCGCAGCTGAAACCAAAACTGATCCTGAAACATCCAAAATTTTGGCAGCTTTAAGCTACGAGGGAACTGGAGCTTTCCCTGACCGGAACTGGTCCCTTCAAGGAGATTGCATCATGGTCGGTTCCAGGGTGTATATTCCACAAAAATTCAGGCAACAAATTCTGGAAGAACTTCATCTTGGCCACATAGGCATTGTAAAAATGCAAGCACTTGCTCGTTATTCGAGGGTCTACTGGCTTGGGATTGATCGCAACATCGAACAACTCGCGAAAAATTGTTCCAATTGTATTCTGACTGCAACTAACCCACCTAAAACTCGCAACCATTACTGGGAACATCCTTCAAGATCGTGGGAAAGAATTGACATCGACCAGACAGGACCTTTTATCGGATCAACATCTTCCTCGTGGTGGATGCTCATTCTAAATGGGTTGAAACATTCGTGGTACCAAGTACTTCATCGAATAGTGCCATAAAAATTTTAAAATCCTTGTTTTGCTTCACGGGTTCCGAATTTCAGATATTTTTACGGAGTTATCATATCCCATAAAACCTGTGCCCCATTCCATCCAGCGTCTAATGGACAAGTAGAAAGATGTGTTGCTACCTTCAAACAAGCGCTTCGAACATCACCACAGGATACAGCCTAGCCTTGCTGTTCTTAGGCAGAGAAATAAGATCAAAATAAATACAAAACAACCAAATTATAAATCTAAAATCTATCCAAATTATTCTTTATCCTTAGTGTCAACTTGTCAGTTGGAGGACGTGTCCTATTATTATCTATTTTACTTATACAATTGCACAACATTTACAATATTTACTGCTTAACAAAAACTACACGATTCTACTACAATGTACATGTAGTGTTTGGAAACGTCGAAATAACCCAAAAAGAAAACAATAGTATTAAAGCTTCTAATCCTTAACAAAATCCAATTAATTCTGTGGGGAAAATGGACGAAAATTTCGGGATTTCGGCGAAAACGACAGCGAATATATCCGTTGTCAAGAGAAGTTTCGGATCGGTACTTTTGTACTCTGATTGGTCGATATTGTGAGGAAATTAATGTACGCTAATTAACTACATGTGTTTAAAATGCCCCAATTCGGATAAAAAGAACATGTTTGTATGTTTCTTCTGTTTGACTGCGTAAAGTGTCCTAATAATGTCTTATTATCGGATATATGCGAAATTAGGATAGGTACCATATTCAGTTTTTACAAAATGTGTTAATTATTTTGTTTCTTATTTATTGTATACAGGGTGTTCCGGGACTTGATGCAAAAAATTCGGGAGTGAGTAGATGAAAAAATTTCTCATACGATCCCTCGTTTCTGAGTTATAGGCCTTTAAAGTTGCGAAATCAGAACTTATATTTCAGTATATTTTCTAAATTAAACATTGGAACATCATGAATTTTTAATGGACGATTACGTATGTCCATGTAGTGTGTTTGACGGAATAAATAATTCTAGACTACTATCTGAAGACCAGTGGCGGCTCATGCCCAACAATCCGTAACTTTTACAGGGACAACCTGTACAATCTAAAGATAGCAAACATGAATTTTTCAATCGATTTTTTAACAAAAAGGTACTGGTATGGTTTAGGAGATATGTAGATTTTTAGATCGTTGTACACGCCAAGGAAACCGCTCGCCATAAAGAGACATTCTGAAGAAAATTATCGTAAATTGTAATCATTTATTAAAAATACTTACATGAGGTATTAAAACACAATCAAACATTTCTAATTGAACTGCTTACTGTCGAACATCGTGTTACTTACATAAGGAAAAAATTGAAATGTAGAAAAATTTAGTTGGTTAGCCTACAACTTATCAAATAAAAACAAAAAAAACTATAATAAATGTTCGAAGTGGGCACCTTCCACTTCTACACACTACTATTTCTTTGAAGTTGGAGAGCATTCCAAGATTCTGCCTTATAGCGTCACAATGGAAGTTTATTCTATCGATCATTTCGTTCCTTGTGTTTACCGGTGTCGCATATACCAAGCTAAGATATCCCCAAAGAAATGAATCCATTGGATATAATTCAGGGGAACGGGGTGGCCATGCAAATGGACCTCCCCGACCAATCTACCTATTAGGAAAAATGTTATTATTCTTACATTATTTAGGAAGTGGGGAGGGGCCCCATCGTGCAGAAACCACATGTCGCTGCGAATGTTTAGAGCAATATCACATAGCACGGGTGGGAATCATTTTGGAGAAATTATAAGTATCGCTGACCATCAGGTTATTATCAAAAAAATATGGACCTACTAAATTGTTACCCACTATTCCTGCCCACACATTAACACAAAATCGATGTTGATTATTTGTTTGAATTGTACCGTGAGGATTTTCATCTGCCCATAAATGTAAATTATGGGAATTAATAAAACCGTCTCGTGTGAAACCAGCTTCATCAGTAAACAGTACTTTTCCAACAAATGTATTATCAACTCGTTGTTTATCTAGAAACCAACGAGCGTTGGCAGTCTTGCTGGATAATCCTCTACTTCCATGGCATGCACTTTCTGGATGTGAAAGAGGTAAAGAAGTTGCTCCTGGAGAATCCTATGAATAGTTGTCGATGATACAGGTTGATACAGGATACAGGATACAGGATACAGGATGAAAAGTTACGGATTGTTAACCATTGGGCATGAGCCGCCCCTGGCCTTCAGATAGTAGTGTAGAATTATTTATTCCGTCAAACACACTACATGGACATACGTAATCATCCATTAAACATTCATAATGTTCCAATGTATAATTTAGAAAATATACTTAAATATAAGTTCTGATTTCGCAACTTTAAAGGCCTATAACTCAGAAACGAGGGGTCGTATGAGAAAATATTTTTATGTCACAGCATTGTTTTCACGTCATCTACTCACTCCCGAATTTTTTGCTTCAAGTCCCGGAACCCTGTATAGAGTATTTCTGTTATTTCTAATAAACTTTTGATATCACTTGTTTTATTAATAATCACATATATTGGAAGCTTGAAATAATTTTTTTTTTAAAGAAGGCATTCAAAAAAAGTTGTGGTTGTGAATAGTTTGAAATATAAAATAGTTATTTACGCAATGTAAGGAGGGAAAAACTTGACTTGAGGAGAATGAGTGATTTGTAAAGATTGATATATTTAATTAGAATTTAACTTTTAATTACTTACTGTGTACTTACATTCAATTGTTTATAATATAGATAATAAAACAAATCTAAATGTTGAAAATAACTATTTACAAGACACTGGACGTGATGCCTGGATTTAATTGAACAGTCACTATGGACCTGGTCCAAGTAGGTTGAACAACCGAGATGACGTACCTGGAATTAGATAGAAAAACACTCTGAGTATTCAATTTGCCATAAATAATGATTAATTATTTAACTAACCATTAGTATAGTTGAAATCCCCAAAATTAATGAAAGTATTAATAATATTCAAGGTGCATCTTATGTGTTTGAACTGTGATTATGCATATCAGTACTAAAGTAAAGTTAAAACTTCACTTGATCAAAAATAAATGCCTAATAGTAAATATTTAGGGTTATTAGGAAAGGTGCAAGGGGCGCAAACTCTCCCCAATGCATGTAAGGAATATGTGGCACAAACTCTCCACAAACAATATTATAACTACTGTAAGTGGCACAAACTCTCCACAGTACAGGAAAATTATATTACACTGCAAGTGGCACAAACTCTCCACAGTACAGCAACATAATAATACACTGCAAGTGGCACAAACTCTCCACAGTACAGCAAAATAATAATACACTGCAAGTGGCACAAACTCTCCACAGTACAGCAAAATAATAATACACTGCAAGTGGCACAAACTCTCCACAGTACAGCTAAATAAGGTTACACTGCAAGTGGCTCAAGCTCTCCACAATACAGGGGGGTGGAAGGAGATATAGGTGACGTGAGAAGTCACCCTGTATCAGGAATGGACAAACCGCAAGTGGCGCAAACTCTCCACAATACAGTATAGGTATGTGAGTTAAACTGCAAGTGGCACAAACTCTCCACAGTGCAGTAGGATTGGATGAATAGGAAATGCAACAACAAATTAATGTTCTTAATAACGTTGAATATTAAAGAACTTTAAACAAAGTTATTATTAAAAATAATTAGCAAATATATATACTCTATGTGATAAAATATCTTTTAAATTCAAATATCAAATAACAGGCAAAACTGAATTACTCTGTGAGATAGACTCACCTATTTAACTCCTGATATGCACCACAATGCACACTATATTTTAATAGATTTATTTGGCTCAAGTGGACACTTTAGTTATTTTCTAGAAACTAAAACTCAAATCGTTCTTAAAATTTTCTTTCCCCTTTCGTGGCCTCGAAGACTACGTGACATTATTGTACTTTACTTATCTGTTTCAGACAATTGGTTGTTTTGGTCGAGAAATGCATTTCTGAAATATTAGGGTATACCCATGATTTAATTCATTTTACTTGAAACGAAAACTATTTTAAGAATAACAGGGTGAGAAAAAAAAATTGTCTTACAGCAATAACTATGTAAAGTAACCCTTTTTCAAATTCAATTTTAAATAGTAATTTTTTACGTACTAGAAAAAGCTAGATTGTTTTTATTGGTACTATTGCGAAGTCACCAGCTCAAAGTCATCAAACTGTAAATTTTGGCGAATGCGAATTCTAGAAGCCTCTAAGATTGTCGTTCTGTTTTGTTTTTGGGAACCGGCTTCTATTAATTCGAGAAGCCGAAGTTTCTGGAAGATGTTGGGATATATAAAGGCAATACTTGCGACGACAGTTAGTTAGTAAAACAGTTAGTTAAAAGTTAGTTCACAGTTAGTACACAGAAAGTTTTAAGTAATCAGACAGTGAATGAAATAGTGAATTATTTAAGATAAATAGTGTAATATTCAAGTTGTAAAAATAAATTAGAACTATTGTACCGAGTGTAAATAAATTAGTGGATATTAAGTAGAGTGTGTATATAAATTGAGTTTATTACAGTGTGTGTTTCTATAAATAAATCAATAGTATTTAGCCATAGTAGTGTGCATGATTTTATCCCACCCGTAAAAACTATTTAAATAAATAAGAGAAACATTACATTATCATATAAAATATAATGATTAATATTCTGAACATTTTCATGAAAATTTAAACAAAAACTAACAAAACAACAGACAAATTCAATTATTAACAATACTTATATTTGTGCATTAAATTTTAATATTTCACCTTGCTCTAGAGAATTGTCACTGGATTCAGAAACTACAGTAGTATTACTAATGTTAGCTATTTCATAGGATTGCCATTAACGAGCGTGGATGTAGACAGGAAAGGAAAGGGTTATCTTCCAATAAAATCATATTACCATTATTTTGGGATGTAGAACGGATATTATCATCCATTAATATTAAATAGAAACATTATTTCTCTTAATTAATGTACAGTCACATTGCCCTCTGCAACTGTGGACGACTTCAGTTCTTCGTGATTCTTACAGTTAGGAGGTCTCCTGGAGAGTTCGCTGTGATGGTTGCCGAGTACCTTCTAAAACAATGTCCAGTATACATAACTGGATCAAGTAAATTAAGGTACTTTTCTGAAATTGATAGCAATTTATCTAAAGTTTTTATGCCCACTGGTTGTTTTTAGCATTTATTATTTGCATATTTTAAAAAGTATCCACGATAGGTCTTAAAGCAATATATTTTCTAATAATATATTTTTTGAATTAGTTGGATTTAAAATAGTGCTTTCTGTCAAATTTTTAGGTTCAGAAATTCTAATTATTAGGATTGTTTCCTTATCTTTATTATCTTCGATCCTTAGTTTTGTTAACTCTTCTCTTCGGCATGCACCGTAAATACCAAAAAAGCGATGGATGTGATTTGAACATGGGACCTTGGAAACCGGATTTGATACTGAGGATTCCAAATACTTTCTATATATATTGCACTTATAAATAGGCAAATTTCTTGTAATTACAACTATCCCTTATGACTTATCTCTCATATTTTAGATTTTACCAATGCAATAACAATAAAAAGCTGTACAGGGTGTCCCAGGAGTTCGTACCAAAAACTTGGGAGGTGATAGAAAGACTAAAAATAATGATGGTATTTCATATAAAATTTTTTCTTTACGCCCTTCGTTAACGAACTATAGGGCTCTAAAGTTGGGAAAGAAAAATGGTTTTTTATTTACAATTATTAAATGGCTGATTGGAAAGTTTATTTTTATAAATGTAGACTGTACCGATTTATTAATAATTTACTAATAATACAGGATGCTTCCTGTAATCGTACATTCAAAATAAATGTGAATGCGCCAATAGGTGTGCAGTGCGACATAAAATTGCCCGTATCTCTTAAACCGTTAATGTTATCGAGATGTCACAAGAGGACTTGATATCTCTAAAAATGTTCACAAAAGCCAATTGTTGCATTTATAACTGAAAAAAGTTTTACTTACCAAAAAAATAGGGCATCCACCATTTAACTTAGTCGGTACCTGAGTTCACAAGTATGTTGTAGACTTGTCTATCACGCCAAAAAGTGTGCAATTATGGTGTTTACTAACGGTTAAAATATTACTAATTTCCAATCAGCCATTTAATAATTGTAAATAAAAAACCACAAATTCATTTCAGTCCGGACCTGATATGTTTCAACCGAAATAATTTTTTTCGATACCTATTTACAGGGTGTTTCTAAATTCATGCGACAAAATTCAGGAGGTGATTGCTCATATGAAATTAAGATGGGTCTCTCCTATAACAAAATTTCCTCAGCCCACCCCTTTCCAAGATATCACCCTTAAAAGGTGGTGACTAAAATTGAGTTTTTATTTTTTTTCTAAAATTTCAGTAAAGCTAGAAACTTGAAATTCTGTAATTTTCGTGCACTCGCAAAGGAATAACCAAGGGTATTTTTTCAATATTCCTGTTACATTATATGGGGGTGAAATTAGCAACCCTTACTTTATTTCATATCATTTTTTTCGACATGAAGTTCTATGAAATAAAATTTAACTTGAAATCCTTGTTTTATTTAAACATTTTTTTGTTCTTAAATTTTTTTCCCAAAACCAATAGCTGCAGAGAAAAAAAATAAACACCATAAATTATAATTTTTTTAATATTGAAAAAATACCCGTGGTTAGTCCTTTGCGAGTGCACGGAAATTACAGAATTTCCAGTTTCTAGCTTCACTGAAATTTTAGAAAAAAAATAAAAATTCAATTTTAGTCACCACCTTTTAAGGGTGATATCTCGGAAAGGAGTGGGCTGAGGAAATTTTGTTATAGGAGAGACCCATCTTAATTACATATGAGCAATCACCTCCTGAATTTTGTAGCATGAATTTAGAAACACCCTGTATATTAATCATGGTCGAATTTTGTGCGCATCGTACAATCTACCCGGATTTCAAAGTTTTGAATATTTTTGTATTTTCATCAAGGAAAAGTGTCCGAATACAGAATAGCCATAAGCTTCAATGAGTGGTCGTTCGTTAATGGGCATACGTGAAAATTAATTTAGAAAATCGACGACAAACCTTTCAATCAGAGAAAACAAATTATTTTCGACGCTAATCGATTCGACAACACTCCATCTAACCACTCCTAGTACACGACAACACTTCTCTCGCACAATAGCAATAAACAGAATTGAACTGACATGTTAATTATAAAGTTGGAAAAATCAATTTCGACAAATACCAATACTAAAGGACGGGATTACTCTTAAAGCAACATCAATACAAGAGAGATAAAGAGAAATATGATTTATTGTTATCTAAAAATCATATAAATTTTAAAGATAAAAATTAAAAATTAATAAAATAAGAGAAAATAAAATAAAAAAGTGATATTTATTTTAAATAAATATAAAAAGTGATGAAATATATCATAATAAAATAATATAAAATAGTCATAAAGTTATTAGGTTAATAAGGATATTATGATACCATTACCATCAAAATTCTCTCTCATTTGAGATAAAAAGTAAAAATTCGTGTAATTAACATAGGGAGAAATGGAGAGCTTGTTCTTTTTACCAGTAGGTAATTAAATTCAAGAGAAAAAGCTAACGTTCAGAATTGTTCCAAAAACTAACTCTCAATTGATTAGTTTGTTCTGGGTTTAAAAAAATTTGGAAAAAATAATAACATTTTCACTCTTAATAACGCAAATAACGTGCAAGTAAAATTTTCCACCCCAAGAAAGAAGCGGCCTAGAAGAGCACCAATAACTGATATTCCCGAGTATGAGTATTCCAATATTAGACGGATTATTTACGACTTTCATAAGACGGAAGGGTGTCGCATTATGGTAAAAAAGTTGCAACACAAATTTAATGACTTTTTGGGAATTGTGGCTTCCGGAACATCTCTTCGTAGAATTTTAAAGAAAATAGGTTTCAAATGGGGGACTGAAAATAATATAAAAATTTTAATAGAGAAAACGGACATCAGAGTATTGAGGATCAAGTATTTACAAAAAATCAATTATTTTCGTAGCCAACAGCGACCAATTGTGTTTCTTGATGAAACATACCTTCATAGTGGACATACTTCTACTATTTAAAAATATTTCGAAGGGACCAACACTCATTATTGTCCATGCAGGAAGTGTCATGGGCTTTATACCTAATTGTCGGCTTATATTTAAGTCAGGCACAAAATCAGGGGATTATCATTCATAAAATTATGGTAAATGGAAGCAAGGAGGAAAGAAATAGCATCATGACTGTGAGATCTAAAATTCGTTCGTCTGGGTCTAGATCAACAAAGTTTGATGAACGAGTTTTGTTTCGTAAATCATTAATAACAGACCAAGTTTCTTTGGAGGTGTCTATAGCTCCAGAGGTGCGATTTTTTATGATAGTCTTGTTTAACAGATTTGATAGTTTTTCGGTTCAATATTCTATAGTTATATGTAATTCAGTATAAGAGTGATTTCATATTCTTAGATGAAGTACGTGTTCCTCTAGTGGCCCCTGACTTATAGTGTTTAGTTTTAAGGGAGCTGAAAGGAAATGCTGTGTTTGAACATGGGCTACCCGGAACCACATGGGACATCCGTTTATAGGCAACATGGCAAATATAGCATAACTAAGGTCCTCCGCACATGGATCGGCCGGCGACGTGGTCGTTCGTACGATCCACGGGTTGGACGCGTCTGCCTCCCGCATAGGGGTCTATGTGGTGTAATCTCAGTTGATTCACGTCTAATCAAGGTAAAACTAAAAATAAGCAGTTCCATCGATGACCGCTCGCATGCCTTACGAGATTATTTAGCAAATTAATTTTTGTTACCTTGGCAGTGGAATTATTGAATTTAAATGTTATCGTATGATTTTTTAAACCTAATGTATTTTTCTATTCATAGTTCTAGGTAATAAATTCAGTAACGAATTGAGGGCCTGACCTGACAACTTGACTTCTATGGACATATTGTTCCATGACTTTTCATTAGCATCCCTTTTTTGAATAAACCTGGAGGTTATACTTCTTCACTTTCCCAACGAATTTTATACTGGATACCTAGAGAAGTACAACAAGTAATCGTCAAGCCAAGATAAACATAACATGCACGCACGATTCACTCGATCAAAGTACTTCTTTTCCAATCGCTTAAGATTTGAAACTAGGAGATTTACAATCGTACGCTACTAAAATACCTCTAAAGAACCCATGTGAGGGGTCCAAATGCTTTGTGATGTGAGTGGATCGTACGAACGAGAAGATTGTCGCTGCAATCGCATCGACCATGTCGCCGATCGACCCATGTATGGAGGATCTAAGGCTACTAGGAAAACAAAAAACGGAATCATGATACTTTATAGTTCTTGTGCTATTCAAAAAAGATATAAAATGTTCGTTATCTGCTTAAAAATATCGACCTGCGCACAACTCACTCAAATGACGCGTGGAGCACAACTGACCGATACTGTACCATTCGAGGCGATCTAATTGACAAATTAATACACTCACTAAAAGTTTAGTATGGATAGTCTTAGAGAAATTTGCTTGTTAATACTTACCTCTGTTAATTGTTGCCCCGGTCTCCCTACACTTGAACAAGAGGGACATGTTCTTCTGCCAAGGATATGTTCAAATTTTCTTCATACATTTCACCCAATGTTTTGCCAGACATTCCTAAAAGTAATTGTGTCACAGTGGCTCAAGGACTTATTGCGATGAACCGTATCTTCAATTTGTCGTATAATCGCGGAATGCTCCAGCATTTGGTTAAAGCAATAATACTTGCCTTTGTAGCTAAGTAAACTGGAACATGTGGAAGAAATTCTACACCTGTTGACTATAACTGCTTCTGAGCCATCTTTGTATTTCGGTAGAAATACAAATAGAGTAGGTATACCGGTTATAACCACTTCCTAAAAAAACAGCACACAATCTTCAAATCTTGAAGAAAAAAAGGAGTACCTACTATCCACAAAAAAATACATCCCGTCAAACATATAACTTGTAAGAAATGTAAGCCTCGGAGCACACAAAACAGCCTGTATAATGAGCCCTGTATATTTTTCGATTAATTCTAATATGGCACTGTGAATTCAAATACAACTCTATAAATTGTACATAATAGTTCAAAAGCATAAGCCACAGATGCAGAAAATGTTTCACTTTTTTTATTTCTTTCTCTAAGCTTACAGGAAGTTGTACGAATACTCTAATTTTCATTTTCCATATTCTGAAACGTTTATCAAGATTTCAGTATACTTAATTTGTACATACGAACAAGCTATTAAAAATTATAATTAGTATATTATTAAAATGTAAGAACGCCGCAGTATCTTAAATTATTTATTTTATCATCGTTATTTTTTATTAATCAAATGACCTCGCAGAATATGGGTCACGTTTAGGGTTTGTTCACATCTTTATCCGAAATATGGAGGTTATAAATATTTAATTCGTGTTGGAGACACGTCAGGAATTCTAATAAAAACTCCTGCAAAGATACATATGAATGTGTTTTTTTTACTGTAGTAACTGTGAAAATGCTGCAAATACATGATGTGGCTATAAAGTTGCAAAAAGACACACACCTATACCTTAAATTTTTCAAAACAAACGAAAATAGCAAAAATGAACAGTACGCCATAGCATTATTTTGAAAAAAATTAGGAAGGCAATACAGAATTACCTTAAAACATTCACACCATATCATTAATATTACAAAGAATGAAAGTGAATAAAAAGTAGTGAATACAGGAAAGAAGTAGATACTTATATCATCTTTGTAAATAGCCACATCAATCAGGATGCTCACACGACATGTACAGTTTACAAGTATACAGTATACAATGTTATACGAATGTGTTACTGTTATATTAAAAATATTAAAATGATAGTAAGAATCATATAATTATTACCTTATTTAAATATGTATTTTGAAACGTTAAATACTTACCAGTAATTAATTAAGTTTTCCAAGTGGGATTTTTTAAAATGAAAGTCCCTTAATTCTATTGTAATGACATCATAATTTTCTATTGTTTGGTAAATATTATATTTTAATCAAATCATTATATTTTGTTTTCCTTCTATTCTATACAATGTTTCAAAAATTTTGACCTGATTATGAATCTACCAGTCATACAGAGCTTTTTATCAAGAATAATTTTTTTGGTGAAATGTAAGATAAACTTTTTCTCCATTTGTTTAAAAAATTTTGGGACACACTGTATATCATACCTAACCAAAAATCATTCCCTCATCCTTTTAGTCATTAAATTGTTGTGTCAATTATTTGAAACTCATTTCTCTAAATATCATACTAAAAAATACCCAATATTACTGTGATCATCCACATATTAACAACATTGTAAAAATTTTAATATCTAGTGAGTGATTATCAAGCGTTAATACTTTCTCTCTCTGCGTACTGGAAGCTCCGCCTTGTCACGAGATAACCTGTTCTACTGTACTGCGAACTCCTAATTCACAATCTTCCTTTGTTGTGAGTGGATGAGAATTTACATTTTTAAAGTTGAACTTTTTATCACTTTTTTACAAACCCTGTATACATTTTTCAAGAATGACGTCACTGTCAGGTCGGCCATATTGTGCTGGAGGGCACACAGTTTATTTAGTTTTCATTGTTTACTGGTAAACAACGGATAATAGTCAGACTCTAATTAACAACTAGTTCTTAAAGGTATCTAAAATGCCATCGTTTTGTAGAGTTGTTAAGTGTGGAATGCGGGGAGAAAGAGATGAGGTATCTTTTTTTCGATTTCCGTCTGTTTTAACGAAGCGAGGTGACATTTTAATTATTATTCAATTCAATTCAGATACAGTTTACTGACTACGCCATGTGTTATTTGTGAGGTTTTTATTATTTTTAAGAAAATATGTATCACATTGATATTGTTCTACAAAGTCTGTCTGACAACCAACTGACTTCACGACAAGGTTCAACTCCAACTAATAATCGATTCGGTTGCCCTCCAGCACAATATGGCTGACCTGCCAAAGTCACGTGTTCTGGAATGGTCCTTCACCCTTTCACTAATTATATATATATATTGGCTTAACACCCCCGAGGGGGTAGCGCCGCTTCAAAAAAGCTCTCTAAATCCTTTTTTCGGGGTGGATCAATCCCCTTTTCTTCTTTTTCTTCCTTATATTTTTTCAGCAATCTGCCTCCATTTCTTCCTATCCTTTGTTTTCTCCTTCCACTGCCTTATTCCTATGCTATTGAGGTCGCTTATAACCTCCTGTAACCACGTTGTTTTGGGTCTTCCTCTAATTTCACTAATTAACCTAATTAATTATTTTCTCAAGGACGTTCACATAGAATTTTCTTGCACCTGTCGATTTTTCATTGGAAAAATTAATATATCGAAAAATATACATTTTAGATATAGGGTATTCTACACAAAGTCATATAAAATAACGAAGTTGCAATTCACTTCTGGTTTAACCCGAAGTGACATGCCTGTCAAAATATTTACAGTGTATTTGCCATAACTTAATTCCATAGTTACCTACCAGTTTTCATTAAAATTGTGCGAGTCAAAAAATGGTTAAGGAAAATTTCATTTGGTTTGACATTGGCTAGCTAAGTAAGTAGCTTCATTTTTTTTTACAACGTTTCGTGTATCCCAGTAAAGCATCAACTTTTTTATCAAATAAGGACTTGTATTTCTTATCTAAATTTTGTGCAGTTATTCGAATGCCAAATAAAACGATTTAACATAATTACCTACTTAATAACCATTTATGACTTCCGCCTTCAATAAAAGACATGAGTAACAAAATGCTCCTATTTCAATTCAGGTTTTTTTTTTAAATAAGGACCTGCATTATTTCTCTGGTGTTTTCTAGGCATTTCAAAAGTCGAATTATCGTTGTAGCATATGTGATTTTTCAAAAATTAACTTGTTGCAGCCAATAATAAAAAAATTGACATTTTTTGTTGCCCTAGTCGGTACCATGACATTCGTGTCCTAAAAAGGCAACTTTACTCTTTTTTAACCTATCTCGTAACTTTTACGGTTTCCAAAATTGCAATGCTGGTACCTTTTAAAATGATCAGCCTGTATATACATAGTATAAGCTCGTCCTTAAACATCCTGTATAATGGAAATATTCGTTGAAAATACCGAAAACTGCAGTACTAGATTTTCCCGCCGCAGCGTTGTATTCTCCATATTTCGGTTCAAAGTGTTGATGTCCTGTGTTTAAATAAATTTTGTGGTGATACAAACGACAAATAACCTCTCTAATAAGTGTGCATAAATAACGGGGATGTACATAGCTTCCCTGAAATATATTTGCAACACGTTTGCCCTGGAAGCAATTAAATCACCACTATAAATAATTTCAATACAACACTAAAGTCGATAAATAACCCATCAGGACTGTTCAACGTTAGGACATAATGAAAATTTATGATCTATTGTACACCAGAAGGTGTATAGAATGGCATTGGTTATTGATTTTTCACTATTTTTCTCATAGACACTCTCCTGAAACATGTTACACGTTACAAGACTAATATATTGTCCATTTAATAGCGCTGAAAATGCTTTTTACAAAGAATACACCACAACAATTTAAAGTTAGGTACACATTATCAATAGTTTATGTTGTTTCTCAACTTGCTGCAATGTACAGGATGTTCCTTAATATTGTGCACAGTCTTTGACTTGGAAACCATTTCAACTACTACTTTAAATCAAAAACCGCTTCACTCAATGTAGTATTTGTCATAGGTAGTTTTCAGAAGTTCATTTTTAAAGTAATCTTCAAAATAAATATTCTTTTCATACAAGCCATTCCTGAATTTGTTCACCAAATATTGGGAAAGCTTAGTTTTCAGAATGAAGATGCATTGTTCATTTTATTTTTGGGAGATTTGGTATTGAAGTGTCTTCATACCATTTCTCAAATATATCTTCATCCATCTCTACATGGTAATCATCAGTACCTTTTTTAACAACAAAAATCATGTCAGCTCCTTCCACAAATCCATCTTTGTTTTCTGCATGAATTAAGGCAAATCATGGTCCTTTTGTGCTAGGTGTTTTCAAGCCGGTGGCACATCATAAAATTGTTTTGAGTTGTACCCGTAGTCAGTCCAGTTACAAAAGCCAGTGGTGAATTTTTATTGTTGTATCCTGTCATACTTGCCCATTGGTAGTTCCAATATTAACCCACGATTCGTCTATATACATGATATTGCCTCCTTGATTTCGCAGTTTTTCATTTCCAGTAAAAATAGTCGCTTCAAGGCTACCATTATGTGTGAATTATTAATGGTCAACGGCATCTGTATCTTCAAACCATAGGCAATCAAGTGAAATGTCCAGGAGCAATATCATTCATAAATAAAAAAATAAAACTCCAACCAAAGTACTATTTATTCCCAGAAACGAACCGTCATTCTGACAAGTGCGATTGCAGGAACGAAAACTATGTACCATAATATATGCTATTTGGTCTGTTTGAGGAGGTTTTAGTAGACTCCGTTTCACATAAGAAGAAGCCACGTGAAGTTTGCCAACTGCGCAGAAACCAAAATCGGTCTTGACGCCTCGTAACGACCGTTTCATGCCATTGGCGTTGCAAACGATTTTCATTCCAACAGCCATTTTATTATTGACATTTGAGGTTGTGTTTGAAGTAATCATTTACTGTCGAATATTTTTAATTTTTGAATATTTCAAGACGTTTAGCTAGTTTATCTGTGAGTGTTGTGTGTTTCATTTGATCTAAAACCATACCTCCTAAAAAACTTGTTGGTGTTAAAGGAAACATTATCCACATTTTTCTAATTTTGTGCTAACTCACAAAATGTGAATACGTTACGCTACTGATTTGAAGTCGAATGTCAATACAGTTGATGATTTTATTATCATGGAATCACAACAACTCCACTCCACTGGTGTTTCCTCGTGAAGTTATTTCACAGGTTATCAAGAATATGTCGGCTTAATGGTTCATTATGAAAAATTAAGATAAGTTGTTAGTAATAATATTCCTGATTTAAACATAAAATTGGCGTTTTATTTTGTAGATTTATAATAAAATTGATAAGTAACCAAGATGATGCAATGTGACGACGACAAACATATTGCATTTTAGAATATCTCCGGTGTAAATGTAGATGACACATTAACCAATTGAAACATACATTTTGTAACTGTATCTGAAGCGCCTAGAGTTATACAACGATCCAATACAACCGGTCAAGTTAAATCATTATTTGCAACATTAAATCCCACAGACCCACAGGAATAATTGCATTTGAGCACTTTCGGGCATATTATTATGGAACCAAATTCATTTGTAAAATTGAGTTGATATAAGACTATTCGAAAGAATAGAACTCCTAGGTAATATTAGGAATTAAAAATATTAGAAGATTTTATAAACTTTTTTTATTTTTGGATAAGACAGCATAACTCGCATAAATTATACATGAAGTGTTATAGAAGAAATTTTAGAAATGTTTTTTTCTTTTACACTAAAACAGGTCTACCTATATTCATTTAAAACAGTTTTTCTATAGGTTTTTGGGGTTCGTGTTCTTCGATTATTCTACTATTTTTAATTAAATTCAGATACAAACAGTACGCCACTGAAAGCCTACGTCTAGCTCCTTTGATATTTTCATGTCTGTTTGTATATGGGTTATAAACCCTAACCAGTATAGGCACTAGGTCAATAGGGTAAAATAATGACAAGAAGGCACTTAAATTTTTCTTCTTAGCAAACGACTGCATTTTTTGTGTCGGATTTTTTATACTTCATAGCTTCATAAAAAAAATTAACCTAACCTTAAATCGACTTATTTTCGATCCCAGCAACTATGGCTAAATTTACTATACACCTTTTTGTTACACCCTTTTGTTACTATCAGGGAATGCTTCGGAAGATGGTTTTTATACTTTCCATTTTCACAATTATAATAACCACTTAACTCCAAATTTCGTATTTCACATCACCAAGACTGTGCAAGATGGAAGAGGCAACCAATAATTGTACTCTACTGCATTATGACTGACAATTTCAAAATCAACCACTAATTTCTCAGGAATGAACCTTAAGTTGCTAAGAAAACAAATGGACTTAATTTTTCACAACCATAGCAAAGATTACAAAATAAATATAAGATTGTTCACTCGTACGAATTCTATCGATCAAAGGATTCATACCGCTGATGGTTACTGTCTGGTGACTTATCGGTTGACGCCATGCTACAGTATGTCGCTGTTTATGTTCGTGTTTATGTTTTATAGATATTTTAAATTTATTAATTAATTATTGCAATAAGGAAAAAATAATATTCATATTTTCCTCTTCAATAGCAACATTTATAAAATAAATATTTTGTGATATTTGTTAATAGTCTTAGTTGTATACATAATAAATGGTAGTTTATCACTTTCCCACGAATTTTGAATGCAGTCTTGATTTTAAGTACTTATAATGTAAACAATGATAAAAATATAGAGAAGCAATTAAGGGCCAGAAATGTGCCTACAATCTCTAGAAACTTTGTAAAAGTATTTCATTTAGTTTTTCGGGAAACGTTCCGGAAGTAAAATTTCTTGTTCGCATTATTTTAACTCCTGTCTTCCAAAAGTAACATTAATAATATTATAATTGTGGTTTTAAAATGCCTGTGTTGTGCTGTGATCGGTTGTTCCAGCAAGGTGGGAAAACCAGAAATATCCTTTTATCGTTGTCCCAAAGACGTTGAGAGGTGGGTATTAAATTAGTTATTATCAAATACGGAATTCAACTTTTTTAAACTATTGTAACAAAGATATTTGATAATAATAAATTAGTTAGTTATTTAGTACTTATAGATACTGGGTATATTCATAGAAATTTGAAAATTCACATATCTAATTTATTAATAAATATATCCTGCAGCTGCATAATATGTTTTTACTGTTTTAACCTTGTGAATCTAAAAAATACAGAGTGTCTAATTTAAAGATCAAAATTGTTTTAGTGGTCCTATTATTCTGGTGGCCAATAAGTATGTATAATTTAATTTGTGATATTCTGTATAAATAACCGCTAGATCATCAATAAGCATCTCAAAATTACTAAAATGTTGAATAAAATCTGTCATTTTTCATTTTAAAAATTTTAATGTATTTTTTACTTATACCTAAACTTTCCTTTTCAAATTCATATCCTGAACATTTTTCGAAATAATTAACATTTAAAAACATTATATAAAAAAAACCTTTAATAAATCATCCTATTTGAATATGTATTTCTCAAGTTACCCCTGTATAGCTTGGAATAAAATATACTCCTCTAATTCCCTGGTACCTAGCGGTGTCGTTATTTACAACAAAAGGGAGCCGTAAATATGATTTATGAGTGCGGCGATCGTTTAAAACACTAAGAAGAATCAGACCGCCTTCAAGTGAACTATCTTATATTTATTTTGTAATCTTTGACCATAGTCTGAGTTTCTTCCGATTTGTTTTTCAGTAAACTAAACGCTAGCGGTATATAGTGCCCATTTATATAACCATGTATGGCAAATAGTTGTGTAAGAAGTTTTTTGCAGTATTGGAATGAACAATAATTATTCAATAAGCCGAAATCATCAACATCCGCTATCCTTGTTCTTACTAAAAAAGGCCTGTGTGATGAATTTCGGACACCCTTAAAATCTACCAGATATCTTGACCGGTACCAATAATACAATTGTGACGAATATCATGCTGCCCAAATTTGTTATCACGATAAGCTTAATTAACGTCAAATGTCATGGAAATTATGCAGGAAAGACGTCAACAGTTGAGAAATAGTGTAGACGGAGCACCCGAATGACGAGTGTAGCAAACTTGTCAATATATCGACATATCGATCTAAGCGAAATAAAAAAATAGTTCAAAACGCACTATTGATTGAAATGAAAAAAAAACAACCTTCAAGTAAAATCATGTATTCAAACACTAATGGAGAAATATGTATAGGTACAAAACTTACAAAAACTCTTAAAATGTTTAAAACTAATATTAACCATATAGTTTTCCTTAAAAATTTAAACAATCGAGTGAATATATTATCATTTGTTTCTAATATAACAGTTGTACATTGTAAATAAATAATACTGGCTATTAATCCAGATCCAAGATCAAATCAGCCTTTAGAAAACTATTATAAAAAACATCTTTAAAATAACTTAACTAATAATTTGTACCATTTAGATGTGTTAATAGATAAAATCAACTGTTGGCAAACATTCAGATCTTACATTATGTTATCCTAAATTAATAAAAACTCAGACCAGCATCGTTTTATATGCTAAGTATGCAATTGTGACAGGACTATAATTTTCAATAGTCCTTCAAGTATCTATAGTTTTCCCTCGTTACTAATTCTTTTTTTCATTTCTTTGTTTCAAGTCGTCTCTTTTCATTTTGTTTGTTGCTTTTAAGTATCTTTTTTCGTTTATTTCTATACTCTGTACTGAAAAATTCGGTGTACAGGGTAATAAACTAACAGGCCCCTTTAGTTCCTATTGGTCTGATTTACACGCTAGTCAAAAAAATTAGAAAACCATCTGAATTCAATTCCCCTTTCTATTTCTTGTACATTAAAAACTTCCGTGTATGTATGATTACTGATTACCCAGACTTGAGAAGATAGTGTTTATTTATATTTGTCAATAAATTAAACTGATAAATGAATTTACGAAATAAATTAAACAAAGGGATCAACTTTCGTTTAGCTGAAATCAGTTGTGTAAGAAATTTGTTTATTTACTATTTGGAACCTTTTCTAAACAGAAAGAGTCGAAATTTTTTTTGCGGAAATGCAAATTTTCATTTTTTCGACTTCAGAATAGCTGAAACCAGTTACAAGAAAATAAGTTTGTTTTTTACATTTTAGACAATTTTCTAAACATAAACACGCAAAAAACTTCTTGCGAAAATATACCATTTTCATTTATTGATAAAAACAGGCGTGTACAAAACCGTCTGTCTCTTGAGATTTTTTAAGCGATATTAAGCTGATAAGAATAGATATTATTCATTGATCTGTGTTAAAGGTCGGGAAGAGGATTTTTACATAGTTTATATTATTTATTATAGTTTATTTATTAGTTTCAGATATTCTAAAGTCGGGAAAATGATGCATTTCCGCAAAAAGTTTTTTGTGATTTTGTATTTGGGGAGGCATCTATATACTGAAAAAACAAATTTTTTTTTGAAACTGGTTTCAGCTAAAAAAAATTTCACCCACACAAGGAACTGTAATCTTGTCTTTCTCATTTTATCACTGTATTTGTGTGGAGTGTGGAGTAAATCGTACCGTCTATCTCCGCTTTTTCTTATTTTTATTGCTCCATAGGTTCGTTATATAGAGTTCAGTCATCTCCTTTCATTCGTTTTCCTTTGCATATTATTTTAAAACGGACCATTCAAAGTTTAGAGGGTAGGGGTAAGGAGGACTCAGTCATATGGTGTGGCCCCTCCTGACAAGTGAATTTACGTTGAGAAGATGACCAGAGTATCGGTGATGTTTCATCTGAATGTAGAAAATTCAAGTTAGGTAAAGCAGAGTCGAAATTATGAAATGAAAAAGAAGCTTTTTTACTAGAGTCGCTGGTTAAATTAATTATAATGGAAGATCAATCGCGTTTGAAAGTCATAAATTTGTCTATCTTTTTTGAGATGAGGTCCACTTTTTGATACTCCTTAAACTAAAAGTATTTGTGTAGTAATCTGTATCACTTTTTTCCAAGTT
The DNA here is from genome assembly GCA_947563755.1 of Lochmaea crataegi. Classification (NCBI taxonomy): domain Eukaryota; kingdom Metazoa; phylum Arthropoda; class Insecta; order Coleoptera; family Chrysomelidae; genus Lochmaea; species Lochmaea crataegi. The sequence continues at coordinate 16,566,043 of OX387425.1, forward strand.
GTCTCTTTTCATTTTTGTTTCTTTCAAGTCTCTTCTTTTGATAGTTGAGAGCATTATCAGTTATAGTAAGAAAATGTTTTGCTGGATATCCCAAAGACAATGGGCGTTACAGGTCAATCAATTGCATTTGAATTTTTCAAGGAATGATAACATGCTGATCTGTGTAATTATATGTACAATTTATTCATTTAAATTCAAAAGAAATTTATCTAGCTATTAAAAAACACAGTATTTAAAATATCAATACTATTTCTGAGATACTACAATAAAAAACCATAAAATTCGTTGAGGCAAAAGGAGAAAGCAATTCGTTTAAACAAAACAATATCATAAAAGATGTGAAAAATTCCAAGTCAATCGGAAGTCATTTACATCAAAGAAAACTGTTTAAAAATTGAACTTGATTAAATATTAAAATTAAAATTACCAATGGCAATGGAAAGTTTAAAACAGAAAAGGTTAAAAACATTATAAAAGTAACAAATGTACATAAGAAATCAATCACTAAAAAAAATTATAAAATCAGAATTAAAAATAAACTAAGTAGTTAAAATAGTAATGCAAATGCAGATTTCGATTTTATGATAGCTTCCTTCAATCAAATAAAAGTCAAAATCATGACTGAAAAAAATGGATTATATGGGTGTGTTGGCAGATTGATAAATGAGCTGATAAAATCGAACATTACAAATTTTTTATCACTAACCCAGATTTTTATTATTTCATTAGAAAATCAAATCTGTCCAATTCTAAAACTACACGTTAACTCCAACTGGTTTTCCTGGTGTATCAAGGATCTGGCTAATTAAGGCAACTTGTGACTGATTAAATTAATAATCATAAATGTAAAAATTATTGGACTGGAAATAAGTCTGACCAAATTTTTTGCCTGCTTCAGTTGGCGAACTGAAAGCAATGTCAAAATTATTCAACATATACCCTAAAATAAAATTCTTTTTCAAAGCATTCATCATTTTGGTAGCGATTCCCTGTTTTCTATGATTCACTGATACCCAAATTCTCGGTACTCCACATTTTATAGGATATTTCTGTTCAGAGCATACATCAACTTCACTGTCAATTGAGGAAAGAAGTTTATAACCTTCAGACTTTTCAGTTGCAATAAGACATCCTATGATGATCCTCTTCTTTATATACAGAAATGCCTGGAAATATAAACATGTTGACTCAAATTATATTATATCAAAACTTTAAAATACTATTTTTGGCTTCATACACAGAATTTTTATATCAAGCCATAACAAAAAACGAGCAAAGTATGATTTATTTTGTTTAAAATTTGCTCAAAGATGCATGATTTAGCTTACCTGACATTTATCAAGTGGGAAGTCCATATTGTAGCATCCTATATCTTGGTTAATAACATCCATCAACTCACCAACTTTTTTCCACCATATCTTTGAATCATCTGGTATTAACTGTATAATTCTACCATCATCTTGAAAATCTGCTACAATTCTCTCTCTTTTCCATCCCTGAAAAGTATTTATGTGAGTGAGTTATTTTTTTTTGTTTTGTTTTTCTTCCTTTTGTTTATATTATTTTTTTTCCTGATGTGAATGACGTCAAAAAATAATAATAATAATAATAATTACCGGTGAAAAAATCAAGACTTGGAAAATTATAATGGTTGTGTGTATTTGTTAATCAATTTATTATCATATGGGAATTAGATTATCATTTGAGAATCAGATTATCATATATTATGGGAAGCAGATATCTTATGGGAAGCAAATTATCAAATCACAAGAAATCTCTCTTAGAATTTAAGGTAACAAAAAAAATACCACAATTTAAAAAGATAACTTAAAAATATTTCAACATGTAAATTATCAATTACTTTCAGAAAATAGTATCAAAATTCAGAATTTTTTTGGGTCAATAAATTTATTATTATTAATTTAAATAGAATTTGCCTTCAATGAATATTATATTAGATATGTTTTGTGTTTGTTTTTAATCTGACTTATCAGTGTTATGAAACTTTTGAACATGATAAAATTTAATAAAATATAATATGAATTACAGAATAAAGAATGTTCGATATCATACAGACAATAGTTAGTTATCAAGTTCCATAATTCTTATTGCGATTTTACCACCAAGAAATAAAATATTAATGCTATAAATAAAATACTGATTTAATGAAAGTACTTACAGCAAACCTTAGAATGTGTCTTTGACTGTGGTAGTTGAAATGAATTATTTCATCACTGGGATCTCCCATATGATACACAAAATTGCATTCATGGCATAGGGTCAGACCAAATTTCTTCTGCCCTGCATCCAAAAGCATTTGAGATCCAGACAACTTTTTCAACTTTTTTTCCATGTTTACTGTTTTTTCAGTAATTTTTGGTGGTTTTGTTGTTTGTGGATAAAATACTGGGTACAGTTTTTCATTTTTATTTAAATTTGTACTATCTTTCATTCCATCTAAAATTGGTGTTAAATTTCTGATTTTTTTGGGAGAATCCAATGCTAAGCCAGAAGTAACATCACACATTTGTGAAATAGGAGAAAGTATCAAGTCTGCAGCATTCCTTGGTTGATGTAAAAGGATAGAATTTTCGGAAGCTATTACTGAATTATGAGCTTGAAGAACAATTTTATTTTCATCTGGTACTGTTTCATCCTCTAGAGAAAATATTATATTCTCTATATTTGTTTTTAACAATGGTTCATCCTCATTTAACTCATTCGAAGGAAAGCTCAAATAATTATGTTCATTCTGAGTTTTTGGTTTATTTCTGTCCATCAATGACAACTTTCCATGGTCCATTTCTAACTGTATGGTTTTATTCATTTTAACGACACCTTTAGCTCTTGAAAATTTAAAAAACTTTCTGTTCGGATCTGGCACATGCTCTGGACTTGAAGGACGTTTTCTGGAATCTTTAGTTTCTGCTACTGTAATTTTTCTAGGTATATCAACGGCAGGTATAATTTGTCTCTCTGGTAATATTAATGGAACTTTATTTTCTTTGTTTTCAATTAGCTCAGGTGCTTGAACATTTTTCTGAATTTGCTTGAGAGACACAAGATAATCAGATATTGCAGAGTTTCCCAGAACACTTAATGCTGTCTTTACTGAACTGACTTTGCCAATTTTTTTTGGCTTAGGTCGTCGGATTTTATGACCAACGCCGGCATTGATTTGACCAATTTTTTTACGAGAACGAGATTTCTGATTTTTAGTTAAAAAAACAGATGATTTGGAAAGTGCTTGTTTCTTTTCAGTACTTTTTTCCATTGGTAAATCTAATTTGGGATAAAATGACTTTGTAGAGAGTGCAAAATCTACTTCAGGAAATAAGGTAGTTCGAACACGGGAGGATTTTGGATCAAGTTTGATTTGTTTATTTTGCTCAGGGGAATTATCAGGTGATAACTTTCTTTTATTGGATACTTCAGAGGAATCTAAAATAGATTTACGATAAAGTTTAGGTAATTTTGAATTAGTATTAGATGTATCATGGGGAGTTTTAAGTTTAATAGTTGTAGGAGAAGTTTTAGGAGTTTCAGACAAACTGGTTTTTGTACAAAGTGGACTCAGATATAGAGGTGGCATAACCTCTTGAGTATTATCAGTTTGTAATATTCCTAAAATATCATATTCTCCGACTGTATCTTCAAAAACCTCAACAAAATGTTGACTCTGTTTTGTCGACAATGGCTTAAAATCATCATGTTCAAAACTAGAGTCAAAATTTAGAGGGCTTATATGTCCCAAATCTGAATCTGACTCAGAATCAGTAATTTCAGAAGGAAATAATGATCTCCTTCTATTAGTAGATGACAGAGAGTTACTAAAACATGAAGATTCTTCTGTAACGTGTTTTAGATTCATTTTAAGCTGCAAACTAAGTGTTGACTTTAAAAACCTTTGAATTAATAAATATGAAAAATATCATACCTTATCAATCACTTTTTAATTTGTGAAATTGTATAGTGTTGTGCCACCATTCAAACGAAACATTGTCTTAACTTCTTGCAGCTTCTTGACTTCTTTATTGTATACTGGCGCCAAATGTCATTTATTTTTCAACGGCCATCTGTTTGACACAAACCAGTAATAGTGGGGATGGAAGGTATACCATAGATACACACTGTAGGTGATCTGTGATTTTAATCGCGGTAACAGCGCGCATTTTTGCAAATAGTAGTTAGTTTGAATTTAATATTGAATTAACCTACGTATTTGATATGAAATTAATTACGAAACCTTTCTTTAAGCATATATTTATATTTTTTGATAACATGCCTATAATTTTGACCTATAATTTTAATATTTATTAGGATTAAAGTCACGTTCAAGTCACTGTACATAGTTCGGATCTTAGAACATAAAACTGTTTTATGTTCTAAGGTTCGGATATAAAAAAAGTAGGCTGTGAACGTCAAACTGTTAAGAACAACTAATTGTCATTTGTATATGTCAACTAGAAATTTAATAAATCACAACGATAATTATTATTCTCTGGTTCTGCAATAAATAAAATGGATAAAGAAATATCTGAAAATTCAAATGAAGCGAGAATAGTGAGATAGATTGTATAGGAGAAATGATTACGTATAAGGAAGATATTTCATCGAATTACAACAAGAAATTATTCAAATACGAATTTTGAGATATATTGACTTGACTCGATCAAATATCTTCCTCATACTGAATGATTTCTCCTATACTTTCCATCTCAATATTATTCGCTTCATTTGAATTTTTAGATATTTCTTTATCCATTTTATTTATTACAGAACCAGAGAATAATAATTATCGTTGTGATTATTAAATTCCTAGTTGACATACAAAATGACAATAAATTCGGGCATCCACTGCGCGAAAAGTGAAAGCGAATTCGCAGAATATTTGCGTTCTGTGTCATGATTGGTTCAAATATGTTCAAGGTCATTTTTGTAGTGTTCATAAACATCTCTATGATAAATATGCTAGATCTGTGTTCCATGGAATAAACCTGGCCAAATGCCGTCACAGCGGAGGCCAGAAAATCCAACAACCACCAAGGAAGAAGACAGTTGTTGAAAGTAAATTACGTGTTGAATTGATTTTGAGAAATTGTTTTATGTTTTGATAAGAATTTTAAAAATTAGTAGAGTTGAGTGTTGACCATGGGTGATCGATACAATATCCACAGCCAGTTAGAACATCTACAATCAAAATATATAGGAACAGGCCATGCAGATACAACAAAATATGAATGGTTAGTTAATCAACACAGAGATAGTTTTTCCAGCTATTTAGGACATCCGGACTTGATCAATTATATGGGTATCTGTGAAAATGAAGCAAAAGCTCGTGTGAAATTCAATCTCATGGAAAAGATGTTGCAACCTTGTGGACCTCCTCCAGATAAACCAGAAGATTAAATGTTGAAAACATTGAAAAAAATTTCCACAGTAGAGTTTAATTTATAAAATATGTTTAATCTTAATTGTATACTCTATTTCATTTTTGTATTTTCTATATATTGTACTAGAGAATATATTCAGGTGACAGTTTTGTAAGTAACAGAGTTTTATTCATTAAAAATTCACTGACATTTCTTCACATACCCAGTTAAGTGAACATTATTATAACTATTTTATAGGAGATGTAGAACATTCTTTTAATAGGGAAAATAATTGACGATAACTACACATTGGGATAATGAAAATCAAGTTAATGTTATGTAAATATATTTTTAATTTTTACATATTTAAATTGTTTTGTGATAAAGTGGTTTCCTTCTATTGCTACATATTCAACAAACAAAAATAACACATGAATCAATTCAATAAACAATTTAGGTGCAAACACAGACCATATAAACAGATGGTCTTTAAATATAAATGTAATAATAGAAGTTACTAAAAATATATACAATCGGTTACAAAACAACAGGAAAAACAAATATTTCCTGTCAATTTTGCAATTATGTAAAGTCAATAAATGGCACAGTACTGGAAAAGCATATGTATGACATAAAACTTGTCCTATTACAACAACGGGTATATATTCTGATAACCCTACATAGCCAATAGATACATCAACACTGGCTAAACTGTTACTATGTCCTAGTGCAAAATATAATGCATTGCCCGTTAACACATGATATAAAACTATGTTTTCGGCATTATTATAATGTTTGGAAAAATGTAAACTGGAAATAACACAGTAAGGTACCAAAATGACATTGTATGGTTTTAAAAGTAATGTAATAATCAAGATCCATACAATTAATTTGGAATATTTATATTCAACTATCACTTGAATCAGAATTAGTAACCAAACAACTCTTCCCAACACAAGACTAGATTCATTTTGTTTGAACATAAAAATAGCTAGTAATGTTAAGAAGTTTATAATGTGCACCGTTACTAATTTTCTATGTTTCAACAAAACCCATTGAGCAAGAAAAACTAAAATTAAACTGAATATATGAAATATTTGATAAAATAAATTATTTTCATCTTTTAAGAACCAATCTGATAAATCTGGATAGGTAGCCCATTTATCACCAGTAGAATTAATTGTTCGGAGTAATCTAAAAGTTGTTAAACAAACCAAGCTGATTAAAATATCAAACATGTTTTTTGTTTGTAAAAAATATAAAATCTGAAAATTTATCAACATTACATGAATGAAATACCAAAACTGATGTTCTTCTTCTATATAACTCGAAGATATAAAGGTAATGGGATGAAGAACAATAAAAAATACAAAGAAATATTTAATATTGCAGGTAAAGCTACAGATTAGTGACACTATACTCCTGATATTATTAAATAAGATTAAGTTTAAAATAATGAACACTGTTGTAATAATTGTTAAACTATCTCCAACAACAAATTGAATAAAAATTATACCTATCATTGAAAATTTCCCAATATTCAATTCGTCAATTTGTTTTGAAAAGAAAATTTTTGCAAGGAAAACTAATAAGGTATTTATCATAATAAATAGAGAGATCAATAAAGAAATTAAGTTTTGTTTCACATAAGTTTGAGATAAATTCTTGCTTACAGCATTTAAATAAGTTTCATATAAATCTACAGCTTTTAAAGCACTGCTATGATTTGCCTTGATCAGATATTCTACGAAGTTAATAATAGCTTCCTCAAAAAGAGTGTCACAACAAGAATCTTTTTGTTTAAGTAAAATACTGTTATAATGCAGGGCATACAGATACCTTTCTAAACTATTTTGTATTAAGCCTTTGTGTATTTTGCCAATTGCTAGTGATGGAATTGGTAAACCTAACAATACTGCTAAATTAACAGGTATATCACTCTGGGAAATTGAATTGTTGTCACAACTATGACCAATAATAACTAGAGGAACATGAGTTTCATAAAATGTTGAGCCTCCATGCCCACCAGTATCTTTCATACCATGATCCCCAGTCACCATAAGAAGGATATTTTCATTCGTCAATGATATTTTTTTAAATATTTTGTGAATAATATTATCCATCTCTGCAAGTTTGATTGGTATCAATGATGCAAATGGTCCATAAACATGTCCTATATGGTCCAACCCTGTGAAATTAAAGAATTTTCAAATAATTACTGGTACATAGGCACGTTTTAATAATAGTTTGTACTTTACCTAAATAGTGTAAAATCATTATGTCCCAATCATTGTTTTCTAATTCCAGATGTACATTTCTTGTGACATTATCGTCGACTTCGTTAAAATCACGAACAAAAAATGATGTAGTACCTTCAAATCTAGAAAATTTATTAGGGAAAAGTTTTAACCAGGTATCATCTCCATAAAATACAATTTTCTTATCATATCTTAGCGCTGAATGAATTAAACTATCTGCCAAAATTTCTGAACTAGCCAGATTCATAACAACATCCATAAATTGGGGTATATTTCCAACTGTTAATGCTTTAATTCGTGGAAGAGTAACCGTAGGTGTTTCTACTTTAACTTTATTAAAACATCCTTTACGTTTCATTAATTCTGATGTTATAGGCATATAGTCTGGATTTACGAGATCCAGTCGAAGAGCATCTATTATTAATAATACCGTTTTTGTAATATTTGTATTATAAGAGATCCGGTCAGTGAAAGAAATATTGTTTATGTAATTTGGGGGATCATTGCTTGTTTGCACAAGTGGTGTAGATACGGGGAAAAACCCATAAACAAACAATAATGCACTTAAAACTATCAGAATATAATTCAATAACATATCTCACATAGTTTTTGAATGTTTTGTTGATTTTGGGGGTTTGTCAAAAAATTATTTTATGTGCATAGATCTTCTTCTTTTTATGTCAATGGGTTATATCCCAGGGAATAATTTGCCCAGCTTATACAGGGGAAATATTCTTAACTTACTCTAGGCAATCTCTAAATGGAAATGGAACTTGCTATAGTCTAAATTTCTAGAATAAGATAGCAAATGAAGACAAAATTTTCAAAGTTTTGTTAGCTACCTATCGAAATGTTGACGTAATTAGAACTTAAAGCATTATGGTTGTAACATGTACTTATTTAGCGTCGACCAGAAGAGGTCCCGCGATACAATGTACATTCAGCCACCAGTAAAATCCATGCCTGTGAAATTTGGCATGAACTAAGGAGCTGTCTATGCAAACGCACATAATATTCTTCTGAATTAACACTAAAACGATCTTCTACATGATCAAAGTTGCAGCCAAAATAAAAAAATTTAAATTTTCATGAACATTTCAAATATTTTTTAATGTTAAATTTACGCGAATAATCCTCATTTATTATTATAGCGTAAACAATCAAATAGTATAAATAATGTATATAGTTACGTTTCAGTATCTGTGAAACAAATTCAAATTGTTTGAAGTTTGATCAATGAAATAAAAATACGTGATCAAACCGTTGAACTGAAGATATAAAAAAATGGACTGCATTTTATTACCAAATGAAATTGAATTGTATGTAGACACAATGCATAAACAAAAAATGGATAGCTTGGCCTCTCATCAGTAAGCAACGTTTTTTCTTTCTGAATATACTAGAAATGCTGTTCCCAACTCTCCGTATCTTTTTTCATATTGTTACTGAAAGAAGCAAAAAGAAATGATGCTAAAAACTTCATTTTTACAATTAACTTCTCAATACTTTTTATGCTTACCACAACTATTCGATTTCCCTTCCAGGAAATGGATAGGTAATCAAAACATTCTATTTAAAAGGTGCTTTCAAGATATTGTATATTATCGTTATCAATTATGAATTTATGATAATCTATTTATTTATACGTTTTTAATTTGATTTTCACACTTTTAATTGTATTTTTTCTATAAGATGGATTGAGTGGCATCAGCGTCTACAAAAACTCAATCAGGAAGCATTGATAGAAGCTTCTTCGTTAAAAGAAGAACATGTAAAAGAAACTTTGGTTTGTTTTGGAAAGGTAAGTAATGCTTTTATATTATTTAGTAGGTCATAGTTGCGTACATTTAACAATTTTAGGTACCTTTGTTAGTTCATGAAGCCATCTTAATAAGCATTTGGAAACAGAAGGTTTTCCCCGAATTAATGAAACTAGAACCACAACCAGAAAATACATTCATAGCGTATTCTATATTATATCACGAAGCAGTGTGTGTGGCATTGCTAGAACTCGTTTTGTTCCATCCAAACTGTTGTGAAACGCTAGAAGACACTTCTGCTGATTTGCTCGAATACTCATGCGCTAACGTTTCTCAACTACTTTCAGTGAAACATGAAGAAGCGATTTTAAATGAAAAATCAGGGAGCCAACTATTGCGACAGAAAAATAATTTAATATTCGAAATAGGAATGAGATCTCTTACAGTTATAAGATATATAGCTGAAAACCTAGAGAGGCTGCCCATTACAGTGAAATCCAAGATGTTCGGAGATTATGATGTACCAGTTCTTTTCACCGAAATCATATTATCAACCCCTTGGTTCAAAGATGGTATGGTGTATGTTGGGGGGAAATGGAAAAAGCTGGATACTGAACAATTGAGTCCATATGAGGGACAGGTGAGGTTCTAAAATATAATTTCATGTTTTATACCATTGTACAATCTCTAGGAGGCATATTTCAGCATTAAGTCAATAAGGAAGAAGAATCTAGAATAACCAAAATTTTCTCTACATTCTCCTTTGACAACTTGAGATCTGTAACAATGGCCTAAAATATTTTACTCTTGAGTAAACTTAAACTAGAGCCTCATATTATTCCAAAAAAAATTACAATAATGCCACTGTGGTTCTAAATTTTCTTTTGGTCAAAATTTTAAATGTGTAATCTATTTCATTACGATTTAAGGTTTGGCTGACCTTACGTCAACTTTTGTTAGATCCAGAATGTTCCAATTATTATGCTCTTACTGACAAACACCGCACTACTCTTTCAAAACTACTACCATTGTTGTCACCCAGCTTGCTAGATCAACTATCACCTTTAATCGAATTAAAATATTGGTTAAATCGGTTCAATTTTATGGAAGATTCATCATCAAATCCCAAACCTCTTCTTATAGAAACGATGTTGGAAATTAAAGAAAGCATACTTAATGAAACTGGTAGGAAATGGAGGAAAATTGCCCAAAAACAATTGGAAACAGTTTTTACAACAGACAGAGAAACATTACAAGTTATTGCAGGGAGGTAATAAATTAATATCTATAAATTGATGCAGCAATAAATGATTGGGGCATATTAAATTTTAGATTAACAGATGCTTATAATACAGAACTGCTTGAAAAATTCGAAGTCAATAAAGATGCAAAGTGCGCCAAGTGTGGAAGAGATGCCATACAAAGATGTTCGCGGTGTCACACCGTTTGGTATTGTAACAAAACTTGTCAGGTAGAGCACTGGAATGCTCATAAGGATGAATGCAACATGTAAAACTTTCAATTTGATTAATATGTACATTTGCAATTATTTGATCCTTGTTTTACTTTGAATTTAAAATGTTTTTAAATGTGTGAGCACACCTGTAATTCAAAAACTATGTTTTGAAATGAAATTAAAAATAGATTTTATAATTTTTTATTAATAAAAAACCCTATTTTGTTACTTAGCATTCTTAAGATATTCTTTAAGGACATCAAGTGCTGGTGAATCTTCTCCATAATCCTAAAAAACAAGTAAAACTCTAAATATCTGATAATTATTTGTTAGATTTTTGTTTTAAACGGATAATCAATCAGATGGCGCATTTCAGCATGAAATTTTTATTTGGGTAACCTCAGAAGAGGGAGCCGCCAAATAATCATCATTCAAAATTTTTGCAAATAGATCATCTTAGCAACACTATCTAGTGAAATCAATACCTAATAAATTTGTTTTTGAGCTGGCTGCATTTTTGTTAACGTTACATTAGCAGCAGATTTATAAACTCGGTTGTTCCAGTTGTTCATTCCTCGCCGTGTTTTCCACGTTGCAGGTGATTCTCTCTTCACAGTTGTCATGCGACAGAAAAATTGACGTGGCAGATTATTAATGTTTTGTTATTTGTTTTTCATTTTATATCAATATATCAAGAAAGTAATGACAACAGCAAATCTATTATGAAAATATGTGGAGTTTGGCATGATTGGCAGATATCAAGTCATGTGGCGAATATAAAGATATAAAATTTAGTTATTTAGAGCAACGATGAAAGACGTGGAAACGACAACGGGTTATAATCGCATGCATGTGATATCAATGTTTAATTTTCGAGCAGCGGAAATCACGAACAAGAGTTTATAAATCTAGCTTGAAATCAAACTTTTCAAAGTCACTAAAAATTATGTAGGCAGCTTTTACTTTACTTCATTTTCATATATTTTGATATGATTAAACTTATTAAAGGAACTGTTATTGTCTACCTAAATCCAACCAAACTTACCTTAACTACAACACAGGAACATCCAACAACTTTACGTGCTTTGCCAGTATTGTCAATTTTGCACAGTCCTGACCATTCTCCTAGCTTCTTATTGTTGTCTACTTTGATAAGAGGAATTTGATGTTCGGAACATAATGCTGATACCAATTTTTTGTACATAGGTTCATCGCAATTTTCCGCTAATACACACAACACTGCCTGCCTTTTGTCTAAAGCTTTAGCAGCTTCATGTAAACCATGGACTACTCCATCATGAATAAGAGCCGTTTTCAAGACTTCTTGAAGGGCTTGATTTACGTCCATTGGTCCCCCACTCGGTACTGGAGGAATTGAAGGTGCATCATCACTAAAACATAGACAAATTAACTTCATAAATTAAACATACGTATAATAAAATGTACTTTTTCAAGTTAACCAGTTGGCGAATATCAGCAGAATTTATATTATTTGGGTAACCTCATAAGAGGGAACCGCCAAAAATCATCAAAAATTACAATACAAAACTAAAAAATAATACATGAAAGGTTAAGTATTTAGTACTCACACTTCGACATCAGACATTTTAGTTGTTATCCTACAAAAAAGAAAAATAAATATAATAGTACGTCGACATTATTATTTAATATCATTTAAATACTTTTTCGGATTCCGATCACTTTTATGTATTTGAATTTTAAAGGAAAAAACTTCAGATTGAAAGAGTACACATACCTTATTTCGCGGATATTCCAAAAAGAGAACTGACATTTGACTTTTAAATATTTAATTTAGTTAGAACACAGAAATAGGCAATGTATTTCTGTGAGCGAGAAGATTTAGATCTATGGTCATATAAAAAAAACTAGATTCGAAGATGCGGCTAAAATCAAAGAAAAAGAACACTCTCCATACAATATGAAAAGTGTAGAAAATAGGTGCAAAAACACAGCCTCAATAAATAGTTCTTATTCGCGTTGAACAAATCGCAAGTATCGCCCTTCAGCAGCATACTCTTTCGAAATTTTGATACAAGTGAAAGAGTATATTTCATTGGTATCAAAATGTCGAATGAATATATTTGCCTTATATTGAATATGGTCCGTATATTGCCGAGAATTTCAATAGCAGATTTGTGACCATACTCATATTAAAAAATATTTTTTGAAAATCACGGGGAACTTCTGTAGCTTATTACTGGTACTTTTAAAGGCACTCCAGGATTTAAATAAAGAAGATAGTTTTACGCTTTTGACATTGATCCTGGCCGGATGATGCAAAGCAAGAGGCCAAGAATCAGAAGAAGAAGACAATATAATAAATGTTTGGTTATGTTAAAATGTAGGCGTAAATTAACTTGTTAGTATAAATAAATCAAATATTAAACTACTTATTAACTTTAGCGATTAAATAAATATGGCAGAAGCAGTTATCCAGGAAGGTTTCCTTTGTCCTATTTGTCACAAAGATTTGCGCTCTGCAAATAATTTAATAACTCATTTTCAAGACTTGCATTCTGAGGATAAAGATCTCCTTACTTCTATCAAAGGTAGAGATAAATATATTGGTAAAAAGGAGACCCCTTAACAACAATAAGTGTAATTTATAAACGAGGTATCAACTAAATAATTTTTTTTAGCAATTTATGGTAAAGTAAAGAAAAAAATTTTGACTGTAGATGACCAAGACATTGAAAACTTTAGAAAAGAAATATCTCTACAAGAAAAGTATTATCTAGAACATAGTGAACCTCAAGATCCTGGGCCTTCTGTGTGCCATACAGATTATTTTAAATCTATAAGAAGGGATAGACTAGATCATAAGACAGCAGAAACCAATAAATTAATAATAAGATTAGATAGATTATTACGGGTTTATGCTCCAGATAGAAAACAACATGAGCAGGAATTAGTTGCTTGGTTAGATGGTTCTACAGTAACTAGGTGCCCTTCTTGTGCTTCATCATTTAATATAACTAGAAGACAACATCATTGTAGATTATGTGGAAGTATTATGTGCAATTCTTGCTCATACTTTTTATCATATGAAACTGCTCGTAAGTTTTTGTGATTAAAAAACCTTAATAAAGAGTTTAGAAATTTACAATACTTTAAGTGTCTAAAAAACATAATTTGAAGTGGCTATTTTTATAACTTTATTAGTTGGAGTAGAACTTATTTGGTATATAGCACAAAAATAAAAGATCTATCAAAAAAATAACATAAAGATTGGGATGATAGCACTAGAGCAAAATTGTAATTTTCAACTTGAATCTAAAAGAGAGTTTGCACCTTTTTTGTTGAGAAATAAATGGAAATAACTAGCAGATGACTACATGAATATTTATGCATGTACATTTTTGTAGAAACCATTATAACACCGCTAAATAATGGAGGAACCAAAGAACATAGTTCCAACAAAGAAACTGACAGTTTAAGGATATGTTACCATTGCTTGGATATGTTAGATTGTAGAAGGCGGGTCCAGATAGATCAAGTTTTGCAACCTATTATTTGTCAACTATATTCGCATTTACAAAACATGAAAACTCAAGTTGAATCATCTGTTGATATGTATTTAAAGGTAAATTTTGTAGATGTTCAAGCAGAGTGAGTGTAAACTGTACATGTTTAAATACATTCTAGGTGTACAACTCAATAATATCTGGTGAAACCACATATATCCTGCAAGATCTGCAATCTCTTAGAACATCAATTGCGGATAAAGCCCAAATGATTGATACCATTAGTAAAAAAATAGCTTCACTTACTGTAGATCCTTCCATGCCGAAAGCAATGTTGTTACAAAACAATGTAAGAAAAGCTACATCAATGTACATAAAAGATTATTTACTAACTCTTCCTGTACCACCTTCTCCACAAGAAATCGAAAAAATAAGAAACGAAAGGTAAATTGACTTGGGGTTTCAATGTAATATACTAGTCTCAGTTATTGACTAGATTAACATTTCCAAGTTGATACATGATTTTGTAGTAATTTTATTGTATTTTAGGTCTGCAAAAGTAATTGATGATGATGTTCCTGTAAGAAATACCAATATAAAGAAAGTAACTGTCACAACAGGCTGGTCTCCTGCTAACGTGACCAACAACATTACAGTAACAGAAGAATCAGACCCACTTTTAGAACAAATAAATATTGTTACAAGCTATATTAAGCAAGCTAGGGAAAACCACAGATTTGAAGAAGTTGCTTCTCTACAAGAAAATCTTAATATGTTGAAAGAAATGTATAGGAAACAAAATGCTAAGAACTTATAATTATCAACTGGTGAATTTTACATGTTGTCAAATCAAACAACATTCCAATAAACTAGTTCCTTTTTGGTGCAAACGCTAACTGATTATGTCTGAATATTTAATTTGTACATATGAACAGACGACATATCTACTGTTTTAAACACATCATCAAATTTATTAATCCACATACTTAGTAGAGAGTCGATTTTACAATAACAATAATTAGTTTCCAGCGTCTCATACTGTAATTGGATGTTAAAATTGATATTGTAAAAATGACCATCTCTACATGTCAGAAATATCAACCTCCCCAGGATCCTTTGCAACTGTATTTCAGGCAGAAAAGAATGTCTCTAAACAAGTTTTAGACTATAGCAGGCAAGACCTATGTTGTCTAATTGGCTAACTGTCGTCTGAATCATCAAATATGATAAGACTGTGGGAGGATCCGACTTCCCATCTTTGTAAGATGGTTCGAATCAGGTTTGTGATATTGGTTGGGTCTATCTCTCACATTCTCAGACCCGAAATATCATTCACCAAATAAACTGACCCATGGTGGCCTAATCGACCCACAAACCTAACCCATTATATTTTCCGGTATTTCAAGAGCTTATAACTAAGTTGGGAATTTTGGAACTGTTGGCGATACCTCTGTTTACACTACCTTCAGTCTCTGAAGAAGATAACTTGGTTATCAAAATGCGTATAAGATAGTGTAAGATAGAAGTGTTATTGTTGGTGTAGTGGTAGTGTAAACAGTGTCCAGTGTCAAAAGCTCATAACTTTAAAGTAATAAAGACAGATAGATACATGCAGTTTTCACTGAAATACTTCACAATGATACAAGTTTGGACTAATCAAAGTTTGTTTTCTCTCTTCCGGCTAAACATTAAAGCAAAATGGCGTTTTTTAAATTCTGTATATTTTCTGATGAAAGGAAAGCCATTTCTTTCAGCTATTATAGTCTAATCAACAAGTTCAAAAATGTGTTAATTCTCGATAAAGCTCCTAAAAATATGAGTTCTAGACTTCATTCCGAATCGAATGAGCCATCGCATTATCAAGAATTAGCACATTTTTGAACTTGTTGATTAGACTATATCTGCCGGTTCGAGGTTTTTTTAATCAATGCACAATTAACTGTTCATTATTAAGCATGGTGTTACATTTAAAATAGCAAACAAAATAAAAAAAAATTAGATTATTTTTGGTTAATCGGAAGTGAGAAAAAAACTTGTATCATTAAGTATTTCAACTAGAACTGCGTGAATCTGTCTTCATTTGTTTAATAGTTATAAGTTCTTGAAATGCCGGAAATTATAATGGGACACCCAGTATTACAATAACACAAAAAATTATTGAAAATTGGACTATTCTCCAGTTTAGGTCCCAAATATTCGTTTAAGCTATATAAAAAGTCGTTTTTTATTTTTTGAAAATTCCCCATTATAACTATTGGTATTTTATTATTACTACGTCACTGTTTTTGCGGCGAAAACAGGTTTTGCGCATTTTATTTACAATGACAATCAAGTGAACTTTTGTTTGACATTTGAAATAAAACTTTCTACTATCTACCTCTATAACCTCAAATTTGAAAATGGAGTTAAAGAAACTAGATACGAATGTGATAAATCGAACGCGAAGTTCGTTTTTGATAAATAATGTTTGCCAAGGTGTAGTGGAATTAGTAAGTACCTAGCTATTATATAATAATATTGCGCGAATTCGAAAATTTTATGTATATTTTAAGTATACGCATTTAGTGTAGACTTCTTGAAGTTAAACTTTATTCGCTGAAATTTGTAAAATGTTTGTTTTTTGTAGAAAATACACTGAGCTGCGAAATAATATCGGTCATCCAATATTAACTATAATCATATTAAAATTTGTCAGTTTTTGAAATTATTGAGGGAGAGGGGGGGGATATTGGGACGCTACAAATATAATTAGCTTGGCTTTCAATATATGGATGTTATGTTGTTGACATTGATAAGTGTACTATCATCTATCATCATAGGCTTAGCGCTTATCCACTAACAGATGAATCAGATTTTGATATTTTCCCAAGTATCCAAATTGTCCCAATGAGCCCCTAGGCTGGGGTAGATTTGGACAGTGTAGGGGCAGATGTGGACAAAAACAAATTTCTTTATTCAAAAAGTTTTAGTCCTATTCATTTGGTGAATAAAGGTGGTACGACATAAATCGTATAAACAGTAAAAAAATACATTAAACACAACATTTTCATTTAATTTAGTTGACATTATAGACACGGAAGTCAACTTGAAACCGCTTTATTGAACTAGACCTTGCAGTTGTTTCAGACGTTCTTGGCTTAGGTAGTTTTAGTTCCACTTGTTCCAATTCTATTAGGTCCTTATCAGGTACTTGGGGTAAGGTAAATCCAGTTCCTTTCTTTCTGAGAAAATTTATCAAATATTTTCCGTCGACCATTTCTTCCACTTCTCCAACAAAATATTTTTGGGTTTTCTTCGCGCAATACTTAACCAGCAAAAAGTCGCCGATTTTGATATTTGGCATCCCAGATTCAGGATCTATGATAGCAACTACATCTTGCATGAATTCTTCGTCGGAATTTTCACGGTCCATTTCACTTAAACAGTCAGATTCATCATCAGCGTAGCTCACTTTCTCCCCGGAATCATCTGAATCATTCGCTTGTTGCTCTACATTATCAAACAGGTTATGTTTAACTTGCTTGGCTATTTTTTTTTTCTTCTAGTCCATCTTTTTCTGGCGTTAGAATTCGTGATTTTCCAGACTCTCTTCCTTTTAAATTTGATTTCTTTTTCTCTGCTTTGCAGGGCCGTATTATGTCGAGATATGACATCCGACTGTAATAAAGTGCTACTGACCAATGCAGATGCTGATGGTGCGTCTGTTGCTACTGGATCCCTTGAATCTGTTACAGATGCAGCAGCGAAATCATCTTCCTTAAAAATACCTCTATCAAAAGGCACAATACCGGTTTTTCTAAACCCAGAATATAATGTTGGCCAGAGCAAAAGCTTTCTGATACGCTTTTTCTGTCAATTCTGCGATTTCATAAATGGATACCCTTTTGCCAGGATGGTTTACTAACCAATCATTGAAAGCTTGCTTCAAATAGGTTTTAAATGGGCCATATAAGCGCAACGTCAATAGGCTGAAGGCGGTGCGTACAATGTGGGGGAAACGTAACGAAAATAATTCCGTTCTCCCTACAATATAATAGTGTATTATGTAACAAGGTTAGAATGAAAATTCGATGCGAGTGGAAAGTTCCGAGCGCGAGCCGAAGGCGAGCGTGAGGAACCACGAGCATCACGAATTTTCATTCTAACCGAGTAGCGGACTATACTTTCTCCACGATCGAAGATTTTAAATATATATTTTTAAATGGAAATGAACAAAAAATAATTTATATTACTGAACTCAATCACAATTATATTAGGTAAACACTCAATAATTCAAGAAACATTCTACTTTGTATTAATTGTTATATTTGTACAATTCTCGAAATAAAAAACTGGTGCATTATTGGAGGAATTTTCAACAATTGCGAGGTTAGCTTAGGTTACGGTTAAGTGACAACAATAATTTTGACACTTACTCAAGTTTTGCCACTACAATCAACTGCGACAAGGCTAATGCTATTATTGCTAACCAGTGTGAGAATATTATTTTATCACTAGAGAGATAATGTAAATACATTTAAATTGCATAGGGGCAGAGATGTTGCAGAATATTTCTTCAATCTCAAGAGAGAGAATTCCAGCATTCTGAAATCAAATTTGATTTCAGAATTGGCAAATTCTGTGATGATCGTGGAGAAAATAGTTTCTAGTCTGGTGTGGGACCCATGGTTGTCCAAAACAATCAATATTGGTTCATTTTTCGTATGTTTCTGTATGTGTTTAATTAGATCCAAAAATAATATAGATGTCATGCATCCATCCTGACCCTGACTTGTTGGCAAATCCAAGACTTCCTGTGGGCGCTCCTTTCATAAAAACATCCTTAAATTTTGCTCTTGGGAACACATAGATAGGAGGAATTGTATTTCCAACTCCACCTATTATAGCGCAAAATGTAACAAGCTCTCCCCGTTTGGCGGATACTGCCTGGCCAACTTGTTTTGTGCCAGTTTTGACAACAACTTTCGGTGCATCTAAAACAGTGGCAACACCTGTTTCATCCAAATTGTATATAGGTTCGTTCTGGTGGTATCTTATACTTTTCTAAAGCTCTCTGTAAATTATCGAAAAATTCCTTCACATTTGTTTCATTAAATGCGGAGACTCTTGCCAATGTCTGGGATGAGTTAGGGCAGCTTATCCGAAGGCATACACCAGCCTCAAGAACTGCCCAGGAGCTGAGAGAGTTGCTCTTTCAGGAGTGGAATAACATGGATCAGGAATAATGTAATCCTTAATTTAATTCAGAGTATTCCTCGTCGAATGCAAGCAGTAATTAATGCAAGAGTGGGTAATATGTAATTACTTATTATCGTTATCATTATCAATTTTTCAATATTGCTAAGTTGTATTTGTTCATTTCGTTCCCAATAACAACATTCGAACTTCATTTAAAATGTAGAGTTACGGTTTTTCGAGAATAAATCATAAAAGAAATAAATTATATTGTCTGATTCCATATTTAAAGGTTACGATAATGCAGTAGGTAAATTTGAAGATATAATCTGATACATTAAATTTTTTAAATTTTTCAAGTTATTTAAAGTGACCAAAATTTTTTTCTCGGTAGTGTATTTTATTTTTGTTTTCGAAATATTTGTTAGCTCGCAACTTTTTCATTATAGTTGATTGTCAATTAAATGAATCGTGTATGCTGATTTTCTGTAGCTATTTTTATAACTTTGACTTCTACCTGTAGCTACAGGGTTTGCAGAGATTTAATTCAAATAACTCAAATAATTCTGCCCATTTACTCCTTGGAATGTGTCCAATAAAATTACATGAATACGACATTTTAATTGTAGTAATAACAGTGGGGTATTGGGTATTTTTATATATAATTATTGTTGAGTAACAAAATATCGAGTTTGTGATATATTATGTTTTGAGTTTTCGCTCCTATATTATCAAATATTATTTTTGTAGGTATTAAACAGCTTAGATGCAAAGTCGACATCTATAGCTGTTCGATTAAATCTAACTACGTTAAGAATCCAAGTTGTCGACAATGGAGAGGGTATTTCCAGAGAAAATCTTGAACAGGTCGGTCTCAGGTATTTTACTAACAAATGCAAGACGTTACAGGAATTGGAAAGTTGCATAAATTATTATGGATTTCGAGGAGAAGCTCTTGCAAATTTAATCGAACTCTCTAAATCCATTCATATAACGTCAAAACATACAAATTCTTCAAGTACGTTCAGTAAAATTATGGTGAAAAATAATTGCACAGAAGTAAGAGCTGCAGCAAAAGACCGACCCAGTGTAGGAACAACTGTAACAATAGAAGGGTTATTTCAAAATTACCCCGTGCGTAAAAATCGAATTATTAACGAATTGGAACTTGATGAAATTGTTAAAAGCATTAAAGGACTCGTTATAATGCACCACGATATAAATTTTTCTTTGAGAGATGACGTTAGTGGTGAATTAATACTGAGCAGCAGAAAAACTGACAACATTGTTTCTGCCTTTAAGTACATGCATCCTGATATTAAAGAGGATGGCACTCTTATGAAAGTATCAAAAGGAAAAATAACAATAAATTCATTGTTATTTAAAAATTATTCGCAAAACAAGAAAATACAATACGTATTCGTAAATAAAAGACCGGTTTTCTCTCCGAAAATAAATAAGTGCGTACATAAATTGTTCCAACAATACTGCAAACAAAAAAGAAACGAACAAAATTTTCCAGTTTATTTATTAAATATTAAATGTCCTTATACTGAAGTAGATATTTTGTTAAATGCTACAAAAACGATGGTGGAATTCAAACATTATGAAAAGTTGGAATATTACATTAAAAAACTAATTAATTCATTTTTTGGAAACAGTAATCACCCGACGAAACCAATTCAACTACATTCTGTTACAGATAAAGGTAAATCAGAGTGTGGGATATCACAAATACAAGGAGCAGTAAGAGCGTTTGGTTATAAACGAAAACATAGTGAATCTGGTGATGCAGAAGAATCGAAAGAATTAATACAACCAAATCATATAAGCCGCGAAGAAGAAAATGACATAATAGAAGCGACTCCCTATGTTCCTGAGAATAAAAATTTTAATTTCAAACAACCTCTTCCAATAACTATCGTTCCTAAACAAAAAATCCTTGAATCTAATCAAAACAACATAAATTGCGATGAACCTCTTCCAATAACTATCGTTCCTAAAGAAAAAATTCTTAAATCTAATCAAAACAACATAAATTGCGATAAATCTATTTCAAAATTCACCAACGACGAAAATAAAGGAAAGCATTTAATAATGAACATGTTTTTAAAATCGACACAAGTTTATAAAAGCGAAGAAGATATCAAAGACGTAAGTCAAGAAACTGTATATGAAGAGGAATCGAATTTTTTAATGGAAAATAATATTCAGACTATACAAGTCGGAGAGAAGAAAGCCATGTCGATGTCCGTTAATGTTAAAAGCACTACGAAAATAAGAAAATCTAAAAAAAATATACATGCTAAATGTATCCAAACAAGTTTCGACAAGAATGTGACTTCTAAAGGTTTACAAACCACGTTTAATGGAGAGCCTAACATTTTCAACGATAGTAACAAATATAAGAGTAGTTCAGCTGATAATTACACATTAGTATTTTCAAGAAAAGAAACACCGTTTTTTAAATTTTTGAATAAAAAACCTGAACCCACGAATAATTTTAATTTCGCGTTCACTGAAACGTGCAAATGTAACTGTCATGAAAAAAATATGTTTAATTTCAATGTAATCGATCAAAATTACGATATCCCAGATTTAATTCGATCGAAAAGTAAGAAAAACAAACATACGCCATTTTGGACAATTAAAAAAAGACCAAAACTTAATTATAACCCTGAACTGTTTGAAACAAGTCCTTATTTTACATTTAATAACAAACTAAAATCAAATATATGCAATCCGCATTACTTTTCCAATAAATTAGGTGATGAAGAGATTATAAAACAACCTCAACTGTTGCTAGAAAATGCACAAGATACAAATGAAATTGATACATTTTGCAATGCAACAATCAAATCGTTTAGAATGTTTAATCCGCTCTGCCAAAGTACCCAAAATGTTAAATATCAGCATATGCATCGTACACAGGAAAAAAACAAGAATTATTTCACAAATTTGAAACCGACGTTATTAGAAAATGAGCTAGTTGAAAGGCAGCCGTCTACTTTTCAGCGCACATCAACTCCGAAATTTAGAATGTTTAATCCGCTCAGCCAAAGTACCCAAAATGTTAAATATCAGCATATGCATCGTACACAGAAAAAAAACAAGAATTATTTCTCAAATTTGAAACCGACGTTATTAAAAAATGAGCTAGTTGAAAGGGAGCCGTCTACTTTCCAGCGTATTTCAACTTCGAAAATTATTAAACCGATTATTGAAGATACAATAAATAACAAATGTTATGAAAACGAAGTTGCTGCAGAAGAACATTTGAACAATTCCGAATTAGTGATAACTTTATCAGAAAAGGGGAAGTTGGATTTATTAGAAAAGGAGCTGGGAGCTGAAAAAAATATGTTGAGGAAAGAATTTTTAGCTTGGGACAGTCAATTTACTCAAAACGAAAGTCGAACGTCCGAAAATGATGGCGGAGATTGGATAAAACAAAACTGTTTGGGTAGGAAGTGCTACCTAAATAAAAAAACAGGTAGGTGCTGATCACATACACGAATGCTGTTTTCGTTCCGATGGGCCTAGTAAAGTAACAATTCATAAGATGCATTGTTACATTTGTAAAAATGAAAAGTCTCTCTTATCGACTGCCACTATTGCCAATCAAAGACCTTGAACCGTAGTGATTCTAGGCGCAAAAGAAAAAAAAACAGTACTCGTGTACCACAAAATAAATGCTCATATCATAATAATAGACGTCCGTATAATTTCCAACATATTTTATGACAATCAATTTATCTTTCGTATTTACTCAGAGCTGGGCAGGACCCCGGGGATAAAGGCTCATCGGGCCCCTACCCACACCAATTCAACAGAAAATCGGATTTTTTTCATAATTTATAAACAGGAGTACTGGATGTACTGTTATACCCTTTTTTTATCAAGAAAGGATGTAAATTAAAAATTGTAGCAAGTAAACCTTTTTATTTTAACAAGTATTTTATTTTACTTCAAATAGGTACATATATATTATAGTCATTTACAACATAGCTTTTCTTGCTTTCATTTCGGCAGCAAAAGATTGTGACTCTATAGTCAGTATACCCAAATCTGACAACCTCTGCTGACATATAGTCGTTCTGAGACAGTTTTTTATTCTGCTCAACACACTGAACGACCTTTCAGTCTGTGCTACGGAAACCGGCAGGCAACAGAATATAATATACATACTTTCATTTGGGAAAAGGTTAGTCAAATTTAGTTTCACGAGTTTGTTTAAAAGTTCTTCAGGTTTTAGTGGGGTTTCTGCAATGTTTAATCTGCTTATACTTTTTAGGTACTTCATTTCCTCGACTAAATCATAGCTTACATCTGATTTGTATTCTTCAGCAAATCTTACACAGTTCTCTATGATACTGCTCTCATCTATTTCATGATACTTCCATAAAAATGAAAATTTCATTTCAATTTCTCTTAGAGCTGTAAATCTTGATCTTAAGTTAGAAACCAAAACATCAATTATTGTGTAGAACACCTCAATTTTGAAACGTTCTTCAGGGGACGTATTGAACACCTGATCTGCTGTTGATGTTTCATCGTGAAAAGCTTTCCTTTTTCTTGCACGAGAAGTGGGGAACTCTGGGTCAATGCCATTTGCACACGCAACAAGTTTAGATTCAGACAAAATTTTGTCCCAGTTATTGATTAGTGCACTTTATTCGTCAATGAGAATTTCAATATTATTAACTTCAACGTCCAAAGTAGCGTCCATCGTTTGGAGCAGTTGACTTCTGTAATTTATAGGTATTATAAAACCTTTACCCAAATCGACGCCATAAGTACACACTTATGTTTAGATATTCTAATACTCCATTGATTGTTGATCTTGTTTATACTGTTATGTTGAGATTTAACAAAGATGAAACGGCTTCTGTAATCTTGCTTATGTGTGCCGCTATTGGTCTGACACATTCCACTCGAGCACTCCACCTCGTGTCTGATAATGAATGTAGTGAAGATCCTACTATTTCTTTTAAAATCTTTTTGGGCTACAGCTGAACAAATTGTACAGATTCTAAACAATTCCAAAGAAAGTCTGTACTTCAATGCAACACCCAGCAGCACATACTCCACAAAGGTTCAAACTCTGGCATCCAGAGGGTGAGTAGATAGCCATAGGGTTCGATTTTAAAATAATAGCCTGCACACCCTTATACTTTCCACTCATATTGCTACCATTGTCGAATCCCTGACCTCTACAATCATCTAAGGAAATGTTGTAATTTTTAGGAACTCCTTTGATTAGATTTGCAAT
Source organism: Lochmaea crataegi (assembly GCA_947563755.1). Classification (NCBI taxonomy): domain Eukaryota; kingdom Metazoa; phylum Arthropoda; class Insecta; order Coleoptera; family Chrysomelidae; genus Lochmaea; species Lochmaea crataegi. Next base: position 16,590,821 of record OX387425.1, read on the forward strand.
ATCTTCTCCTGTTTTTTAATTACAGTCAGAAAATTCCAAAAATCGTTCATGTATTTCATATTCTTTTACGTCCTCTTTGAAAGCAATGTACCTAAATACAAAAGAGGTTTCCTCAACATGGCTTTTGTCTGGTGTAGCATCAACCATAATGGAATAGTATTTAGATCTTTTAAGCTCGTCTACAATAATTTTCCTTACATAATTAGCACAACTTGATATGAACTCATTTTGAGTTCTCCAAGACAAATAATGCACTTACATTCTTTTGTTTGATTCTTGAGAATGCTTAACCAGATGCTTTGATAGATCAGGGTCATTGTGACTTAGAAGTTCTAGCACGCCCAAAAAGTTTCCATTGTTAGGGTGCCCCACTTTCTGATTCACCCCCCTAAAAGGTAGACCACGCTCACTTAAAAATAATATTTCTTAATCGCATCTGAATCCATGTTATTGAGCGCTTTTATGAAAGGGAAATTTCAAATTTTTAGTTTGCGTAATAACAGTATCTACAAAAAGGGCCCCTTCGGGGATTTTGTCCCCCTGCCCCCCCTCTGGTCGGCCCTGTGCCTGCTTGACTATCCTACATTATGGGGTTTTCTCAAACAAAAGTGTTTGGTTCCTGGACCATACTCTCCTATCCCAGTTCGTTCTTTGTTTTTGAACCATCTGTTTACCATTGGATGGCATTATTTCCAAGTCTGGTAATGATGTTGGGATCCCGATATTTTTTGTTACAGTATTCTGTTTTGAATTACTTTAGAAAGTTATACTTTTTCATCATTCCAACCAGGTTATTTGATTTTAAAAAAACGAGCGAGGAGGAGATTTTACCTATAAAAATATGTTTTGGTCATACGAATTCTTTCATTGCTTTTTGAAATAGAAAATTGATTTGATCCATTTTATGTAAATGAACAAAAAATTCGCAATGGGCGACCTCTAAATATATTAAAATTAAGAGTTACGGTTTTTAGAGTCTTCTTTTCTCAATTCCCTGAAGCTATTTCGGAGGGTATGTTCTCATTGCTCCTGTAATGCACATTCAGTCTAGTCTTTGAATTTTGGAGAGGTTTTCTCTCGTCGTCAAAAGGCTAGTTCTACTACTCCACCCAATGGCTCCATAAGTGATAATTGGTCTCACTATGGCAGTATACATCCATCTCAGGATTTTTGGGTTACAATCCCAATTTCTCCCTGCCAGATTCCTGCACACCATTAGAGCCATTTTTGCTTTGTATATAATCTCCTTTTCGTGTTTGTTCCATAGGAGTTTACTGTCTAAAGTCAAACCTAGATACTTGACTTCTTGTCTCCATTCAACCTCGCTTCCCATCAAGTTTAATGGTTTTGAGGTTGAGTTTTCTTTTCTTGGTGAAGGCTATAAGATGGTTTTAGTGGGATTGATGTTAAGTACACCAGCTATTTGTATAGTTCAGACCCTTTTGTACGATGTCACAAAGGGTGTTTTCGAATTTTCCCCTGGCTGTTATGACAATATCATCGGCATATCCTTGGCAGGATATTCCGAGGTCAGTCAAACCACACAGGGGTTCGTCAACATTCAGGCTCCACATTAATAGGGATGCTATCTGAGACATTATTTTTAAGGTTTTGTGACCCACACTACCCCACAAAGAAATGAAAAGTTATATGCTTTAAGTGAACGAAATGCATTTTTACCAAAAGGCATGTCTCCTTTTATGAAGAAAATAAAACCCGTAGATAAATCTTTAAGCCAAAATGGAAAAGAAACTTTATTGGAATATATAATGGAAATATACAAGAACGAGTTGCTATATGTCAAATGGCAACATTATCTCAACGATATGGGTAAGTTCCTAATGTTACAGTTTTTTTATTTAAAGTTGGGATAAGTTTGTGGTGAGTGGGTCTATTGGGCCCACAACTGCGATTCATAATAGTATATAGTCTTCCTGTGAAGTACTAAAAACACTATTTATTTCTACAAATTTATATTTTTTATCTTAGATTAAATAAATAAGAGACCATTTGTTTACATTTTGATCAGTTAGGTTTAGGCAACATCGACCCATCTTTCTTTTCCCTTTTTACACGCGTTATATTAGCTTTACTTGCATGTTTGTTTGAAACGCAACCTTTAAGGTCTATTTATAAACTTGCAGTTGCCATTACCACCCTACACTAACTAACGAAAAGTAAATTTACTTCGTCGATTCAGCGGTTACCGAAAATTTCCGTACCCCGCCGAGTTCTGGTGAGTTTAAATCGAGAAAGTGTATATATACTTTATATAAAAAGAAATTGTTCATCGAAAACCTCACCTCCCTAGCTTTTCTGAGTTCAGAGATTTTTGCAGTTAAAATGGGTCAGAAACTTCTGGGACACCCAGTATTTCATAGCACGAAATATTTATTTTTTTAAAATGTTTGTTTCAATTTCAGATTCTAATACATTTTTCGAGAAAATGTACAAAGCAAAGTTGGAATTATTTGAAAATTGTATTCCGAAAGTTGATACGAAAAAAGTTAACGTAAATGGCATACATTTTACAAGAGACCTCTTTAAAGATATTGAAATTATAGGACAATTAGACAAAAAGTTTATTATTGTAAAAGATGAGAAGAACAGTTTGATAACTGTATTTGACCAGCATGCTGTTCATGAAAGAATACGTCTAGAACATTTGTCAAAAAGTAGCTATTTTTATTTATTTTTTATTGCACACACCTGAGATAATAGGTTTGTTCCAACAATGTGTTTACGTATAGTTCCCGAATTGGTTACGAATTATTTCATGCGCAAATCCTAGTTCGAGACTGGTTCTGTGTTCCAACTTTTGTCGTTTGCGACTTTTCTACGCATGCGCTTAATAGTCCCGACTGTCGTACTTACTCAGACACTGAATTACTACATTCACCGTTCTCGAACTAGTTCTGGTATAGTTCTTTTATTTGTTGGAACCATATATAACTAATTCTCGACCTGTTGGAACGCTACTTTCAATCTACGCAAACTCCGTCCAATTCCGATCTAATTCTCAAGCTTGTTGGAACAAACCTAATGTTATTTAACTTATTCTCACAAGGCACTAGATGAGATTTTATAAGGTGGCTAATCGGCCTATTTCACTGCGACCTTTCCAGATCTTTTGTGGACCTCTAAATCTAGATTATTCTAGATTTCTCCAGCCCGACTCTTTTTATGTAGCCACTCAGCCTCGAGACTGAACCTTTCATCTAGTTCCTTGCCGGTGGCTTCCAATCGCCTAGTACAAGACACCACACATTCGCACTGACATAAGATGATGTACATTACAGTTTTCTCCTCTAGGTGACAGCAGAATCGTCTGTCAACCCCATTAGCTTTGCATAAGCTTACCGTGCCATGTTCACATACCTACTACGGCTTTGACAGTTTTCCTATCTTTGATTAATAGGTCTGCCGTAAATTTTGGCAAATGTCCTCTTAAGTCCTATCTCCCTGCTGGTGTAATTACCTATCATTCTACTAATTTATGTGCCACCCACTTTTTTGTGGTCATCTTAATTGTCGATATTGCGATGCCACAGAAGGGTTCCGGTCCAATGAATGGCGTTGATGAGACTTGTCTGGCCGTTACCTTGCAACGGTCTCCGAGTGAAAGGCGGATGAATGTCACGAACAATCCGACGTTACCATTTGTATAAAAGTATAATCTGGGTTAATTTATCGAGAAGGGCAAGGATAATGATTGAAGAAGCTATGCAGTTTTGAACAAATGTCTTCTTCAATCATCACATATCCTTGTCCTTCTCGATAAATTAACCAATGATCTGTGTTAACCAAAAAAATATAAGGTTCTTATTTTGAAGAAATTGACAGATTATACTTTTATACGATTGTTCATGATATTCATCCGCCTTTCTCCGAGTGCGCTTAAGGCTCCTATACGCTATACCATACTATAACTTAGAATTGACATCTATAGAATCGAGTGCCTTCAGCGCAGCTTGGCTATCTGCGGGGCATTAAGGGTCAATATATTAAAATAAATACCAATTTTTTGTATACTTCTGTTTTAGTTTACAAAAATTCCAAAGCAATTTGTATGGAAGCAGTATATTTATTTTTACCCCAGAACGATATTTCTTTACTAAAACGATGTGAAACATATTTAAATTACGTGGGAATATCCCTGGAGTATTTGTCTAATAATGGTATTCGTGTAACTGAAGTACCTCTTTGCATTCACCTCAAATTTCAACAGGTAATGTGAAAATTATTATAAATATCAATGCATTAATATATAAAAATTGAATAGATGAGGCTTTTACTTGATGAAGATCCATACTAAACGATGAAATAAAACAATTTAATTTGTTTAAATCTCCATTTTATTTTGAACTGATGTTCAATTTAAAATTAGTGACGCGTTTCGCTACACAGTAGCTTTATCAAACTAGTGGAGATCTAATGAAAAACTTTTAATTTATATAGTGCCTTAATACGGAATTCTAAGATATTGACAAAAGTATTATAATATGTTTAAATGGAAATAAATTACAAAAGTGCCTAAATACGGAATTCTACGAATATTAACAAAGGTATTGAAAAAGTCTGCCTGGAAATTTATTCACAACCATCCCAACTGAAATTTTCTTCTGGGTAAAAAGGTTTAATAAGGAAGAATTATTGATATCTATTTGGTCGTTAAGAAAGATTACCTGAATCTTTGTTTTTATTACACTATTAAATACCTTTGTTAATATTCGTAGAATTCCGTATTTAGGCACTTTTTGTAATTTATTTCCATTTAAATATATTATAATACTTTTGTCAATATCTTAGAATTCCGTATTAAGGCACTATATAAATTAAAAGTTTTTCATTATATATTCACTAGTTTGATAAAGCTACTGTGTAGCGAAACGCGTCACTAATTTTAAATTGAACATCAGTTCAAAATAAAATGGAGATTAAAACAAATTAAATTGTTTTATTTCATCGTTCATTGATATATATTTTAGGAATCCTTCGAATCGCTCAGAGATTTTATTAAAATCATGATTAACGAAGTAATCGAACTTTTGAAATCTACAAGAGCAGCTTCTTTGAAAATTTTACCCAGAGTGGTACAAAATGTTGTAAATTTGGAAGCTTGCAGAGGTATTTAATTTAATCCAATTAATACTATATTGAACCATGGTAAACTTGATAATGGTCCGCTAATATGGCAGCCGTTGTTTGAAGGAATGGATAAACTGACGCAGAGGCAGTAGCGCAGGCAAAACGATATTTACAAGTGATAAACGGCTGTTTCGATAAAATTACAATCGTAGTTTTGCTAAACAAGAATCCTGTATTATTTATTATTATGTGAAAAAGTATTACCCGAACGAATCGAGTACCTCTCCGTTGCTAGGTAACCGTATAATGCACAAATAGTGGACTATTCCCAAGTTTGTCTGAACCTAAAGTATATCCATCGAACAAACAGGGCGACCCAAACAACGATAGATGCGTTATTGAAGTATGATCACCATGTTCCTTTGCATTTATTGGCTAAAATAAATATGCCAGAATTCACTGTCTCTGTACAAGCTGCCTCGTCTGAGAGATCACGTGCACTATGCATGATACTGTTTTGGAACACACTCCGTTGCTTGGATGGACAGAGTATAGAGGTAACGCAGATAGAGAACAGTACAGGCACGTCATCAATCTATAAGCTACAACCGATTCACGTTCCAGATCGCACCTCATTTAAACTTATTGAAAATACCTACTACTTACTATTTAAATTCTGATAATATCTACCTAAAAGTCGAACTATAACTATATCTTATCATCAAATTATTAAACGTAGAATAATACATAAAAGCTCTTAATTCACTTAGGAACAACCCAACAAACGAAACAAGAATGAGCTTTCTTCTAGGAACGATTCGTTTACTGGACGCCTCTGAGACTTAAACATGTGATCAGTTGCCAAGCAACCGGACGTTTTCGGAGACGAAGGCCTATACTGTTCTCTATTTGCGTTAACTCTACCTTTTATCATTAAACAGACAAGATGAATAACGCACAATCCTGGCCATACACTTAGTTTGAAGCCTGTAATATATTTTGTTCCAGTATCGTTGAAATTCATTGTCTCAACACCGGTGGCATTTTTTAACTATCGCAGAGCATAATGCTACTCAGTGCCGCACATCAATGACGTCATGTTCTAATCACGCAAAAGTAGTACTTTTTAAAGTACCCTATTGTGCAAGGCGTTGTTGTAGTTAGAATATTTAATGTTTTTTTTAACAATATATTATACATATATGTTGCATCTTCACAAGAATATATAATCGATACTCAACTATTTTCGGCACAAGCGGACATTATCAAATTCAGATCAATAATAATAATCGTAGCCACAATTTCTTGTCTTAACTAAATCTTATATTTTGATTACGAATCACTTTCACTTGTATGCTTAGACTTGCATATTTAATATAGTACAAGTGTGTTAATGTTGAACAGCTGACGGACTACTTTGGTATATCTCTGATATGGAGTATCAGAAGCCAACATCTCATCTGATACTTCCAGTAACAGTGTTGATTTTATTCATCATTATAGTTTTTTTTGCCATTTTACAAAGGAAAATAGGTACACTTTTTATTCATCAACGCCTTTCAAAACTTATAATTTACTTCGATCATACAATACAGTTTATTTTGATCTCCATATTAGAATAAATAATGTACATCAAATATATATCAAATGATACGACCCTCTCAATGTTATTGTAGGTCGGTTGAAACCTATATATAAGCGGCGTTGGCACATTTAACGAAAAATACCGAAGTTTTCAAATTGATCATAAAACTTGTACTAATGAATAAATAAAGCACTGATAATGTTGTACATTTATATAAACCATATAATAAATATTGTAGAACATTATATATGCATGATTATTACTTTTATAATACATTATGATAACAACTGTGGTATTTAATTAATCTGAATTTTAATGTTTTATGTGCTTTCTCTTCTAGTAGGTACATATTATATAGTTCAGAGGGCGAAACCAATATTTTTATTTCTAAAATATTTTATTGTTTTAAAAGGTGCTATCAAATTTGGTGATTTTCTGAATAAACAACAATGTACAGATCTGCTGCAGAAGCTGTCACTGACCGAATTACCATTCCAATGTGCTCACGGAAGGCCAACTGTTACGCCTCTAATAAGACTTGATTTAAATCAGATTAAAAATAAGGTAAGTGTTGTTATCTTTGAACCAACATATTTTTAATGAAAAAATGATGGTTTTTTGGATCTTTTTTCAAATAATTTCTTCAACTTCAGAAGTATATGTTGCGTTATTTTTTGGATCAGGGGGATGTTCCATAGCTGAATGAGTGGAAAAATTAATACTTTTTACGTTTAAGTGACTATTTGAGACGGCATCAACCAAAAAACTATATATTATATATTTAATTCTACAGATCTATACTTTGACCGTCCGCGTCATATAGGAAGGGTTATAAACGATAATTGAGAATGGAAATACCCACAACCTTAAGGACCCTCTTCAGAAATCAAATACATACTATTTCGCCAGAAATTTTCCGTTTGTTTGATTCTACTTTATTTATTTGTGATCAAAGGTCCTTTTTCAAAATTCAGGTAGGTAGAGTTACATGCACTAAACGCAAAATGGCTCCGGTAATAATCGAAATAAAAGAAAGATATATACAACTTTCGACCACCTAAAATGTGTATGAACACTGGTTCAACAGAAGGGGGCTTCTCTAAATACGAGGAGATTGTCATACGTTCAGAGGTACGAACTTTAGACTCGTCTGAAGATACGGACTAACAATTTAGTTAATTTTTATATAAATAAATATTAATTCCATTACCATGCAATTTATGTTTAGATATTATATTTAAAAACACACTTATACATATTCAATCAACGTTTTTGGTTTATTTTCTTTTCGCAAGCATCTGTCTTATAAACGCCACCTTCAAACGCGAAAAATTAATAATGTTACTTTCATTTTCAGATCAAACCATTAAATTTCGAGAGGTTAAAAATTTCGAAGTTATCAAGGAATTACGATTTTTATATTTTAAAGCAAAGTTAATTATTTGTTAAAATCATTAGAGCAGTGGTTGTTAAAAAGAGCCCCCTTACCATTGGACTATCAACAATATACAATAATCATCGTACTTATACAGAATGGAGTTTGTAGAATAGTTTGGAATATCAGATGTTTTATTGTCACGAGCCGATACTGGAAAAGTTTATTATTTACTGTACATGTAGTTTTGTAGGTAAATATTATAAAAATAAAGTACTATTCTGAAAATGATTTTTATTTATAATTATCACAAAAAATATTCTAGTTGAAATTAATTTTCCGAAACTAGCAAAGAACAGTGTGCGCTTCTAGTGTGTCTCTTACTTCTGACAAACAAATGAAAGAAAGTAACTTTTTTAATTGATATGCCCAAAAGGATTGTTACGGCCGAATTATCAACAATTTTTTATGTCGTCCGGTGACGAAGATAATACCACAGGAAGCATACCAAGTGTAATTTATTCAATTACTGGGGGGATAATGTTAGACATTTAGTTATTATAGTTCCTGTACTCAGTAGTTACTTGTGTATTGTATTTATTTTAAACTAGTAGTAAAACCTCTTTTTTTTATAAGTAGTGATGGAAACAAAAATGTAGACATAATATAAGATTTTTCGAAATACATTCAGTTTGACAAATAATTATCCTAGAAAATAAAATCTAACAGAAGTCTCCCGTTTTTTTTTCTTCGAGCGGGGATTTAACTAGGATTATTTTTTTCACTTGTCAAAATGTGACATTTTGGTGGTTTTAACCAATAGCAATACATTATTCTAGCCAATCATTCGGAATTATACTGATAATTATGCTTCCTCATCGATAATACCTTGTTTACATTGAAACGTCAAAATTTTACTTTGAATTTGTCATTATTGACAACTAAAAGTGCTTCGAAGTTTATTGAAAAATGAACACAAACCGATTCAGTGCCATCACCCAAGAGAATATATTGAACATTTAATACAAAACTCCTTTTAAATTGTTGAAAAAAATAATCTTCCCAAATACAACTCGTTCTTCAAATTTTATCACATAATTTTTTATTTTCATCACTCAAACTTGTTTATTTGAGGCAAAAACATTCAAACAAACCGAATTTAGACAAAATTTTCGTGGAAAAGAAAAAATTATCGATAAAATTTGAAGCACTCGTGATATTACCTTTGATAATTTCGGGTAAGACCAATCAATCTTAGGATATTCAACTGTAATTTTGACGTTTGTCAATTTGTCAAGCGATTGGTTGCAAATTATAATGTCAACATAACCTCCATAACTTTAAATAAATAGTACCGCTCTGTTATTCTTTCCGTCAATCGACTACTTTTATATTGAAAAAGAAAAAAATTATTCCTATCACTCTGCATCTAGAATCTTGAAAAAGTGAATTGTCATTTTAAATGAAATGTGAATTTTAACAAATTTTGGCTTTACTGTAGAAGTTGAGTCCTTTATTTATATAACTGTATAACGGAATCATACATTAATTCACTAACAGTAGCGACCAATCAGGGTGCAACGGTACCGATCCGAAGCTTCGTTATTGTGTCACCACTGTTGTTAGAAAAAGGTCATCAGTTTTGGTACTAAATTCTACATAATATTGAAAACTGACTTACTACCTATTATTGTTTGTGGATTTTAATTACCTATGATTTGAGGTACTTATGCCCGGTTGCAGAATTTAAGCACGCCTTTCGTAAGTCGTGCTTAACTTTAAGAAGCACTTAAATGTCTCGCTTGTTGCGCTTCTGTAGCTTAAGCATTCCTTAGTGAAGACCACTTAACGCATTGCGTAGATGACAACACTGAGGAAATTTAGTAACTTATTAGACTTTTCAGATTTGGCTTTGTATTGAGTGACAGTTAGCTTCCGCCCACGTCAAATGTGAACGGTTAACCATAGTCTCCATGGGTTAACCTATAAATACAAAGCAAGCAACAAACTTCAGGAATGGTTATCAAATGCCCAGTGCAGGCATAAAACCGAAGTGCTGCTAGCAACTGATTCATGAGAGACACGCTGTTGTTTCTGTAACAATAGTTGATCATTTCATCTTGTAGGTGTCCTTATTAGGTAATATTTTACTTGAAAATCATTTCGAAATTTCAGAGCTTCCTCCTATCAATCCTGAAATCCGTAAACAACATTGCTTTGTCACTCGAAATCTTTGATTAAATGAAAATTCCTTTATGACGTTGAAATAATGGTCAAAATGATCAGATCGAGTGGAAACCATCTCGGAAAGTCGAAGTCTATCATTTCGAGGATATCGAGAAATGCGCTTCGAAAATGTCATCCATAAAGAAATGTTTTTCAGATTAAATCAGTTGTCAGCCGCGTCGAACTTAAGTCGACCCAATAGGGAACTTAATATTAAGTGCTCCTTAACTAGTTTAAGGAATACTTAGAGAGCGGTGCAACGCTAACTAGTATTTTTAAGATTACTTTATTACTATCTTAAAGTAAACGGGCATTATAACCAAAGTTATTGCAGTTTGTTAATTTTTGTATTCATTCAAAGAACATGCACTATATAAGCACTTGTACATTGTAGGTGAATTATAGTAGAATTGTGTTGTTCTTGTCCAGCGGGAATTATTGTAAAAGTTGTGCAATTGATGTAAATAAAATTATTACTTATGTGCTTGTTAAAGTTAAGAGCAACTTACTAAAGGCGTGCTTAAATTCTAAACGGTGCAAATGGGCATTAGTTACCGATTGGGTCGACTTAAGTTTGAAATCGCGCTGATTTTACCTGAAAAACTTTTCTTTTTGAATGACGTTTTCGAAGTTGATTTTGATATCCTCGAGATAATAGACTTCCCGAGATGCTTTACACTCGATCTGATTTTTTCCACGACATAAGGAATTTGCATCTTATCAAAGATTTCGAGTGATAAAGCAATACTGCTTACGGGTTTTAGGATTGATAGAGGAAGCTCTGATATTTCGGAATTATTTTTAAGTAAAATAATACCTAATAAGGAAACCTACAAGACCAAGTGATCAACTATTAATACAGAAACAGCAGCGTGTCTCCCATGAATCAGTTCCTAGCAGCTCTTCGGTTTTATGCCTGCACTGGGCATTTGATAACCATTGCTGAAGTTTGATGTTTTCTTTGTATTTATAGGTTAATCGTTCACATTTGACGCATACAAAACCAAATCTGAAAATTCACTAATAAGTTACTTACTAGATTTTTTCAGTTATGTCATGTACGCAATGCGCTAAGTGGTTCTTTACAAAGTAATATTTAAGCTGCAGCAGTGCAACAAGCGAGACAATTAAGTGGTTCTTAAAGTTGAGAACAGCTTACGAAAGGCACGCTTAAATTCTAAACGGTAAAAACAGGCATTAGTTCCTTCATTTTTCGGCACAAAGTAACTAGTATCCTAGATATCTTGTAACTTAAAAAAGTATCTTAGATACCAAAAAGTATGTAAGATCCAAAAATTAACTAAGTTACCGCGAGAAAAGTTCCTTTAGACAGGATATGATTTATTTGAAACGGCGATCACGATTCATTTATACTTCGCCTCCCGCTCTGTTAAAAGGGTGTGTGATTCAGTTGCGGCTTGCATTTGTAGTTTGTGTCAATAAGTATACCGTTTAAACTATACGTTTTTAGCAAAGAAATTATTTGCTTTTGCTGTATCATCGCCTGAAGAGTAAATTAAAAAGAAGCAGCTTATCAACGAGCCACCATTGATACAAGCTTTAGAATAGAGTTGAGCGAAACGGTCGAGGTTGTTGCCAAGCGGCGGCGAAAGCAATACCTTTTTGCAGACGAATGCGGTACCAAGTTCTGTTCTTTTCCTTAACTTGTTAGGCTTTACATACGAATAATTTATAAAGTATCTTAAGATAAGTATTTAAGTTCTAGTTTTTTAAGAGTAACTAGATACCCAAAGTATCTTCAGATAATTTTCCAATGTACCTGTATAAATTTCATTTTGAAAACATTATAAACTTTTATGGTGACATATTTTATTTGAGAATTAAAAAGATGAACCGAAAAGGATATATTTGCAACATTCTCCGAAATTATGGTCAACAAAAAGTGCGATAAAAAACGGTTCGCACTCATAAAAACCTCTCTAAAATTACAGGCAGTTAGATACCGCCCTGGGAAAAAATAATATTTCAAGAAGCTCATTCATTAAGTTAAGACATAATTTGTAGTTTAGTATAAATTTCCTTCAAGATAAGAGTTTTGAATATGTAATGTCATTTTCCGATATACTTTGCTATTCATCTCCGTCAGTAGAAAAGTTTATAGTGGTTTATTAACCATAATTTGTAAAGTGTGCTACGTGCTGAAACGTAGCTGGTCCTTTGAACCTTAAATGTATGTATTCATGTTAAGTAATTAACATATGTACAATAAAGTGGAAAAATGCATGTATTCGTGTTTTCTTACTTTATTTCAAAATTAACCAGCGACCATTGAACTCCAAATAGGAAACTAAATAGTTTATAGACAGTATCTTCGACAGCTCTGGCTGCAGCGTTGGTCGGTACTGTTAGGAAATTAATGTATGCTGTATAAGGAACTTTCGTCGCGCACTGAATATTTATATACTTAAGCAAACATTAATTTCTATTGAATGTAAAATATTCACAAATACCTATCTATACAAATACATAATAAGCTAATCCCGATCTCCCAAAAAATATTTGTAGGTTTGTAAACCCTTCTATTGCAGTTGTTATAATAAATATCAATGTCCACCTCGTATCTGAAAGAAAAAGTAGCTTCCAAAATTGAAACTTTTACCTTTATTTTGTTTCATATAACGATTAAAATGTTTTAAATATAAGATAAGTTACAATAATAATTAATAAATTGTTAAAGCTACTTTTTTATAAATATTGCAGCGAAATTCTGTCATGAAGATAAAAACCCAATCCAACTATTCATCTCCAACTTTTCACAAAGTCTTCAGAGTCCAGCCATTGGGATGGTGAGTATAGTCGTCTTGTTGATCGATGTTGTAGAGACAAATAATTTTGATGGCATATACTATTTTCCACTAAAAAGATATAATTTATCAACTATTATAATGCATTGTTTATTTAATGATTCTATAATTAAACTATATTTTCCAAAGATTGACTATGAAATATGTGAGGCTATCGTTCGTTTAGAAATTCGCTGAATAAGATACAGAAACAAGAAACAATAAATTTTTTGAATCTAAATATTCACGATTATTACTCAAAAAAACTAAATTATCTCTTCTGATAATAATGTATTATTAACTAGCTTCTACCTGTAGCTTCGCTTTCTTCGATGTCTTTCAATACCTACGTGTAGAAGACCATCGAAAATTAAATTTTTTAAATAAAATTTAGTTTAGAAAACTGAAAAATATGCTTTATAAAGGTACCTCACTACAAAAGATAAATCATGTCGGGAGGCCTAATGCATATGCTGAATATGCGGGAATCTGGAATGAAAATAACTATTTGGAATAGATTTTGTCTGAGACAGCTATTGCTTAGGAATGCATCCACAAAAGTATGGAACTAAATTTTGTAAACTTACAAACACTGAAGCTTTTGTTTGGTTTCATCCAATTTCTTGCTAAGGATTTAATGGCTTTACTTGGTATGTGCTGAGGTGTGCTTGAGAATTCCTCAGTCCCCCAATCGAATTGTCCTAGAACACAACATAGATTAATCAAAATGAAATTTAGATAGTTTGACAGGTTATTAATGATGAAATAAAACAATTTAATTTGTTTAAATCTTCATTTCATTTTGAACTAACGTTCAAATTAAAATTATTGACGCGTTTCGCTACACAGTAGCTTTTTCAAACTAGTGAAGATACAATGAAAAACTTTTAATTTTTATAGTGCCTTAATACGGAATTCTAAGATATTGACAAAAGTATTATAATATATTTAAATGGGGATAAGTACAAAAAGTGCCTAAATACGGAATTCTAAGATATTGACAAAAGTATTATAATATATTTAAATAGGGATAAGTACAAAAAGTGTCTAAATGCGGAATTCTATTAATATTACAAAGGTATTGAAAAAGAGTACCTGGAAAATTTATCCCCAACCATCACATCTTCTAGGTAAAAAGGTTTAATAAGGGAGAATGATTGATATCTATTTGTTCTTTAAGCAGATTACCTGAATATTTGTTTTTGTTAATCTCGAGGGCTTCTAAAAGATTTAATTTAAAGGATTTGGGTTCTACATGCAAAATTTCAAAATTTGAATCGAAAGTGTGTTGGTTTGTTAATAGATGATTTGAATAGTTGGAATCTAATTTGTTGTTGTCATAGCTGCGTTTGTGTTCTGAAATTCTAGTTTTAAAGTTCCTAAAAGTTCTACCTATATAAATTTTGTCACAGTTGTCGTTACCACATTTTAATTTATAAACACCTGATTTGTTTAATTTTGAGGATTTAGATTTGTTATTTTTAATGAATTTAGAAAGATGTAATCCGTTTTAAAGTAAATATTCATATTTAAAGATTCTAAAAAGGATGGTGTTCCAAAGTATGTTAAGCTTTTAGGTAATCTGCTTAACGACCAAATAGATATCAATCATTCTCCCTTATTAAACCTTTTTACCTAGAAGATGTGATGGTTGGGGATAAATTTTCCAGGTACTCTTTTTCAATACCTTTGTAATATTAATAGAATTCCGCATTTAGACACTTTTTGTACTTATCCCTATTTAAATATATTATAATACTTTTGTCAATATCTTAGAATTCCGTATTTAGGCACTTTTTGTACTTATCCCCATTTAAATATATTATAATACTTTTGTCAATATCTTAGAATTCCATATTAAGGCACTATATAAATTAAAAGTTTTTCATTGTATCTTCACTAGTTTGAAAAAGCTACTGTGCAGTGAAACGCGTCACTAATTTTAATTTGAACGTTAGTTCAAAATAAAATGAAGATTTAAACAAATTAAATTGTTTTATTTCATCATTAGTATGGATCTTCATCAAGTAAAAGCCTCATCTATTCAATAATTGAGTATTGAATAATTTTCCATACATTCCAACCTTGGGGTACTTTTTTCCCTCGATTTTCTCATGTCTATAATACACAGACCGTCGTGTGAACAGTGACTCACCCTGAATATGAGATTATCAGTTTTCAACTTCGATATCTTTTCTTGAAACTTTTCTAGGTTCTCAACCATATGCAAGTGATCACTGCTATATATATTCTATGAATTTTTGTAATTTTTAATAAACTTTTTACTTCATTCAAATAATATATTCATACATTATTTTAATTCTTACCTGAGTCTGGACTTTCCATATTTGTGCGGGAATCATTATCAACAGTCCTAATAGGCTTAAGCAGAGGTGCTGAAATGTAGTTTTTTTTTGTATTGTAAGCTACTTTATATAACAAATAAAAATTATTTTACTTGTTTTTACAAAAATTCAGAGCTTCTAAAAAAAGAACACACTGGCTTTGACAAAACCGTCAATCCATTAATTTATCAAAAAGTATGTAATAATTTGAATATCTTAATGTATTACTCAATTTTCTACACAACATACAGCACTGCATATACAGATACATTCAAATAAAAACGGAACATAGGGGTTTAGTGTATTGTCTGATCTAAATAGTCCACCAACAAAACATTTCTATAAGTTCACTTCAATGAATATCAAGTATTGATCTGGACAGCTTGATTCAGAATCACTGTAGAAAAGCCCGCCCCTTCACCTACCAAAATTTGTTAGTTATGTGCGAGGTGTGTCCGAAGTGCCACCTGCGATTTAGTATTGAATAATTATTTGATGGGGTTAGTAAACATTTTTTGGCCATAACGGCTTGCAAAATAAAAATAAATTCGTAAATAAAACAAAATAGGATTCTTTAAATTGAAACAAAATTATGGGCTTGAACACACACCGATCAACTGACTGTCTGACGCTAATTAAGGACCGCCCACAGTTGAGAATACGGAATGGTGAGAATTGTACGATATGTTATAGGTGTCCAAATAAACGATTGTAATAATCGTGTTTTTAATCTGTTGAAGCTGGATGTTGGTCGACTAGTTCAAAAGCAGTTCTGATACAATGCTTAAAATCCCTATGTTCCCTTTTTGTTTGAATGTATCTGTATGAATAGACAATTTTAATTTATTAAAGTACAATTTTAATCCATTAAACTTACAAAAAAACTAAATGCTACATAAAACTATTTGATAGTCACTTAAATTTTGATTTAGATTTAGTGTGCATACATACATTTTGAAGTCTTCTTATTTCTAGAGGATTTCCTGACACCTGCAATTTGTTTTGCACTTGTTATAGTTTTTTTTCTTGAACCAACTGTCTTAGTGGCTGTTTTACCATACCTGCAGATAAGAACGTGTATTAAAGCAGTAATGAGAGTCTTAGTTTCTAAAGCATTTATTATTTTATATAGTGTGATCATAAATCTAGATAGGGAATTTAAATATACAAACCTTGTAGGTGAACAAACAGCTGGTGGTTCAATTTTTTTCTGTTTATTTTTATAAACATCGTGATGGTTATGGTCAATCCTATTATTTAATTTTTTGCACAATGATATAAATTCTATATACTCTCCAGTCGCCTCTAAAATTTAGTAAAAATAATATGATATAATCATAATCTCACTACAGTTAATTGTTTTTTGTAAAATTAAAAGATTTGGGTAAAGTTTATAAAAGTAATTCAAAACTTCTACAATGAACAGTAAACATTTAAGAATACAGTCAAAGAAACTAATAATTAATGAAAATTCCATATTAGATAGAATTATATAATTCAACAACTTAGGACATCTACTCTTTAATGACTGTAAATGTACCATAACTTTAAATATCCACCAATTTCAAAACATTTAAAATCTTAAACATAATTAAGTGATTTGTTTATACCTAAACTGGCGCACATTTGTATAATTTTTTGTAATTTGTCATTAGTGCTCAGGATATCACATTGTACTCCAATATCAGAAAAACGTTTCTCAGGTATAATTTTTTTATGTTCTAGTACTTGACTTTTTGAATATACTGGCGTTTTACTTTCTACAAAGTTTGATATTCCGCTTTCTGAAGTTTCTGGTATTTCTGTAGTGGTGCTGAACTCTGATTCTGATTCGGAGTCTGTATAAGCTGGCTCTTCGTCTAAAATATACATACTTGACGTTATTCTTTGCTTCACAGTGTTTTTCGCTTGTTGAACGCGAGGCTGAATTGTTACATTTTGTAGAATGTTAATTTTTCTTTTATATCCCTTTTGAGGCATTGTAAATTACAATATAATATTTATTCAAAATTTAACCTCACAAAACAAACCGTTAGAAAAACATATAGAATTTAAATCAGCACAAAACATTTATTTTTTGACATAACAGCTACGTTCGGTATTTACATCGCAGAGGCGACGGATTTTTTGTCACGTGATCACAGATTAATCTTAGCAAACTGCTATTAACGAACGGCCCGACCAACCATAGATATAAACGAACTTCTAACTCAATATCGGTTAATTTTGCCGAAGACGTGGAGAATGGACAAATAAAAATTAAATGTTTGTATGAAAAACACAAAAGGTTATCTAGAAAAAGACTAAGAGATTTATCTAGTGACTACAACATAACCTCACAACATGACTGACACGATTGATTAATCTTTCTCGTCGGTCAAAATATTCCGAGCAAACAGATTTACATCGGACTGATCTGAGCGGAATGACCGAACAGTTCAGATTTACCTCCCCTACAATAAGATCTAATAAAAGAACGTAAAGTTTTTTCACGTGGTTTCCAGTTTTCACTTTACTCTTTCGTTCCATTTCTGTTCCTGTTTATTCGCTATAGTTTTTAAGTTTAGCTATCAAAACCACTACATTTTTTTTCGCAATTATTACTTCGAAAGATTTCTGTGGTGCTGTTACTGTCAACAATGTGGAAATGTCAAAAAGTGTTCCTTCTGTGACGACAGCTAATTTGCCATGTTGCCACTATAGGATTTGACAAAAAATTCGCATGGGTAAACCACGCATTTACATAACCACTGTATAATCACAGAATAACCCACAGCTATTTTGTGGAATAATACCGATATATATTTCTTTGAGCAAAAAAGTGAAAAGGAGTTGGTTATTGGTGTTATTTTATACAGTATAAAATTGTGACAGTTTTTCAAATCCCTATGTTTATATGGTTATTTGGCAACACACAAATTCATGTTATTTGCCGCCAAATTTTGACGTATGTTCACCACCTCGCATAGCCTTTTGCTTGTTGCTTCTTTGTTTTGTTAACCTATGTTGTTGCTTATCTCACTCTCACTAATTGCAGAGACAACCCTAGAGTATTTATCTATGCTGTATTTATATTAACTATTGTTTATTTATTTGTTACACGTGTAATTTTATGTTTAACTTTTCGATTAATATTTATTAAACACATTATTTATTTAGTTAATTACAACATCATTTATAAATATGAATACTCTCAACGATTCATTCAAATATCAGCAGTACAAGTAAGTTATAATACGTTATATTTAAGGCCTAATATTACTTTTAATACATGTGAATTGCTTTTTGATTTTATAAATCACTACTCAACATAATTACTTATACTTGTCTACTAATTTCAACTAATAGTTTTAAAAAATGTCCATATCTAGTCTCAATAAAAATGAGTTACCATACAAATATATATCAAAAATACAAATAATCTAGATGCCATATTATTTTTTAAAATTAGTTTAAATAATTTTTGATAGGTAACATGGTATGTTTGTGACAAATTCAAGTTGGTTATTAAAAGATGTTGCTTAATGGTTAAAAGGATGAATAATTTTCACTGAAAATAACAATTTAAAAAGTCCTGGTTTTCTCAATAGAATGGGAAATATGTGAATATGAACTTTGTATTTGTTGTTTGCTGCTGGGAGTGATCCTTGATTCTAAACTGAATTGGTGGATACACCTGGAAAAAATTACAACGGGTGCAACTAGGCTTTTCTGGCGACGTAGAAGAGTTATGGGAAAAACCTGGGGAATATGACCCGAGGTGGTTCACTGGCTTTACACGACTGTGATAAGGCCAATGATCACCTTTGGAACGATAGTGTGGTGGAGGACAGAAGTGTCTTCTGCAGTGAATATATTAACCGCAAGCTCTCCATGTTATTACTGGGGCAATGAACAGCATGGGGACGGCATCAGTAGAAGCCCTTATTGGCCTTCTAAGTTATCACAATACACAAACATGATAAAAACATTACATAGCATATAATACAAAAACAGAAAATAAAAACCTATTTTTTATTCGGTAGTCAAATATACAATAAAATAACATATGGGAATAATTGTCAAATAACTTGAACATAATCATGATAATTCATTATTGGCTCATTATTTTTTGAAAAATGATAACATATTGATACCCTATACAAATATCCCTTATCTTTCAGTAAAATTTCTATTGGCAATGAAGTGTACAGAGAAAAAGATGCAGTAATTATTGACAGTCCAAGTGGTAAAAAAATTGCTGTTATTAATCATATATATGATTCAAATGACGAAAGTTTACTTAATGTTACAAAATATATTTTTGCAAAGGATTTAAAAAAACAGTTTAAAAAACAAAGTTTGGAGTATGATAAAAAAAATGAGGTAAGTTGAAATAGGTGACAACTATAACTTATATCTGAAAGCAAATGTAACACATATTCAGAGGAGGGAAAGGGCTAGACACCATCTTGACCTGGGCCATGTGCTTGAGGACTTGAATGGGGCAATAATCAATGCATTTGAATCGAGCTGTAGTCTTCAAGAACAGCAAAGCAGTAGGGATGCACCCTGGTGGAATAAACATCTGTCAGAATTAAGAGCTCAAACCTAGGATCTCTTCAATAGAGCAATCCGGAATCTGGCAGAAATACACAGAGGTGCGAAACACCTACTACAAGGAAATTAGAAAAACTAAAAGAAATAGCTTTAGAAAATTATGTGAAGACATAAAAACTACACCCGCTGCAGCAAGGCTTTATAAAGTCATGGCGAAAAGTAGGGTCAACACTGATATGGCTTTGAGAAAGCCCGTCGGGAAATTTTCCCTCAACAGACCTTCAAGAGAAAGCACTACAATTGCTAGGAACATTCGTAGCAATGAAAGGCTAAAATGGGCTATGTCTTTCAAGGCACCAGGAGCAGATGGGATTTTCCCAGAATTAGTCGAAGTACCTTAGAACTGGGTTATATACCAGAGACATGGAGAAGGGCAATAGTCACCAACATCACACAATATCCAATTGGATGTTGAAACTAGAGTAGCAGAGACTAGGACAAGTAAAGACATTGTCTCCAACTGCACAACCCGGGGAGGTCCACAGGGAGGAGTAGGATTCCTTGTTAATGTGGAGTCTGACGGTTCACGAACTCCAGTTTTGTTTGACTGACATTGGAATATCCTCTCAACTATATGCCGATGACATAGTCATAACAGCCAGGGGAAAATTTGAGAATACCCTTTGTTACATCATACAAAGGGGAATAAACTATATGATTAGCAAACAAAAAAGTAATCTCTGTAACTATCTCTTTACTTACTTATTTATTTTTAGGTTGTTCTAGATCAGACAAAATGTTATGATATATCACTGAAACAAGTTATAAAGAAATGCAAATTAGTAATTCCTTGTTCGAACAATGACAATTATTACATTGAACCTAATAATTTAGATCCATATGACTTCTTTTCTTGTCGTTATTCTCTAAAGAAGGATCAACTGCTTCCACTTTTAGACCAACATACTGATCTCCATACTCCACAAATGAAACAAGGCAGTACAAAGAAAAATAATATGAATTCAATAAATACTCCTACAGTAGAAACCAACAGTAATATAGAAATTATTTTCGAAAATGACTATTGTTCACCCATACAAAGAAATCAAGTCAAGAGGAATCTCAACAAGTCTTTTGGAAATTCACCTTCATCTAAAGACAAATCTATTCTTAATTATTCAATGTGTTTTATATCTGATGATGATGTTGAAAACAGCAGTCCAACTCCAACAGTTAGAAAGTCCGGTAGAAATGTTCCCAAAAAATCTTATGCCGATTATATTTCACCTCAGAAAACTCCAAGCAAAAGGAGACTGAAATCTAATAGTCTGGACGATGAAAATGGCTCAGATCTGACAAAAAATAAAGTACCAAAAAACACACCCAAAAAGAAAGATAATTCAAGAAGTAGCAGTAGGGTAAGTTATTTAGGTATTATATCTAGATATATAATAATAATTTATTCAATTAAACAAAATAGATACATTGATACATAGAAAATAGTTAGCCTAAAACATGAACAACTCAGTTTTTTTGTCAAATCCAGTAAATTTTTCTATGATAAACTATTAAGGGGTACCATATTAACTGTTAGACACCTAAATATTTCTGGAATGGATACTTTTAATTATGATAGAGTTTGATTTACTATATTGCTAAAGAATCCTCTATCTATTTCTATAATCCATTTTTTAATTCGCTTTTTGAATAAATTGTAACTCTTTGAACTTGTTATATCACCAGACAACAGTATGTAAATTCTTGGTGCTAAATAGTTAGCATTTATTTGCCCAATAGTTTTCCCACTGTGTGGGAAAACGATCCCTTCATATCCCCTAGTTTTGTAAGAATGTTCATGATGTACAAATATCAAAAATAAAATCAGAATTCTATCTATGCGGTTGTACTCCTGCTTTTATTTATTTATTTATTTAGGTACCTCAGTGTAAAAGTTGAATATTCTGTTAGATTCTGTTACATTCAGATGGCAGTTCTCAGGTATAGTATAACAGAGTTGCCAATCCTACTGCCATTATAAGTTATGCTACTTTTGTAAAAGAAGCAGAGCCATCTTTTTGGAATAATGGTGAATAACATAAAGGGTCATAATTTCCACAATACTTTTATAATGATCAGCATATTCTGATTCTGAAGAGAATACAATTTTCAATCAATTTTGATATGTACTGATCTTAAATGGTTAACTCTTCATTTCCATAATCTTGTTCATCTTCTGAGTCATAGTTTAATGACATTATAATCGGTTCAATGTTACATGTTGTCTACTTTCAAGAATTGTTCTCAATTCTTATTACATGGTTGTCCCACACCCCATTGCAATAATTAAATACTTTGGCAACATTGCAGTTATTCTTTCATGTAGAAAACATTGCTTTACATTATTGTGAATTCCACTATAGTAGATTCACATTTTTCTCTAATGTATTATTCAACTATGCAATTATCCTGACAAAACAAATTATTTTGCTTCCAGGATACCAAAAATATGATAAATTGATTACATTAGTTGATTGGACATTATATTTTTGTAGATTACTACTCCTAAGAGGCAATCAAGAGCTCCCATTCGTTATATTGAAGAGATTCATCAAAGAGTACTATATAGTACACCTGCAAGAAGGAGCTTGAAATTGACCAACGATGAAAACAATTCTCCTAAAACTACAAGAAGTAACAGAAACTCAGTTCAATCTAATGAAGAGCATAATTGCAAGTGAGTAGATCCTTCAATTAGTATTTGATTAAGTTATTATTGATATTTAGTCTAGTTCACAATATATTGTTGGCTTTCACTGTCACCTATCCACTTAAGCCTCATTGTGTAAAACCGATAATCTTTAAAAAGTAATAAATTGTTACAGAGATAAATTTAGTTCTGTGTCGCTATCAATATCTTCATATAAATTTATTATAAAGAGTACTCATACACATATAATAATTTTCCAACTTAATAACATGTTCCATACAGTTTTTCCAACTGTTACTACATTGTTCACCAATTCTACTACATTAGATTCAGCCTGGTGCCATATTAGCACAATGGGATTAAATATGCAATAATAAGGGGAAGACACAATACTGGAACAATAGAATATCTATCGTTATGTTTTACATTATCTTTTATTAAGAAATCTACCTAATTTAGGTGAAGATCCAGACTCTGAGACGCCTTATGTGAATGCCGCCTCTCTTTATCGTCCGCTGCCTTCCGACGGATAACGTTGAGAGCATTACAAAGCATCGCTTGAATTAAAATTTTTTGCGAGCAAAGATTCTTAAATATTTTTTATTACTTCTTTAGCATCAGGATGTAAATGTTTTCTTGTGAAGGTGTCACTACAAGATTTTTTATTATCAGCACAACCCAATGGCAACAAAAAAATCACTCTATTATAAACCAAACACTAATGTAACATAACTTAACTCTTTGTAAAACTAAATAAAACTAAAACTAACCTAACAAAAGTTATACCTACTTAACAGCTATAAAATTTATAGTTATTAAAAAGGATCTTGTCTTAAAATATAATAAATTTGGAATATTTTATGTCCTAAGTGACAATTGGGGTTTTATTGCAGTCAAAAGCCAACGGTATAATTTGAACATAACTATACATTGTTTTTTTTTCTAGTGATAATTTGGACAATTCATTGAGAACGAAATTATTAAAAGAGGCTCTTGAAAAAATGGAATTAGATGATACAAAAAACGATTTAGACAAGAGGAAAGAGTAAGTGGTGCATTTTAAATATTAAAAATTAATAATTTCCATTTTCTTGGTTAAAGCAAGAAAACTGTTGTTGTTGGAATTTGTTATGGGCAAACCTCTAGAAATATTGATAGTGACTTACTAAAATGAAGAAAACCTACTATTGGTTGATTCTCAAATAAAACTGATGTAAAATATCAAAAATTCATTCTTAAAGAATAAATAAAACCAATTCTATTGGAAAATATACTCATTGTAACCTGTCTCACCATATATCTAATATTTATCTAGGAGGATACACGTTAAACTAAATTGGAGCAATATCAAGTATAATATATTTGAATTTTTTTTTTCAGAGAGAGTTTGGATAATTCTTTGAATGCCCGCGAAATCAGAATTAATTTAGAGAGACTAGATTTAAGTACTGATGATAGTGATTACTTAGGATTCTCTACAATAAGCAGTAGCGAAGATGAGAGGTAATTTGTAATTTTCACTATATATATTAGCCTATACATTTATAATGAAATGATTGGCATTTCTTGGTTGTCTTATCATTCCTTTATTGCTAGGGCTGCCATCTCAAAATATTCGAGAGATACTTGTTCAAGAGGTTTTAAATTAAAGTATTGACTCGTTTTAATATAATAATCTAAGTCAAATTATTATTAATTAATCGTTATAATTACAAAAAATTTTATTATTTTATTTTTCTAAAAATGATAACATTAACGTCTGCTTGTTAGCATTTGGAAATTTTTTTCTGTGCATAGCTACAACTTTCAATAAGTACTGCTTCTGCTCTTCATCAGCAGTTGAGCTTTTATTGTAGGCTTCCATCAGTTGGACCGCCCGTTCCGCAGTATCATTAATGACGTGTACATTTTTTAAAATTTTCAAGAACGTATTGTAACTTTTGTCTGATATCCACTGATCAGGATGTAAATTTAAAAAATTAGTTGGGAGTTCCAACCTTTCAAAAATAATCAACGACTCTTTTGACGCAAAATCATACAATTCTTTGTTTACATTAAATCGTTTAAAGTTTTTAATTTGACTTTTTTTTTCTGAATCGATTCAATTAATTTTAATTTGATTTCTGCACTAACATTATTATCAAATAATGACAAACAAATAAGTTGTTCAGATAAATACCACAAGTGATTGCTGAATTTTTTTGATGCTACTTATTTAAAATTTTAATGCTCAAAAATGTACAATAAAATTAAATTAATCATGTAAGAGTAATAAATTGAAAATTAAATGGAATTTAATGTGTATTTTTTTAAATGTTACCGTTTGACAGGCTATAACTTGGAAACTGGTGGTTCTACAGTCTTCGTCCAAAGAGATATTTTTGTAGAGAATTTAATTTTCTACAAAAGCCATAAGAAGGTTTTTTGAAAAAAAAATTTTAATAGCGAAAAGACCACTTGAAACAAAAAAAAATAATGGCCTAAAAATGACACACCCTAATGTATATGTGTTCAAGTAAACCATTTATAGTCATAAATAAATAAAAATTGAATTTATACTCAAAATTTAAATAATTATTTTATTTAAGATCAAAATTTTTAAGAAATAAAACATTTTTATTGTTCACAACATATTTAAAACAAATAACAGTTATTATTATTATTATTGTCACTAAATTTGAAATCATATTTGGTATTTTTTTACAGCTTTCAAGTAAAGCTTTTTGGTATGACTTAGTGATAATCTAGAAAGAATAATTTTTTTTTACAAAGGTCGGGAGTTTAAAATCAAAATCGGGATTCGGGGGAAATAGTACGTTTTCGGGAGTTTCCCAATCAAATCGGGAGTGGTGACAACCCTATTAATTGCGGTGAATCACTCCGCTTTGTTTTCTGATGCCTCTTTTATTATTTTTATGTATTATTTGATTCCTCCATTCTTCTTTTGGCCTTTCCCTTGGTCTCGTTATTTGTGGGATCCATGCGGTGGTTTTTCTAATTGGTTCCTCTTGTTGACGATAAATGTGTCCCCACCACCATAGGTTTTGTGCTTTAACTACGTTTACGATATCCTCTTCTTCTAGAATAGCAATCCCTTTGTTTATGCTCCTGTACTGATCGTTAGTTATTCTTTTGGGGACGTCAAGTCTACGTATGATTTTCTTCTCAAATCTTTTCAGTTGCTCTTTGTCTTCACTGTGTGGCATATGTTACTATTAGACATATTGCTACTTTATATCATCCTTGTGTTTTTAATATTTCCAGGATATCTTGTTGCCCATTAGTATTTTATTTCTGCTAGTAATAATTAGCCCTAAGTATATGAAATGTGTCACTTTTTTGAAGCAGTATCTATTTATGTTCAGTTTCTCCCTTCTTGTACATATGAGGTATTTTATCTTCTTTTTGTTGATTTGTAAGCCTCTCTGACAAGAGTTATCATTACGTTTTCCATGATTCTCTAATCTACTGTCATTAACGCTATATTGTCGGCTACTTTTGCGTTGAAGTTTGTGCAATTGTTTGACTTATTTCAGTCTGCCTTACTGCACCGTCCAAGGCAATGTTTAAGTGTGTAGTCTCCTTGTGTTATTCCTGTTTCAATAATGATTTATTTCATAAACCCCTCGCTTGTTAATAGTTTTGCCTTCATCCATCAACTTTGACGGTATTGCCAGCTCTTTTATATCCTATAAGTTTCCTTCAAGAAACATTATCAAATGCCTGTTTAAAATCTGAATATTACATGTTCGTAACATTGTTCTATTATCTGTGTTACAATCTGTATTGCATATATAGTGGACCTATTTTCTGGAAATCCTTGTTGGTAATGTCCAATTTTTCTTTCAGTACATCTAGTTAGCTGATAAGGACATAGAACTTTTTTTGCTTTAGTTGATCAATTATTTCCTTGAATTTTTCATATGTTGGAGGCTCATCTAATTTTCACTGAAAACCTATAATATAATATATAAACAAAGAATTCAAGTTTCTTGTCGTCATGTCTTCTTTTCCAGTTACACTGGTTACCGCTTAATTATATACATATATTTTTTTATTTAAAATATTTTATATTTATTTTGAAAAATTCCCAATTTAGCACTCCAAAAAAAAGAAAACCGACCAAAACTAAAACAGATACCTTTAAAACGCCAAAAAGCTCTAAAAAACCTACGAAATCTTCAAGATCTGTTGAAGTTACTCAAAAAAGCGTTCAAAAATTGCCAATAAAAACCCCCAAGACGCCCAAAAATAGAGCCAGACTTATAAGAGAAGGAATTGTTACTCCATCTATGCAAGAAAGAAGTAGAAAAATTCAAGGGAATTCCACACCTTTAATGCAAGCTAGGACTCAGTTACATGTCTCTTTCGTTCCAGATTCATTACCATGTAGAGAGAAGGAATATTGTGATATTTATAATTTTGTTGAAGGAAAATTATCGGATGGTTGTGGAGGGTAAGTACTTTTTGTGTATAGTTATTTATTTATGTTGAAATACAAATATGATGTATGAAAAATCACAAACAAATAAAAAAATAATTATATACTACCATTCATTGGCTTGCCTGTCATACAATACGACAAATCCCGGTTTGTTCAACTTATTTATTTGTCCTTCCTTATCTTTTGGGTTTTTGGAAATTATCAATATCTTGGGATCAATGATTGAATTTTCATCATTTGTTAATGCGTCCTTTATTATATTTTCAATGTGTATACTATTTAACTTCGCATTTTCAACTCCTTAAAAACGTAATGTCTCACAAATAATACGATTAATATCAGTATTTTGAACCGAAAAATCCGAAAATGTCAGTCAAACACACTAAATATTTCATCCAGCTGTTTAGAAGGTGTCTCGAAGTATGCTAGGGTAGTGATTCCGAGGCGGGGGTAACGGCGAGTTTGAGGTGGGTTTGGTTGGTAGGCATCTCCTTGGGGATGAGTCCAACACTGTTTGGGTCCTGGACCCATTCGAACATGAGTTTCCCATCTCGGCCCAAAAAAAAAAAAAAAAAAAGCTGTTTAGAAGGTGCATTACTTGCACTAAATGCATCCATCTGGTCTGTCAATGTACTGGAAATTTACGTATTTTCCTTTTTTAGGTGTATGTACATATCTGGCGTACCTGGTACGGGAAAAACTGCTACAGTAACATCAGTGATTAATCACTTACAATCAAATAAACGGATTCCGAAATTCAATTTTGTTAACATCAATGGAATGAGATTAACAGAACCCAGACAGTCATATGTGGAAGTAAGTATAGCCAACATATTAAAAATTTAATATTTTTAAGTTTAGTAAAAAAAGAGAAGGGTATGAATGATGAAAAAATACAGCACTATAGTTCATTTAAAAACCAGGAGGAGTAATTTCAGAAGCCTTACCCACACCACTAAAAGTTACCAGATTAGTTACTAAAGAGCATGTTCCGCATTAGTCGTGTTCAGAATTTATGAAATATGCCTTGATTGACTTGACGCGGAAACTAGCCATCATAGATAACCCTTATGTACTGAAAATGATTCTTAAGATGTCGGGTTGAGATGAGATCTAAACAAACAGGGTATTCTATAACCTGTAAAACTTATGCATTGTGGTTGTTTTGTATTTGATATTCCTGAAAGATTGAAGTTGATCGTTTTATTGTATAGTTGGATTAAAGGTTTCTTTTTGAAATTATATTGTATTGTAACTATTTACTTTATAATTTTAGTAATGCACGTAAATGTTAAGATATAAAAATTGAATAGATGAGGCTTTTACTTGGATGAAGATCCATACTAAACGATGAAATAAAACAAATTAATTTGTTTTATTTCATCGTTAAGATATAACTTTTGTATATTCAATTTATTGTTAACGCTTTATTTATTGAAAATATTCTACAACTTTTGCTTCACAACAACTATATTACAATTTCAAATATTAACAATATTTCATAATAGAATAAGTTCCTTATGTATATTCCAAAGTTATACACAATACAAATTCATATGATAAATGTGAGTGGCACAGAAAGGCCTATCTACTACTTAATTATTACAGAGGCATAATTTAAAATAACTTTGCCAATATAGAATAATAATTGTTTTGTAAAATCATATTTACTAAAAATCTTAGGAAAAAGCTTAGAATCGCCAACTTTATTTTGCCTATTTTTTGGTTTCTTCATTAATATAATGTGCATTAGTTGAGCGTTTAAAAAAAGGGGACTATTCCAGACACTGGATCCCTTTAAAACACCTAATACCTATGTCAGCGAACTAGGATAGGTGTATGTATAGTGACAACAAAAAATAATGTATAATAGGAAATTAAATGAAAATAAGTAAGTATTACTTCGCTAGACAAATTTCTTTATTCTATGTGTATAAAATTTTACTTGAAACTAATCTTTCAACTAATTACAATTGCACATCAAAGTGCCTATCTTGTGTTAGTGGATACCTAGGCACAATACTACTGGTTACATTCTGGTCCACCCATGGTTTTCCCCTACTATGACCTTCATTAGTCCAAGTTTCATCTAAGTAAAAGATTGGCCTGTTTTCTTTTCTATATTGTTTTATGGATCTTAAATAGTTCAACCTCCATCGACAGATATCGTCACTTTTACGATTTTTCTTAAAATATCTAAAAATATATTATATAATAAATAAACATTTGACTCTTCAAAGTTACAACTTACTTGAAGTTAATTTGTTTCAAGAAAGTACATAAAGATGACCGGGACAATTGTAGCAAATCTGAACGTTTCTTCAAAGCTAGTAAAATTTTATCCACTGTAGGTAACTCATTTTTGAAAAAAAAAATCATGCACTATTCTTCAAACCGAATTTTTATACCCTTCATCACAATTTTTGAGAAGTCCCGGTCTTCAACCACTATTTTTTGAGCTGGTAATTGTTCCACTACTACGGTATTCCTTCAATAGTCTGTAAACTGTTGATTTTGCTACTCCTGTTTTAGTATTTGGCTTTTCATCCAATATTTGTTTATACATATTTATTATGTATTGTTTATCTGACATTCCTAAATGGCCTAGACTTAGCCGTTTTCGTGGTTTTGGAGGACTACGCAAATAACTGGTACTTGGAGTAGAAGGATCCATAATCGCAGAAATTCAACAAACAGGAGTTCTGAAAAGAACTGTTTTAAAGAAATAGAGTGGAAAACTAAGTGAAACATATAAAATAACAAGGGAACGGATACGATGATAAAAACGAATATAAATATTATATATGTCAGAAGTGTCAATTATCACGAGATGTCAATGCTAAAAAGTGCTGTTTGAAACTGGTTGCAATCTGACCAGTCAGAGATCTACAGAATTGCCAACTTAAATTCAAATTACTCCTCCTGGTTTTTAAATGAACTATAGTAGAGGAAATGTGGGAATATTGAAAGCAACCAAAGTAGCAAGATCTTTTAATGCATTATTTGATGCAAAAAGCATCTTTAATAGAACACAAATTCATGAAAATATTGAGTGGCAAACGTATATGAGACTATGGAAGCGATGCGGCTAGGGTGACCAGATTGTTACCATGTAAAAACGGGACACTAATATAACACGCACTACCGGGGCTGGGGTCTAGGGGTGGGGGTTATGGAATAGGGCCTACAGAATCCTGGTTTAATGTTCGTCTGTTAAAAATATTATAAAATGAAGAAAAATCGAGCTGAAAGACCTCGATCGATGGCCTGTTGATGCTTTAGTGTCAATAAAGTATACTTCTCTCTCTCTCTCTCTCTCTCTCTCTCGAGCGTCTAAACTTGTTTTTAAAACTTTTATATCGTGAATTCTCTGTTCTTTTAAGCCTATCAAAGCACACAATTTTCTAGTTCTTCAAGGAATAAAAATAAATAAAATGTTTGAATTCCATCCTCTGTTCATATTCTCCACTGAATGTGGGTAACTTGATTTTTGGTAGCAAGAAATTTTGAAGTAAATCTTTGGCCGTTTGTTTTCTAACTTGTCAATGCCAGTTTTGGATAAAAAGCTTTTCATATAGGCTATAACACTATAATATCTATTGTAAAAGAATTCCCTTTCTTCTTCTTGTATTTCTAATTTATCTTCTTTGCACTTTTGCTCGATTTCTGATTGTATATTTTCAAACTCTTTTAATAATGACTCGACATTGTTTTCATATATTAATTGTACTTCTTCTAAATTAGCAGTAAAACGGGACATTTTGACGTCCCGACAACGTTTACTTTTGTAAATCTTCTTTAAATTATTTCTGTAAATTTTCTTTTCTTTTTCTGAGAAAATTTGTAATATGAAATCCGTTTGTTATGTAATAGCTTATTTTTAGCTAAATAAAGTTTTATTCTATTCTATTCCCGTTTTATCGGGACGCCCGGTCACCCGAGATGCGTCAGAAATCATTCGATATTATCAAGTTTAACTATAAAGCTAAAGTAATTACATTAAAGTAAATAGACTTTTGATTATCAACAATACATTAATAATGATAAAAAGTTAGTGCTTTAACGTTCACCAACAACGCCGAGCAAAGAAAAAAATGTTACCGCGTAGTCCGAACGAACCTAATTGGTCAAGATCCATGGCACGATACATTGCCATTGATTTTGAATTATATCGTAACCCATATTGAATTCAAGTATGATTTTCAACTTTTTGTTTTTAACAAATTATCCTGTTTCCTCTGATGATTTAAAAAATATCCACCAGGGGCAGCACTTGTGGGGGTACACATGTTTTGATTTCTCTATTGACAGCAACGTAAAACGTACTTTAAAAAAATTGAATTAACGGAAGATGATGTACCTGGAGCAAAATTAAAGTTTGCCATAGTTTAAGACCATCTTGTCCGGGTCTTAAAATGAACGCTACATGCCCTGGGTTCGCCTGTTTCAGGTAATGAAAATATACTCGTAAAAAGGTTATTTGTGGTTCACATTTTATATTTTGTAGCATGCATAAACCATCTTGTCCGGGACTTCAAATGAAGGCTTACATGCCTTGGTTCACCTGTTTCAGGTAATGAAAATGTACTCGGAGAAAGGT
This sequence comes from Lochmaea crataegi, assembly GCA_947563755.1. Classification (NCBI taxonomy): domain Eukaryota; kingdom Metazoa; phylum Arthropoda; class Insecta; order Coleoptera; family Chrysomelidae; genus Lochmaea; species Lochmaea crataegi. The sequence goes on from OX387425.1 coordinate 16,622,534, forward strand.
TAGTTGTCGTTGACAGTTCATTTTATATTTGTCACTTTATTTAATGGAAAATTGACAATCATTCTTACTCCAATTACTATTTTTTGTAATTCTCCAAGTCTCCTTACCAAAGACTGAAAAACTTGACTTCTTTTTTGCAGCTGAATGAGTATCTATAAGTCTTACGTTGTTGTTTGTTAGTAGCTTTATGCATGCTACAAAATATAAAATGTGAACGACAACTAACCTTTTTACGAGTACATTTTTTTTACCTGAAACAGGTACATCATCTTTCGTTAATTAATTTTTTTTTAAGTACGTTTACGTTTCTGTCAATAGAAAAATCAAAACATGTGTACCCCCCACTAGTGCTGCCTCTGGTGGATCTTTTTTAAATCATCAGAGGAAACGGGCTAATACCGTGTTTAGCAAAATACCTAACCTTTAAAGCAAAACATAAATTAGTTTCTCATTAAATACCGTACGCTACTGGTACTTTTATGAATGAAATCGGCCTTGTTTCTTCATCCCTTACGGACTCCGCGCAGTTGTGCCTATAATGGAATGAGGGAAATAAAAACAACAAAAGAAATTTGGAAAATTGAAACATCCATGAAAGAAAATATGTTAAATGAAGGTTATGCCAAAATGAAAAGAAATAGGCCTGTGGAATTTATAATTGAAAAATGTAGAATAAATAAAGCTAAATAGCTTATGCAATGTTGAAGAGCCTATAATCAAAGTAACAAGAATAGTTTGTGAAAAACCAATGGAGGTACAGTTTCTTTCAAAACGAAGAAGAAAGGTCTCTGGAAACTAATGGATAAAGAAAAATTAAATCAAAAACGGCTTTGAAATTTTAAAAACCTACATTAAGTAAAGTATGGAAAACCAAAGTCTACAGTTGTAATAAAAAGCCAGTTTTACGCAAAGAGCGTGACATTAACGTCTCCTAATATGTTTACCCTTCTTTTAAGGCAACTGTTCCAAACAGAAAAGGTGGAAAAGTTCTCTGTAACCGAAGAAGAAATGGATTAAAGGAGGCAAATGACAATTTGGAAAACCAAAACATAACTAAAAAGTACAAGTTCACTATTTGTTATATAAGGACTTGTTTGTCTCAAAGTGTTCTCAAATTCAATTTTCTTTAAAATTAGTTATTTGGCCAGAAGTTCTAAAGTTGGCTTTTTATTTTTAGATCTTGAAACAAATCAAAGGAAAAACTGTATCATGGGAACAAGCACAACACACATTAGAAGAAATGTTCGTTAAAGTAAGAAAAATGGACCCAACAGTTATGTTAATAGATGAAGTAAGTTTATGAAAACTAAATCTAGATATAAATTCGTTCTGTGTTTATATTGATTTATTTATTTTAGTTGGATATTTTATGTACCAAACGTCAAGATGTAGTGTACAATTTATTAGACTGGCCTACAAAAGCTAAAAACCAATTAATTGTTATTACGATAGCAAATACTATGGATCTACCCGAAAGATTATTAATGAGCAGAGTTACTAGTCGTTTAGGATTAACTAGATTAACTTTTCAAGCGTATACCTTTAAACAATTACAAGAAATAGTAACAAAAAGACTGTGTGGAACGAATAGTTTTAATCCGGATGCCGTCCAATTTGTTGCTAGGTAAGCTAAATTAGTACAATGTGAATTTATTTACGTATCAATAAATGATCTTTGTATAACAGTCACTGGGGAGTAAGTATAGTATTATACACATGTAAAATAATTGTTATCATACCTGATGATTATTAGATCTTTCTTCAGTGTCTCCTTGGAGCCCTGTAAATACATTACAATGTGAGCTCGGATCATATTACACAGTCATAATCAAAATGATTGCCACGTCACATGAAAATGACCGAAAATGTGTGTAAAATAGGAGTTGTTTTATAAGTCCGTGGGATATTATTCTGTATAATTTTATTTTTATAGGAAAGTGGCTTCAGTTTCTGGTGATGCTCGACGAGCATTGGACATATGCAGAAGATCCGCAGAAATAGCAGAAGCTGAAGGAAAAACGCAGTCAGTTGGTATGAACCACGTTAACGAAGCTTTAAACGCTATGATTACCCAACCGAAAATATTGGCGATCAAAAGTTGCTCTATGTTGGAGCAACTTATTTTACAATCAATAGTAACTGAGGTGAGTATTCGGGCTTGCATTGGCACGTTGCACAGCGAAATAATAATAATAATTTTATTATTTCAGGTGGAAAGAACGGGAGTAGAAGAAACGACATTCCGCGATGTTTATAAAATGTTGATTACTTGTTCAGCTATCCAAGGATTTAAAATGGTATCGTCTACTCTCGCTCAAAATGCGATAACGAGGTTGGGTGCTTGTCGTTTAATTTTAGCGGAACAAAAATGTAACAATATGTACCAAAAGATTATTCTTAATGTTAGTAACGATGATATTTATTATGCCTTGCAAAAAACTTATAGTTAAATGACGTCTATAGAAAGTTATAGTCTAATTATTTTAAACATTGTTAAATATACGAAAACTGTTCAATAAAAACATGTTTGATGTGTAGAATATTTTTTAATGATTTTAATTGAAGTTTCTACTAATTTTCATTCTACTACACTATGTACACTGCGCATCATATAAAACTGGTACACTTTTTTTTCCCAATGTAAACCTAACTTAACTAATCAAAATGACAGTCACGTGTCAAAAGCATTATCCACGATGCCAATGAGTTTGATAAAATGCGAAGAATTCCCAAGATGGTTGGTCTATTAGACGACTGGCCCAATAGTTTAATAGAAGCAAAACCACGATTCAAAACATTCAAAAAAGATGGGATAACGATCAAACTGTTATCAGAAAATGAGGAACTAAAGACCAGTTACACAGAAGCAAGGCGAAGCATTAACTGATTACTTAAGGGAAAATCCCTTTAATACGGCAAGACATGCAAAAGTTGCAGTAAACTTAAATGCTTCAGTAACAACCGCATTAAGAAGAATTAGAAAAACTAATTTAAATAATTGTGCTGCCGTCCGAAAATACAAGCTAAATGAAGAACATAAACCAGGAGGCTCTGCAGCAGAATAGCGCTAGGTTAAAATAGCGCAGAACAAAACCAGCGGCAGACAAAATAGCTGGAAAACTTCATGTGAAATGCAAATTCTTTGATATATTTTCGAGAAGGGGAAGGGATAATAAGCTATTTTGTCTGTCGCTGTTTTTGTCTGCCGCTGTTTTTGTGCGGCGATAATTTGACTGACGCTATTCTGCTACAGAGCCAAACAAGGTAGGTTAATATTTGCCTTAAATTATGTTTTAACCGATACATTAAATTTTTGGGACAGGTGAATTTTTTCTGATGAAAAAGTATCCCAGTAAACACTTTTCCAAATATGGTATGGGTTTCCTTCACCCCGGCAACGTCGTGCGAAAATCATATTACCGCGTACTCTGAACGAATTATATTGATGAAGATTTATCGAACAGCCCGCTGCTATGCAACCACCTGACTTGCTAATGGAAAACGCGTGCGTGTGTTCTTCCTTCTCACTTCGACTATTGACTGATATTGATTATCCCGTGGCGTTGGTATTGTCAGTGTTTATCATTGTATTGTCAGTGTTTATCATTGTATTTTCAGTTTTATTTGGCATCTTAAACTTTTGTATTTTGTGTTTAGTATTATAAACTTTTTTGTGATTTTGAATAGTGCATGTAGTGTTTTGTTTTTGTTCATTTTTCAAAAATCAGTCAATATACTCGTGGAAAGACACTTCATAGCCAAACTAGAGAGGTGATTGCTAATGTTTATAGGTAAGTAAGTAACTAGTAAGCCACTTTTACGTTCATGTTTCCTCGCCATGTAGCTTCAGATAGGTTTGCCAAACTATACATGTAAATGTTTCATCGACTGAAAGCTTTTCTTTGTGTCGCCCTGGGAAAAATAATTATTTGATTAGATTTATAATTTTGTAGTGTTTTAATTATCCTTTTTATTATAAACATTCAGATATAGCTTTTTAAAATGCCTAGATTTTGTTCAGTAGTTGGTTGTGGTAATAATGCATAAGGGATAAAATATCTTATCATAAACTTCCATCAATATGTGAACAATTATAAGGTTGATATTTGGACAAAAAAAGAAGTAATAATGGATAAGCACGACTCTTTCTTGAAAACGAGATAGTTTATAATGTCAAAAAATGAAGTTTTTGCATGGAAAATATTGCACACTTGTACTACTCTAAAAATAATTCCATTTGGAAGGATATTCAAGTAATTACTTTTATCCATTCAAGTAAGGAAGTAGAAAAGCAGCAAAATAAAATATACAAGAGTTGTTTTGGTTGAGACCACAAAACACGTTTGTACGCTTTTGCTAAAAGGAAGGAAACTAAAAGCCATCGAAAGAAGCAAAACCAAATGGACTTCTCAAATACGATCAAAATAAATATTGAGAACTACGCGACTGTCAAAATAATGTGTGTCCTCACATGGACTCCGTGTGAAATAAATCGTGAAAAAACTAAGACTAACAAGTATCAGAGACAACCAACCAAGTATGTGACATCAATTACCGCGCTTTGCATTCAAACATCTTATATGATAGGAAAACCTCGTGAAATAAATGCTGTGAGATCTAAAATAATTTAAGTTATTTGTTCAAGTAAGGCAGGCTTTGGTGAAAAGTGTAAACATGCTGAGGCAACATTATTTTATTGCCATTGCAGCAGATTCTATTTTTTTAGTTTTATAAATGTGACTATCAGTGTAAACAGCATGTGCTTACTCGCTATTGTAAGCTATTTACCGCCAGAGGGCGTTCAACTGTTCAGTACTCGTGGGATAGATTATCATGTTATCAGTACCAACATTTTCAACAAATTCCATCCGCAACTAGCCCATTTTGTCTTTATTACACCATCATCAGTAGATGACTGATAAAAAAAAAATAAACAATTATTATAGTAAATATATTTATTTACGTTTAAGTACGGTCGAATTAATACTTAACGGATTCAAAAGTCTGGAATTGGTTCTTCTAGTATTGTTTCTGTAGCTTCTATGAGTAATCCAAAATCTATATCCGCCAAACTGGCTTTAGCCGTTAACAAATCAAGAAAAGTGTCTAACGGTGACATGTTTTTTCCCGAGGTAATGGATCCCAAACCTGCAACAAATAATACATTGACAAAAAAGTATAGACTGGTGAATTTCCCAATGACGAGAAGTGTTCACAAAGCGATTGCACAAACACAAGTTTCTGATTAACTATTAAGAGTACAAATGGTGCTAGAGTGTGTGGTAATTACAGTGGCGACTGGTAGGCATTTAAGGCCCATCCGGCATTAGGAGGAAATAAATTGTTAATATTTGATACTTTATACATACCCGTAACATTTGAAGTATTTGTCCTGCTTCTTGTGGGTTGTCCTGTAACTCCTGATAAAATATTTTGAGCATGTTCTCTAGCTCTCAAAACAACCCCAATAGGGTTATTCCATTGATTAAGAAGTCTTTTTGCTCTTTGTCTAGGTACTAGAGTTAGTAATTTTAATTTTTTCGCAGTATCTTCTTTACTATCGCTATTTTCTGTAAAATTATAATAGATATGCGTAAGTATTAAAAAAACATTTGCTATTCGCTATCTACCGTATATTCACCTGCGAATATTATTTTCATAACGTCTACCTGTAGTTCAAACACGCGATTTGTTACGTATTGTTCAAACATTTCGAAATCCATAGTTCGATATCCCAAATACGCGAAAAACGATGTGAAGCCTTGAGGTAACGGAAACGCCAAAGATTCCACAGCCATATAATATTTTTCCAACAATTTGAAAAGTACATATCTTCGTTCTTCATTCAGATTGTTTCTAAAAAGAGTACCGAATTAAAAGCAAAATAGAAATAGCACTGCACTCTCTATTTAACAGCCAATGTTTGCTTTTGTACATTATCGACGGCGGAATCCGGCTCGAAGTACCAAATAATTTTCTGTTTGTGCTTTTTCACAATATATCGAGAATCCGTAGAAAACTATTTTAATTTATGAGTGATGAGTTTGAGTAATTTATATGAATTCCTTACATTAAAATAAATCCTTTGTCGATATCCTCTGTCGGATCGTACGTTGCGGCTTTACAAATAATTTGACATAACTGTCTTGATTGCTCTAATTGGGCTCCAACATATCTTGTTGCAACAGCATGCACGTGCATTGCAGATTGATCAGTTGTTTGAAAAGCGCTCATCCCGTCTGAAGTGTGTTTTAATAAGTGCATGCTTAATTCTCTCAAATTCTAAAACCATAAAAAATATGTCAAGTTCACTAAGCAAAATTTACGGTTAACTCATGGGTTATTCTCTTGTAAGGAATATTTTTATGAAAAACGGCTTACCACAGAAATAATATATTCTTGTCTACTTGCCGTACAACTGTCCATTTCATGAAAAGGTAAAAAATCTGTTTGGTTTCTTGAGCAACTCAAAAAATCTGTAAACGAGGAAGAAACTCCAGTGTTCGGAGTTAATGGCGTGGAACATCTGGATAAAGCTTCAGGCTATAAATAATAAGTTATGTATGTTGATTGTATTCAAATAAAAACATTATTTTAATGTAAGGTGGTAGTTTTTATGATATTTCTCACAATTTTTTACGAATTTAATTTATATTTAACCTTTTCTCCGGTACGGCTAAAATGTGTATCGATATGTACACAGGCCCGTACTTACAATTATGGAGGCGATTATTATGATCTTGACTAGCTGCCTTTTTCGTCAAGAATACTGAGAACATCTGAGTTCCGGAGAAACGCAAAAAGTGCTGATCAAAAAGGCATTTAAGCGCCAATTTTTTAAATAAGCTTGTAAAATTCTCGAAAAATGCATACTACCAACATAAAATACGTAAAGAATAGCGAATTCTATCGGGTCCCTCAGTTAATTCACTAAAAAGTACGATGTACGAATATAAAATTATTTTAGGGTATCTATCCGGTTCCCTTAGTGAAACGCCTCTTTCACATTTCACGTTTTTAATCGAGCGGTTAAAAATCGTCCGAGTTTTTACGGCGAACAATGTTTTTTTTCACATTGGCATGGATTTTTACCGCAATATTTTTGTTTCATTTGTTTACTACGACAATATGAATAAAAAAAAACTTTGTGCTTGCTTCATCATCGCAGAAAAAGAATTTTTTTTTTTTTTTTTTTTTTTTTTATTCGGTTATTTAACGTCGGTCTATTTCTGCAACTTAGGCTAATCACCGACGCCGGGAGCACTCTACCCCTAACCGGAAATTTTGCCGAATCCACTAGTGTTCCAACCAGTGGTAGGGATCTTTATCGAGCCCAACATCCATGGACTCGGGACCTCGGTTTTACGTCTCATCCGAAAGACGGCATATCTCCATTATACCTCGTGCTCATTGGTATAATGCCTGCGAGCTGTGATATGCTACTGACCCTAGTAATCTACGGTGCTTCGCTGCAGGCTGTACGGGCTCTACGACGGTGTTTCCCCAGCGGTCACCCATCCAAGTACTAACCGTGCTCGACCTTGCTTGGTTGTCATTATCGCTTCAGAAGCAGTCCACTACAAAGCTGGGCCGACGCCCCAGAAAAAGAATTAATCAGAGGAGAGAGGAAGGTCTTGCTTCGACCAAGGTTAATAAAACTTCATCATCAATATCATCCATTCTTAATTCCACTTAAAACAATAAACACAAACTACACGGCACCGGAATTTCCGTAGCCGTATAATGTGAAAGACCCCATGCCTTTCTCCATTTCAACAGCTGTACGGATTTTAACCGCACAATTAAAACCGTGTAATGTGAAGGATGCGAAAAGGTTAACAAATAGAACCTAATTAAGTACGAGACCAATCAGAGTGTATGACATTATCTGTTCCCAACATCGTCAGACGCTGTCAAAAGGCTTCCCTGTTCGGTCGATTTTTCGCTTGTGTTTCGTCTTTGAAAAGTATTAGAACTTATTAATCTATTATAACAACAATTATTATGAAAAAACTACGTCTTCTCATCAGTTCACCAGTGTTTGGAACATAAGACGTTTCAGCGGTCATGTGACCAAGTATGGTGTTTGGTGATAAGTTTAAAATACATTATTTTTACATTTCAGTAATATTTGAAAAAAACCATGAAATATATTTGAACTAATGCACGATTTAAAACAGTTTTCCAAAAATTGTCAACATCTCTATTTAAAAAAGTGAGTTTCGCGAGTAACAAGATATCTTAAATTTGCAAAATACAAATTTTTATATATCTAATTCTTTCTAAATTGCATACAAAGTGAATGAAGAGTGGAAATGCACACTTTTCTGGTAGGAGATTGAAAATTTGACATTTTCAGATATTCTGATATTATTTAGTTTTTTAAGTGTAACACACTTTTATTCCACTCTGTGTATTTGAATACAATAAAATTATATTATGCAATCGAAACCTTTCTACCCGAAGGTGTAAGGTATACAATAAAATTTACAAGAAAATATTGTATGTATACTGGAGTGACAGTCACTGAGACCTATAAATATCTATTGTAAAGTAAATCTTACTTGATAACAGTCCAAAGAAATCCTTAATTTATCCAGCACTTGACAAGGTTTGAACCTCATTCCAGCTTTAGACAATTTAGAAAGGTGATCCCACAATTTCATCCAAATATCACTTTTGTAAGGGGTTAATCGCAACTGAGGTGACAATACCATCATCGAAGCATTCCAAAACACCTCTTGACGCAAATTTATCAGAAAATCGTTGTGTTTTAATTCCAAATCGAATCCCAATTTTACAGTTGTTATTGGAAGTAAAGTCGCTAGCTTCATAGCGTTTTCAGGTATATTCTTTTGAACGGATGTGTACGACGTTGCTAATAGGAATTCTTTAAGGATTTCAGGGTAAACCATAGTAAATGGATACGATGAATGCCATCTAATAAGCTAAAACGTTTTTTTAACTAAAATTTATATACCTCACTTTGTGTATTATAGGTACATACAAAAAAGTCTCGATCGTGAAACAGTAGCTTCGATTTGGGGTAATTTTAAGAAATGATTCTTTTAAGGGACCAGCTTTTTAGTATCTAGGGGTATTAATTGAACCAAAACTTACCTGGAACCAACATTTGGAAAAAGTAATAAGGAAAGCGGAGACCACACTAGTAGTGGCCAGACGCTCATTTGAATAAAAATGGGGGTTAAAACCTGACATGCTGTATTAGCTCTACAACAGGGTGTAAAGCCTACCATAACATACGCTAAGGTGGTCGAAAACTTATCAAGGAATGGCCAGGATGAGACTAAGCAAGATACAAAGAATTGCATGTGTGGGCATCACTGAGACATACTCTACTACAGCAGCCATGGAAGTACTACTAGGCCTACTTCCCTTGCACATTATGTACTATAGGTGTATCTATAGACTGGAAAACATGATGTTAGCAGCCTAAACTTTAGATCAGTGCACATGAATACCTTAAGAGTTTTGTTAAAAGAGGTGCTTAGCATGAAAGCAGCGTATTTTCTGCTTTCATACTTAACACGATATTCCTTTAATTGTCCATTCGAGGTGTTGATTACAGACAGTCACGCGGCACTCAAGTCAATCTCAAGCCAGAAAGTGATGTCTAGAATAGTTTTGGATTGCATCGAAGAACTGAAAGATGTTAGCCTAACGGATTAACGTCAAACTGACCGCAAGGCTACGTGAACTATATAGCTAATATCCAGCTAAGAACTTGTACATTCTGGTGCAAGAGACAAAGGTGCTGTATAGGTGCTATGAAAACATACGAGCAAAAATACAATAAGCCATTTGGCAGCAGTGGTATCAGAAATCCTCCCGTTACGGGGATTATACAAGAAATATCAAATAGTATACCGAAATTTACTTACATCGGAAACAATCTCGTTATCTTCCAAATGAAGCAAAAAATAGTGAATGATCGCTAGTCTATTTTCTGAACTTGTTTCAGTCTTAAAAGTATTTATTAGCAAACCCTCCAGTGTGCCCATATCAATTATATCTAAATTCGCCAAATTTATGACGTAGTCATCAACTGATATCATCGGAGCTAGGTACAGTAATTCGGGTTCTTTATCTTGTATTAGAGGATCGGTCGTAATGTGGCAAATTGGGTCGTGCTTAAGACCCACGTCTAATATGTGAGTGCATATTTTGGGTATGAACACGACGAGTGTGTCACCTAAAATAAAAAGGATAATAAATTTGTTCCTATAAGTGCAATCACAAACGGTTGGAAACTGGACGACTCACGCGCTGTGAATAAAAACCGTTCACAGAGAGTCTCTGCGCATGCGTCGTCCAGTTTAGAACCGTTTGTGATTCCTCTGCGTACAAACTTATTATATGACAAATGTGGTCATTACATTATATTACATTAGCACCAACAATTCACAGTTTACAACGACGTACCTCTTAATTTAAATAAGGGTCTAATTTTCTTAGCCAAATTCCATGGAATATCGTTAACGACACAGTGGATCACGCAGCTCTGATGTAATGCTGTGACCGTATAAGCAACATTGACCGGTGTTGTATCATCGTCGTCGTCTTTAAGGTCAATAGTAGGTTGTACAGGCTGTAAAATATAGGGTTTTTAAGAGCCTACAAGGAAAAAAACATCATGAACTTACCTGGTATAAATAATGATGACATATACAAACACATCCTTTAGAATCAGTTAGGACGATTAAATCCAATGAAGAATCGTGAATTCTTAATGGTATTATGTCGTCTTCATAAGTTCCGGATGAATTAACTGACGTTAAATGTGGTAGATTTAAAGGAATGTTTAACTAAAAATTAACATTAATAAATGATTTGAAATTCGATAGAAAATTGCTCAACATGTATGCCAATATGTAAGAAAGAGTATAAATTAAAAAATACAATTCAACCTTCAAGTTGTCCACCAAGTTTGATTAAGAATTTCGGGAGTAAAGGATACTTTACCACAGACTCATGAGGTTGGTCTTCATGGAATTGTAATCCAGACAGTGTGGGTGTTAATTTAGTTCCAGCATCACGACTCATTTCTTCTTCAGCCACAAGACCTCGATTCCGAGCTTTGTTGTGAATGTAATATAAAGTTTGTTGATTCGGATCCCATTGAGCCCAAAAGAAATTTTTGACCAGCTGTTCACTTACTATTGACGATTTTTCTATACTTTCGTGGGGTGATTTGATATGATATTGAAAAACCCCTGAAATATAACATGATTTATAATCGGACTGTAGTAAACTAGAAAATTTTGGTAGTATTCCTTAGATTTTAAGGAAATTAGGAAACACGTCGATTTTTGTTCTAAGGGGGACACATTTTTACGATATAGGCATCTGTCATTTGTAAACCCTCCTCCCTCCCCTCCCCCTTTTATTAATAGCTACTAACGCTGTGACTATGAATAAGGTTGGAAGTGATGACACGAACTAAGCAATATTAAGAAAAACTTAAGTTTTTTGCACCATTTAATTTAAAACCACATTACAAAATACAGTTCCCGAGGCACTTAATCGATAACACACAATAATAGATACATGTATTCTAAATTAAAGTTCTTCTTCGCTACAATGACAAATTTCTTCAGATCCGGAGGAATCATTATCCAAAACAGTGTAAGCGTATCGTGGTGATTGGTAACTGTACTTGTCGCTAGCGAATACATTTGATTTGCTCAAAGTTTCTGGTTTGAAATTTCTATTGTAATTATAAATATCGTAGAGCATCTTTAAAAAGTTACAACTTGTAATCAGGGATCTCAAACTGCTGGTCAAAGAATGAAAGAACCATATAATCGGATGAATTGGTTTAAACGGGAATTTAATCAGGTTTTCCATCACTAATGTACCTACACTTAAAGTGTTTAGGAGAATATTTAATTTCATTGATTTAGATTTGACATTTATAGATTTTATGACAGTTTTGAGATAGGTACTTTAAGCTTTGCTCAGTATGCAACATTACATACTTTTAATATAGAAAGTAACAATCAGAAGGCAGCACCGCCGTGGAAAATTCTAGCATTGATGTGCACGGTCTTCTCCACAATTTCCATTGGGTTTTATCTAGTATTTAACATTATAAATTAATCTTTTGACCAAAAAGTGTATAGAATGGTATTTCTATATTTTTACTTTTTTTAATGTATAAAACATCTGCTTTGTGTTCATTATTAATATAAACGAGCTCGAATATACAAACAAAGAGATACCGACAGTAGATATCATGCATAATGCCGAAGTTAAAAAATGCTGGACATCAGGTACATATTCGCGCATCGTACCAAGCGAGTTTTATACAAGTGCTTTTTTGATAAGTTAGCCGTCCTTTGTGCCGACTAAGCCGTATAAAAAAAATCCTATCTTTTGTTAGTATCGATGGACTATATTCGGTAAAAATCGCTCTTTAATACAAGAAATACGTTAAATAATTTAATTGTACTTACCTTCTTGATGTGTAAGGAGTAAAAACTTTGTAGGTTGATTCGATGTCCTAAAATCTAAAAACTGTACAAATGTTTGCTTTTTACTTTCTCCGTTAATTTCAAGTGTTCTTTCTAAGGGATCTCCTATTTTGTGCAAGAAACTTTTATAAATAAATTCATCATTATTTTCACATTTTTCTTTTAAAACGAATATCAAAATAGTCTTGGCACTATTTAGAGAAGCTTGTACGCAATCGACTTTTCGATGGAATAGATAAATAGGAGAAAGAGTATTTTCTTCATAATTATATTCACCTACACCAGTTCGAGAAGTTGCATGACAATCTGTTTGGACCCAACTAAACAGAAACGATTCATTTCTTTCTTGACCTAACAATCTCCATTCGTTGTACTTATCTGTAATAGAACATACACATTTATTTAAGATGCCAAAAATGAACCGATTTGAAAACTTTGATTGTATTTTTAATATTCAGAGTGAGTTCCAAAAGTTCGTACCAAAACTTGGGAGATGATAGAGGGGCTCAAATATATAAAATTTGAGCCTTATTCCCTTCATTAACGAACTATCGGCAGTTAAAGTTAGAAAATGAAAATTGTTTTTTATTTACTGAAAAGTTCTGGAACAATGGCAGCACGTCGAGCTCCTTCTCGGGCTAGTGAATTCTCAAAATGGCCTGGTAATCAGGCTAACAACAGTCTATTTTGACTGCCCAAATCTTGTAGGGTTTCCAAGCAGTCCCATACGAGTTTGGAATTTATCTACATATGGAGCTGATTGCTTTTATAACCTCTTTGCTGTCGGAGTATACAGCAATGGTATTTTCCTTGAAATATTTCATTAATAACTGCCCTACATGGTGGAATATCGTCTGGAATATCGTTACGTATTTGCCTAAGCACAGTGGATTCTTGTCTTTGGCTATATATTCTTCCTCCTATACACCCTCCTCGGTTTTGAGTCATCTGTGTAGCAGGCCGATTCTGCATTAATTGGAGGCCCTTTCTTCCCATGCCTCTCTGCCAGTTATTACTGTTTTAAAGCTTTTCACGAAGCTATACTTGGGAAGCATATCATCCCGTGGCATTCTCATTATGGGGTCGGTTTCTAGTCTGTTTATGGAGGTCTGGTTTCATCTTGTATGAAGACATAAAGTGACGGACTAGACTTCAAATCTGGCTATTGGGGTTGTTCTCATAACTCCCGTGGCTGCCAAGTATGGTTTCTTTGGATGCCACTTAGTTTTTGGATTGTCCCAGCCTGCCTGTTTTTGACCACCATACCACCGAACCATATACTATCATGGGTCTGATCATTTTTGGTTGTAGCCCCCAGTTTTTTCCGCACATTCTTCTGTACTGAGGACTATCGTACTTTTTTTTATTATTTTCTGTAGGTGTTGATTCCATGCTAACTTGTGGTCGAAATTGACTCCTAAGTATTTTGCAACCATTGAACTTAGTTCTTACGTGAGTTTCCAAGCGTAATGCAGTTCTGTTTATTATAGCTTCGTTCCAACTGGCGTTAGAACCGCTTTTGGTATCGTTCGCGTAGATAAAACGTTGTATTGCATCCGTGTTTTAGATGCATTTTATCCACTTAGGAAAAATTAAACTCTCGAGCATCTCACTCGGGTACACTTATGCAATAATAGTTATTTATTGTATAAGTGTTTTAGATAGTGTTTTATCTACGCAAAGAAAGTTTAATTTTCTTAGGTGGATAAAACGCAACTAAAACACGAATTCAATACAACGTTTTATCCACAATGACAGTCATTTAGAAACAGATTTCATTGAAAAGTGATTTGACATTTCGCTCTGACAGCAGCTGTAACGTCAAAATGTAATTGATTTAAGATTGCATTTTTCATTATTCCACTAGTGGATAAAGTGGTACTTTATATGCTCCATGAGTGTGGATAAAAATGTGATTGTGGATAAATAACTTTTGTTGTACCTTGATCAGCAAATTGCAGAGCATACTTTGAAATTCAAACATTTCAAATAATTTATAATTTTTAGTCGACATTTTGTAGTGTGTGATTTTTGTCCATTCAAATTATTATATTGTGTTTAATTTATAATTAATGATTTGGCGACGTGAGAATCTAGTAGTAGTGTCTGAGTTGCAGTTAAGAACAATTATAAATGAATTAACAGAAGTATCTGATTGTATGGTTTTTTGAATTATTTAACTTAAATTTATCAACAGTCTGACATATTTTGTTAATGGCTGATGTTTCCCTAGTCCAATCTACAAAGGCTACTTTATTTGTGATAACATTTGAACATTGTTTATTGTTAGTGGTTAATCCTAACAATCACTAAGCTGGTACGAAATATCTCTGAACGAACTTTACCAACATGTAATAAATCCATCAATCGATGATATTCCATATGTTTCCCTAGTCCAATCTACAATAGCTATTTTATTTGCGATAACATTTAAAATTGTTTATTGTTAGGGATTAATTCTAACAGTCACTTAGTTGGTACGAAATATCTCTGAAGGAACTTTACCAACATGTAATAAATCCATCAATCGATAATATTCCATAAGCGCACTACCAAAAATGAATTAGGAAAGTAAAACAATATATCTTAATGCAGAGCAAAAAGGAGGCTTATATTTGCTTATTATGAACATCTAGATCAAATAGTATTTGTAACTCATATCCTCCTCATCCTCATCTCCTTCCCTCAGAGTGGTTTATTACTGGACAGAAATAACTCGTGTTCGTTTACAAAATATATTATTATCTGAGCAAAAATAGAAACTAAACAATTTCAGGCGATATAATATTAAATAATAGCATGTTACATCCTGCACCATTCAAAATGATTTATGATTCTGAAGAAGCTTACTTAAAAATAAAGAAAGATAAGACAATACCTAAGTTTCAATAACATTATTTCGAGTGTACAGCACCTGTAAAACATCTGGCAACGTTGACTTTATCTCTCCCTTCTCAATATCAACAGTGTCAACTAAATCAATAATAAATTTGATGATGTTTCATTCCTATTTACTTTAACCAAAAAAATGGGGAAAAAACCAATAAAACATTCAACTATTTGATCATATTTTAGTTTGATTTAAACTATTTACCTAATAAAGTACTTACCGGTTTTATTTTCTGTAGAGATAATAGTAACTAGTTTAGATGCTAGATTATCAACGGAGACCATCTTTCTTCCTCGAAATTCAGATCACATCAGTGTCGCAGTTAAAGGGAGTGTTTTGAATGTATGACAATATTTATTTAGTTTTAAAGTTTTTGCATGTTTTTTTTTGTTTGTACTGTTCTCCATATATTATCTTTAGAGGCAAGAGAGAAATGAAGGGAAATTAGGAAACATAAGGTGTGCTATATTTTTTTAAATAATTACTATAATATAAACATTTAAAATAGCGCTGTGTTGGTATTATCTATACATGGTGTTTCATTGCTATATGTATGCCTATATGTATATAGTGGGGTGACATTTAATATTGAGATTTAAAAGATCTATTGTGTACCCTTTCTTCTCCTCAGTTCCTGTTGGAAGTCTCAGAGTCTAGTAGTCCGTTTTTCTGGAGGAATTTCAACATATCTGCATACTTCAGTTTAGGTAAAGTGCCCCTCTTCTATACAGTAGTTTCCTAGGTGTAGTAAATTACGAAGGATTACCTTTAAAATAAGGCTTTTTATACAGAAAACAACTGACATAAAATTATTGACAACGTTGTAACATAACTGGTAATGTCATGAATCTGATCAAAAGGGTAATATCATGACCTTCTTCCCGCCTTCTTATTTCTCAAGGAAGTCTTCTCAATATTAGGACGCCATCGTGTCCTAACTGGCCTATCGATATTCAGTACTGCGTCTTGATAGTGTCGGTCTTGAATGGAGTGGTCTTGACTTTCTTGAATGCTTTGGTCTTGATTTTCTTGAATGCTTTGGTCTTGATCCTGATTGACAGAATTTTCATCGCAATAAATTAATGATATGTCTCCTCGATGAGCTAAATGCCGAGTGGAAACTGTCTTTTCCTCTCCATTTTCCAGTCGGATATGGGCGTATTCCGAGTTGGCTTCTAGGAGTTGGACTTCATCAACTAAAGGTTCGTATTTATTCAAACAGACGAATCTCTTTAATAGCACTGGTCCTGGTGCAGCTAGCCATGTAGGAATCGATGATCCATAAGTTGAGCGCCTTACATAGTTAAACATGAGTTCATGTGGGGTCGAGCTGATAGCAGTGCATAAAAGAGATCTAACAGAGTGAAGAGAACCTGCTCCCACTGGTTGATTTTCAAATTTTGAGATTTTAAAGCCAACTGTTTAACTATGTGAGGCGCTCAACTTATGGATCATTGATTCCTACATGACTAGCTGCACCAGGACCAATGCTATTAAAGAGATTCGTCAGTGGCAATGGGTATGCATTCAATAATGTATATTTATTTATGGTTTGAGAATAGTCAATACACATACGTTTCTTGTGGTTTTCACTTGAAGTTACCAGAGGTTGAGCTCGCCAGGGGGAGATACTGGGTTCTATGATCTTTTCTTTTAGAAGATGTTTGATTTCTTGCTCAATAAAGTTGAGGTCTGAAGTTGTAAATCGACAGGATTTTATTGCGATTGGTTTGCAATTAAACGTCAAATTTGAAAACAAACTGAATGGTTCAACATTTGCTACTGCTAAATTGCATATTGATAGGGTAGATGAGTCACCTCCAAAGAGAATTTCGAGTCGGGAATGTTGCTTCAGAATATCATGACCAATGATTGCTTCAGTGCAGAGTTCATCAAGGACTAAAAGCTTTACATTTGAATAAATGTTATCCAAAATTTGTTGGCAAACAATACAATATCCGAACTTGCGACGTGAGAGATGTTGAAGCGATTTTAACATTAATTATTGATGGAAGGACACAAATATTTCTACTGGCAACAATTTTACTTGAAATCAGAACTCCCTGTATCGACTAGTGCATCTGTGATTATGTTGTTTAATTTAATTTGAATAATAGATTTGGATAAACAATAAGGAGAAACAGCAGAAATCGTAGACAGAATAGCAGCAGATGTTTTCTGAGTTCTTCTGGTGTTACTTGATCTACACACAGTTGAAAAATGACCTCTTTTATTGCAGGAATTGCAAATTGCGTTTTTAGCAGGACAGTGTTCGCGCAGGTGTCTATCTCTGCTATAAAAGAAACATTTCTGAAACGATGCAGCAGCCGCTAACTTGTGACGGTTCTGCGTTTTGTAAAACGGCAACACTTGAATCAAAAGTTGATGAATATGATTCAGCATGTTGCTTGGCTATTTCTAACGCTCTCCCAGTATCAAACGCTTGAGTTAAGCTCAAAGAAGAGTGCTCTAGAAGCAGCTGTCTAATTTGTAGTGAACTTAAACCACTGATAAACGAGTCTCGAATGAAATCTTCTCTATTCTGTTCGGCCGTAACAGCTTTAAAGTTGCAGTATTTGCTCATTTGCTTCAAAATTTGTAAATATTGGTCAATTGACTCACCTACTAACTGTCTTCTTGATGAGAGAGAATGTCGAGAATATATTTCATTTTTGGGCTTTACGTAAAGGCTTTCAAGGATTTTTATGGCATCTTCATACGTTGTACTCTCACTAATGGACTCAAAAACGACTGGACTCACGTAGTTTATTAGTAGATTCAGCTTCTTCTTATTGTCCTTCGCATCTTCCGCTTCCAGAAAGTTCACGAACGATCTGTACCAATCATTCCAAAGTTGACCTGCGTTTCCAAGTGTAGCATCTATATCTAAACGATCAGGGCGAAGTAGCTTATCCATTTCATAGAATTCTGTAGAATAAATTGTAGTAAATTACGAAGGATTACCTTTTAAATAAGGCTTTATTCTACAGAAAACAACTGACATAAAATTATTGTCAACTTTGTAACATAACTGACAATGTCATGAATCTGATCAAAAGGGTAATATCATGACACTAGGTGTTGTTCCATTCCACAGAATCCACATTCTTCTTGCTCCTCTAGCTTAATCTGTTTGAGCTGCCCATTCAGGCGGCAGTGTCCTGTTAGGACGCCTGTCAAAACACTTAAAGCAGTCTTACTCTGGCTTAGGCATTAATTTTTGCTCACCTGGTTATATATAGCTTCCAAGTAGTCTCCTTGATTGTCTTAGTTATACTAGATCTTTCCAATGGTCTCTGCTCTTTTTTTCTGCGTCGCCAAGTTCTTCCAATATTACATTGGTGCTGATACCGCAAAAGGGTTCCGGTCCCCAAAGGGATGTTTCAGCTTCTCTTTTTCATCATACCATCCAATGGCATGTCCCTGGAACTCCGATTTTTGAAAAGCGAGGAGAAGGGGGAAAGGAACTATTCATCTCTATCGCACGGTTCTGGTAATAGACGAAAACTTGTATTTTTTAGTCCGACATTTGCCTTTGATTAGACATTATGCTGATCAAAGAAAAAATTCTGCAATTGATTTTGTCTAAACTTAACAGCTCTTTATAGTAGCCTCATATTCTCAATGAAACCCGATATATTTTAAATGAGAACATTGACAGTTCAACTAACCCATCTCTATTGTCGAAAGTGATGACATGCGCGAAGCAAATACCGTGGCAACTGAAGGAAATTGAAGGAAATAAATAATCAAATTATTTGGAAGTAACATGACATTTTTTCCCTTTTTTTATTTAAAGTTTTTTTTAATTTAAAATAGAAAATCAAAGTGGAGTCAAGTTTCTTGATACCGGTACTGAATAATAGCAGTTGTAATTTTATTCGGTGAGTAGGTATTTTTAAATATTATTTTCGAAAGTTTTCTTAACAAATGTTATAAAATTGAGTTATAAAGTAATCATAATAAAAAAAGTCCAACGTGAGTTTATCAATAATTTAATAGAAATTAGATATCTTACGTATCTGTCAGGATTAGAAGATCAATATCCGCCTATGGACCTTTTCCAAGTTCGTCATCGTAACCAATTTCTGTCAACCGTACAACCTTCACACTAAATTCTAATATAACGTCAAACCGATAACGATAACGATAAAACTCATAAAAATTGCTTTTTTACACTTTTAAATTATTATAGTACCCAACTAATACACACTAGTACTCAAATTTACCAAAACCAATTAACATTTTTTCTCGATTTATATTTAAATCAGTGAAAAATGCTATTTCCATCCATCTTTCTGAAGGTTGTCCGTGATCAGCTGACAACATGGCGAGGGATGACGTCACTTGGAAACGTCCTATAGTGTTTAAATGTCAATTTGACACAAAATCGCTGTTTGACAGTTTTATTACTTATGTAGATATGTTTAGAAAAAGCGAGCGCGTTAATAGTACGGGATCCGGATTCAGAATCAGTACGTTCATCATGTGGTTAATTAAACTCAATTTTTTACATATTTTTATGAATAGGGGAATACTCTTCTAACAAGGTGCCAATCAAAAAGTGCCGCAAATAATTTTAATTAAAATAATGCTAATCAATTTTCGAAAAAAATGTCATTCACTTATTTGTTAAATAAAGTATCATCCACTTCACAGCAATGTATGTAAAGACTTTGAAAAGTCATGGGTGCTGTTGCTCGTTCGACCGCAACCTCTTCGCAGCTAGGTATAAACAGGTGTATTACTTTACTATTCATAAAAATATGTAAAAAACTGGTTAAATATTTTCATAAAGTATAAAACAAAATTTAATGGCTAGAGCAGGTACAACTCTGTGTAGAATCGACCGCCTGGTGATAACTCAAGTGGTTGGAGATTTATGACCTTTTTATATTTCTGGTCGTACTTTACAAAACTTTTCTGACGATTGTACGGAGTAAGAACGTACGCCTAATCATACAAACTTTTTGAAGTTTTAGTGTAAGTATGTTTGGTTTCAATAAAAATAAGATGCGAGTTTTCTATATTTATTTGAACAATCCATTATTTATTTCAGAGAATATTAAATAATAATGGAGTTTGTTACAATTTTAACAGAAAAAAGTGGTGCCGGGAGTAGTTCTTCGTTTGAACGAATAAGTGAGGATTCATTGCATTTTAACCGACAAATAAATATTAGACGAAAAGGTGAAACAATTTATTATATGAAAAATGCTAATTTCAACATGCCAACGAAAATGTCCAAAGAAGATATTGTTCAAAATGAACCAGACGAACATGCTATGGACACTGTACATAGTTCGAATACTGAATCTTCCTTCAAGGTATGCAACTGTACATACACCCAGAGTCGCTATTATTGACATCCTTCGCAATTGTACGAATGCGCATAGTTACGAATGGTTAATTTGCGAAAATGGTATTCTTGACCTGTCTTCGTAGAAATGTGCAAACATATTCATTCGCGTGGTGAAATGAATTTGACAAGATTATTTAGTAGTTCTGTGTCATCAGATTATGGTTAGATCGTAACATAGGTTAAGTTTCCAGTTTCCACTATTTTTGTATGATGAGTCCATCTCAGATGAATCCCCTCATTAAAAACCTACACAACTCTCTAGAAATTCTAAAAGTTTGCACAAATTGATATTCACTCAAAATATCAAAAGGGTCAATAGGATTGAAATGATTATATTGATTATTTGGTTCATCTTCAAGATTTTCCAAGTTTGCAATATATGGCAAATCATCCATTTCTTAAAAAAAATTTGATAACGATAATAGTGATTTTGACTAGATACCTAAATATAACCTATAAATTTTGTAAAACGCATACGCAAGGCGTTTGCGATCAACAAATACCACTCGTTGTAAAACACGCATGATCGCTGGTGTTGCGAATGGTCAAGAATACCAAATGCAAGTGCCATTCGCAAATTTATGAGATGCGCACGACCTTGACAGGTACGAACGGTCAGATTAGCGCTTCTGTACCAAACTACAAAAAAATGGGTCTCTTCTTTTCGTTCCATCACATCTCTATCGTCGAATATGACAGTCTGTGTGCGGCAAACGAGATTTGGTTTTCAATACCGTTTCTATTGAGTATAATGGAAAGTATAAATATTACATTACAAAGATTTGACGGTAATGCTTTAAAGACATATATTTTCAGACTTTTTCTTTCGATGCGCAAACGAGTGCCGCGGAAACTGACAAATGTATATCTTTTTGGAAGTCTATCATGGAAAAAAAATTGCAGCCGGTAAAAACTTTTATTATAACGAATAATGATGAGAAAAATAAAAAACGCGTCGAAAATAAAATAAAAAGAGACTTACTGGATGAGTCGAATGAAGCTGCAAAAAAAGCGGCACATGATGAATACAGAACATTGTGGAAGGGTATTATTCAAGAAATTCAAAGCGCAAAATTGGACGATATCAAGGTTAGACTAAAATACTTCATCTCAACTGCTTGAATTTGATTCTTTTCAGCATGACATACGCTACTGATTATTAAAAACCTTGTGAAACCCAAAAAATAATAATTCACCTACAGTCGGTTCGTTCCCAAGAAAAACCGCACATAAATGAAATTACGTGCATATTGAATGACCTAGGCAAGTTCCAAGTGGATAAGGTTGAAGAGGGGCGTATTATGTTCCCCTACTGCTGACATTTCATTGCGAGTCGTCCAATACGCTGCCGACTTAGAATAGATCACGCGGCCTCTTTGTTTACATGCGTTTTTTTTTGGGACCGTCCAGACTATAGAATATCCTTGGTACAAGATCACCTAGTACAAGCACTGGCATAGGATGTGCTCTGCAGTTTCCTCTTCTAGGTGACAGAATCTGCACATAGCTTCGTCTGTCAACCCCATTAGCTCTGCGTGCCTGTTAAGCTTACAGTGCCCCGTCAACACACCCACTACGGCTTTGACAGTTTTCCTATCTTTCCTTATTAGGTCTGCCATAAAAGTTGGCGAATGTCCTCTAATGAACTGTTTCGCCTGTCTCTGTCCTGGTGAGGTTACCCACCATTTTAGAGATATCTGTGCGACCCACTTCCCTGTGCCATATTGGCCCAGTTTTTCCCACAGATTCTTCTGCATCTGCCAAGGGCAATGGTAGCTTTCTGTGTGGTCTTCTGAAGGTGAGTGTTCCATGAGAGCCTTTGATCAAAATGTACTCCTAGGTACTTTGTTTCTTTGGCAAATGGTATCACCTCTCCTCCTAACACTATTGGCTTTAGGCTTTGTAGTGCCGTATTTTTCGTGAAATTGATAATTTGTGTTTTCTGAGCATTGACTGTCAGTCACTCTTGTATGCACCAATTATCAACTATATTTAAAGCTGTTTGCATTCTTACCGATATCACCCCAGCAAACTTGCCTCTGACTACAATAGCGATGTCGTCTGCGTATCCAACACAGTAAAAATCTGCTGTGGACAGTTCTGAAGGAGGTCGTCTACTAAGGTTGCCCATAGTAGAGGTGATAGCACTCCTCCTTCTGGACACCCTCCACCCGTCCTTGCCTTGATGGTGACTTGCCCCAGAGTGCAGCTTATTATCCTATCCTCCAGAGTTGCCTTTATCCATCGGCATATTGTTGTGGATGTCCCCCTTCTATTCATTGCATTAACCAATGAATTCGTGGTAACATTATTAAATGCTCCCTCGATGTCTAAGAAAATGGCCATCGCTATCTCTTTGTCTTCAATTGACATTGAGATAAGCCTGTTCAGATCATCCAGCGCTAGATCCGTAGATTTGCCTTGCATATTGACGATTGCTTAGGGGTTTATCCTTTAACACTTCGTCTCTTATGTACCTGTCCAGTAACCTTTCTAATGTTTTTAGTAGAAAAGAGGATAGGCTTATCGGCCTGTATGACTTTGGCGTTAAGTCAGATACTTTACCTACCTTGGGTATGTAAATGACTTTAACCTTTTGCCATACTTCCGGTATGTATCCCCTTGCCAGACTAGCTTTGAGGATCTTAGCTACGTGTGGTATTAACACATCGATTTCCATTTGTAGTTGAATGGGATATATACCATCTGTCCGTGGGGATTTAAATGGTTGAAATTGATTTATGGCCCATCTAATTTTAATTGGTCTTGTGACTTAAGTGGCTATTTTCCATGCCGTAGAACTTGGCCTGTTTGGCCTTCGTTCTCGTATGGTAGGCCTAACTGCGTCGGTGGTCAGAATTGATGAGGCTGGAAAGTGGACGTTTATTAGTTCCTTTAAACTCTCCTCTCTGGTTTCTATATAGGTGCCGTTAGCTTTCCTAATGAAACCTACTTCCTTTCTGGTTGTCCCATCATTTGCCAGGACTTTGTGGATTCGGAAGCATGCGGGGGCAACCGAGATGTCCTCGCAAAATTTCTTCCATGACTTCCTTTTGGCTTTACGAATTTCTTTGTTGTATTGCGTGAGCTTATACCTGTAGGTATCCCAGTCCTGGTTGCTTTTGGCCTTGTTAAAAAGATCGCGAACCCTAAGTCTTTTTAGGCCGTTGTTCCACCAAACTGTGTTACCCGTATTCATTTTTGTTTTCTCCGGACAGTTTTCTTGGTAAGCCACCTTAATCGCTTCGCTTACTTTTTCTACTGCCGTGTCTATGGCTTCAATGCCGTCAATCGGTTCAGTACCATCCTCGAGAATTCTACTGAGGGACGTTTTATATCCTATCCAGTCTGTATATCTTGGATTTCGGTACTTGCTTACCAATGGAGTTACATTAATATCAAACCTTATGTGTCCGTGGTCCGAGCATGACGGTTCGTCAGACACATACCAATTTGTTATTTTATCACTAATTTTACTCGTACATGCAGAGTGATAAATCTAACACTTCTTTACGAGATCTAGTAACGAAAGTAGGCTTATTCTCTATATTGGAAACTATTAACCCTTCAGTTAAGATGAAATTTAAAACGGACTCACTTCACCTCGTTTCAACTGAACCTGAACCAACAAGAATGGTTCAAGAGAAAAGCCCACAGCAGGTAGTTGTTAATCCGATAACAATCGCACAGTACCGTATCGTACTTCTTCGAAAAGATAATGCCTAATAGTATGATTATTTTACAACTGAAATGTTTGGCTGGTTTGGTATCTAAATTTTACCGACTACGGATCTGTTACTGTTTACTGTACAATGAGGGATTTATAAACTTTTATTATTATATCCTTAAGACCAGATACCGAGTCAACGAAATATTGTGAAATATACTTTACCTAAGAACTATAAATACACAATTTAAAAAAAATCATAATACGAGTCTGTCATGATATAATTTTCCAGATGAATACAAAAGCACGATGCCAAATGTGCAATTCAGTTGAATATCTAGTAAAAACACCAAGTGACAAAAAAATGAGAATAGAAGAGGAACAAACCGTCAAAGATTTAACTACTCAGAAGTTTGTCTCTGCAAAGAAAAAAAGTTTACGTAAGTAATAATATATCTTCCGAAAGTTTTTTTGAAGTGTAAGTGATTTCGACAGTTTTTTCAGTGCGTGTTAGGTACTGATACTGTCATCAATGTTAAATCAATATCGTTTACCCTATAATAGCAACAATGCATTTCTTATGGAAATGACTGACTGTGTGAATAGATTATTCTATTGTTAAGCGGTCTTTTTCAAAACATAGTATAACTCACTCACATAGAAGGGAAATTTTGATCTGACATTGTTGACAGAATTGGCACCTAACATTAACTGAGAAAACTGTCAAAATAACTTAAAAGAGCTGAGCGATTTTATTCACTAAATCACTAAACTTAAAAACTACGTAAATAGTTCTATTGCAAATAAATAGGAAAACTACACAAATAAAACGTAAGTGAGGAGTGATAACCACATGAGAACGCACTTTAAAAATTATCATCAAAATGTCAAATTCAATTCACATTCGCTTATGCAACATTGGTATGCGTGACAAGTGACTTGGGTAGGGGAAGGGTGGGCAAAGTGGCCACGCTAAGGAAAAATATTTTTTTTCGAAAATAAAATATTGAAAATAGCAAATGAAAGTTTGACATTAGTTAGTTTGGTTATTTAGCTATAAGCAAAAAAAAAATTTGGCTTAATTAAATTTTCTTAATGAGATAACATAACTAACCCCCGAACCCTACCAAATGGCCACTTTGCCCGAAGGGGTAGGGCAAAATGGCCACTGAGTAGCCACTTTGCCCGATATAAAAAACTATAATGTTGCTATCTGTTGCCATTTTATTAATTATTTATCTGCAGATGTCACAAATAAACTCATTATCTTCTTCCTCGCACCCAGCACAAGCCTCGTGTGCCCAGAGTTGACAACTTGAGCACTTGATCCATCCTTCTCTTTCCCTTGACTTAAAAAAATACTCCCCACAAAACAAGCATTCAGTGTCACTGTGGTCACTGTCATCGGAATCCTCAAACAAAACGCGTTTAGTTGATTTCGATTTGTTTTTCCCTGCAACTTCTCTCTTTTTTGCTTCTTCCTTCTTTTTATCCTTCTTTTCGTTTTTTAATTCTAGTTTAATTTTCTTTGGTCTTTCTTTTTCTTCTCTTTCTTCCTTCGCTGCTTCAAGTTCATTCTTGTATGGGCTTGATGTCAAAATGGCTGAGGTTCCTTTTTTCCGGATACTTTTTCTTTTGGTAATGATTTTTGCCTTGTTGTTACCATAAAATGATACTACAGGAATCGAACTGTTGGGTTGAGGATCTGCAGATCTGCCATCAGTCTTATCAGAATTTGTTTCATCTTGGTCTGAATCCTGTGACTCACAATTAACATCAGCTGGTGGGACTTCAGCTAAGGAGTCCTCTTGGTCCGAATTCTGTGACTCACGATTAACATCAGCTGATGGGACTTCGGCCAAGGGATTGGAGATAGTATCTGTGGTCGTTGCTGGAGCGAATTCGTCTTCAGAAAACACATTTCTGTTGATTAGAACTATACCACATCTCCGAAATCCTTTTACAGCAATGGTCGGAGTAGCTGCATTCAAAAAAGCTTCCCCAAGAAGGCGGGACACTTGATATTGTGTTACAACCCTACCAGGATTATTTCGCAAGAATCTCTCCACTGCTTGAACATAATAAGTGTTCAATGGCCCCATAAAAGATACATCCAGTAGCTGCAACTTATGACTGCAATGTGGTGGAAGGCAAACTACAGTGGTGTAAGTGTCCCTAGCCTTTACAATGAAATCAAGGTTTTTTGTGTGTGTAGCGTGTCCATCCAGTATTATCAATACTGGGTCTTCTCTTGATGGTTTGGCATACTTCAGGAAATGTTCAAACCATTGAATAAATATCTCACTCTGCATCCTCCCTGAGGGGGGGCAACAAAATGTCGTCCCAGGTGGAGCACCATCTTTAAGTTCTTCTTTCATCCGCTGTCTCGGAAATATGACAAAAGGAGGGATACAATTTCCTTCCGCTGACATACAAACTACAAATGTAGAAAGAGTTCCTCTTTCGGCAGATGAAAGGGAGCCATCTTGCCGTCTACCTTTTAGTGCAAAAACTTTTGAGGATTTTGACTGGACAGTCAAAAATCCAGTTTCATCGACATTGTAAACCCTATGTGGAGGATACAAGTAGTTTTTCTCGGCGTCTTCTAAAATGTCGAAGAATTTTGAGACATTTGTCTTGTTGAAGGCTTGGGCTCTTGCTGCGGACGTCGCTTCTGGTTTTCTTAAAACAATTTCGCGATGTCTTTTTCTAAAACCGGCAACCCAATCTTTCCCAGCTAATTTCTTTGTATGATTGAACGTGTTAGGAATATTGTTCTTTACTGCCAATTGATAAGCCAGGCTACGTAGGCCTGCTACTGTAATTCCAAAAAAACGAATCTCCATGTCCAAAAGGTAATTTACAAGCTCCTGTTCTTGTTCTTCAGTGAAAACAGCACGATAACGACCTAGGCATTTTTTGTTAGAAGTAGCTTGCTGGTTTTTCTCTAGAACGCGTCTTTTTAGGGTGTTCCTCGGCACGTTAAATTGTTCGGCAGCAGTTAGCCACGCCATATTATCATTTTTTACTGCATCTATAGCTCGTTGCATAGCCTTCGGGTCCCAGGACTGCTGCCGGCTCTTCCTTTGGTATTTGGACACCATAACTGAGTCAGAAATCAAAATAAAATATGTTGATGCTAAAAAAAGCGATACCATAAATACCAAAGTAAGCTTTGACTAATTAGGATTAAATAAAACGACGTTTTTTATCGCTAAAATATTTGCCATTCCTTATGAGACATTAATATTTTTATTTATTAATATTCTCCATAAAAAAAAACAAAAATTGTATTTCGGGCAAAGTGGCCACCATCGTGTCCGCTTTGCCCTCTTTGACGCCATTAGATAAAACTGATCCTACAGGACAACCAACTAACCTTACTTAGTACTTCGACCCACACTTTTATAGCCTAAATCGTGTTATTTTAAGTGATTAAAGTGAATCGTATGTTATTTGGAGTTTGTACTGAGTTATAATAATTATTACAATGTACTCACCTTACATCAGCACCTTGAAAAACACGAAAAACTTTAATTACTTTTGATCGAGTGAACTAAACAACACCAAACTCTTTAAAGAATAAAAAATTTACAAATAGTGAAAAGACAACTGTTAACAAGACATAACTGTTATTTAATCATGTGTTCAAAGTGACCACCGTTAACATTCAGGCAATAAAAGTTGAAAGAGAGCCATTTTTAAACAACGATTAAATAACAATGGAAGGCAGTTTCAAATGCAAAACAAAATGAGGTATGACTTGATACCTAATGCCATTTGAAAAAATGTAAGGGGTATCTCCACAAGGAAAATCATGGAAAAATTACTAAGGGAGATTGAGGAGGAAGGGAGGAAGTTGGGACTAAAAATTAATGTGAAGGAAACGAAGATAATGAGATTTGGAAAAACAGGACAAAATGGGGAAATACGAATAGGAAATAAAAAATTCGAAGAAGTACAAAAATTTAAATACCTGGGTGTAATGATAGACAATAAAGGGGAAAGAAGAACGGAGGTCGAAGAAAAAATAATGGCAACAAATCGAGCGTACCAAACTAACAAAAATTTGTTAAAAAGTAAAATATTGACTAGGCAAACAAAGTTGAACATATACAATACAATAATAAGGCCAATAACAATGTACGCAGCAGAAACTATAACTATGACGAAAACAGAAGAAGACAAACTAAGGATAAACGAACGCAAGATATTAAGATCAATTCTGGGTCCAGTGAAGATAGGAGAACAAGAATATAGAAGGAGAACGAACCAAGAAATATTAGAAGAACTGAATGGAGAAGACATAATAAAGAAAATTAAAACTCAAAGAGTCAAATGGCTAGGACATATATGGAGGCAAGGGAAGGAAGCAGTAACAAAGGCTATGCTACAATGGCAGCCGGGAGGGAAGAGAAGACGTGGAAGATCTAAATGGTTGGCAGAGGTAGAGGACGACTTGATCAGGGCAGGTGTGACAAGATGGAAGCAAGAAACAAGAGACCGGAAGAAATGGCGGCAAATAAGCGAACGGATACAATAATAAACCGAGGATGGGGACTGATCCACCCCGATAAACGGATTTAGAAAGCGAAAGCGGCGCAACCTCACATGAGGTGTTAAGCCATATATATATATATATATATATATCTCCAGAAGGGAGGGGGTGAATCTGACGTTTATGCCATTAGCGCCAAAAAGTGTCCCCCTCAAGTTAAAAGTTGCCGTGTTTCGGCATTTCTTTCTAATATGTCGCGTTTTTCAAATATTAAGGGAGGGTCCTTTTCAAATGAACACACTGTATATAATTCTACTGTACGTGTGTATGTCACTGAACTCCTCCTAAACGGCTAGACCGATTTTGATGAAATTTTTTGTGTGTGTTCAAGTGGATTCGATAATGGTTTAGATTCACAATTGGTCCCGGTAGGTGGCATTGCAATCGAGTTCATAATGAACAACTCCTAAATTTATTTATAGGCCGATTTTGATGAAATTTTGTGTGTTTGTGTAAGTAACTGGATGGTTTAGATTCACAATTAGTCCCAGTAGGTGGCGCTGCAATCGTGTTAATACTGAACTTCTCCTAAACGGTTGGTCCGATTTTGTTCACTTTTTGCAAAGGAGTTTTTTTGGTACGATAATTTCAAAAAAACGCTTCAAATTCTCACAAAAAAATATGTTTGCCCGTAAAAATCAGGAAAGTCGAATTTTCAGGAAATATATTCCTTCTATCAAAAAGAGGTTAGCACATGACAACGTCTGTCGGGTCTTCTAGTTTTTATATATATTTTTAGCACAAACAGACCAGCGTAGGACAGAAAAAAAGACAGATCACCTCATCTCTTTGGGCGAAGAGCAAGAACGATCGTTTCATGCTATTGGCGAAGAAGAAACGGAAAAAACGGATTCTGAAGAGAGTTTACTTAAGTCATCTGAGGATGAAATAAAATGTATTGCACCGAAATCATCTTTGATGAGTAATGCTGAAACTGAAGCCTTTAAATCGATCGACACCAGGGAGTTTTCCTCAACTAGGTTAGTGACACTAAACCTGGTTTGTTTAATCAGAGTAATTTGATTTGATTATGAAGTCTTGCATGAAGTATCCTCGTAAGCTTATTTTTATTCAGTCTTGTAGATTTCTCAGATGATATTATAAGCAGCATGATTAATGTTATAAATTATGGTGAAATGGTTATTGTTTTATTTAATTCAAGCTTAAGAGGATATATTTCGACGTAAAATTGGTCGCTCTACAACTTTTATTCGGAACTTTGTTCAATACAACTTAGGGTTACGGAAATAATTGTGAAAAACATTGAGTTTTCCGCGATTTCCACGATTTCTCGAAAAATTGGAAACCTGCGAGTACGTGCATTCGATTTCTCGTCCCAAAATTAATTTTATAAGTCCATTCGCAGGAGAGCAGCAAAATTCAGGTCAAATTTCAGGTATTTTTACTGGACTAAAAGCAAAGCCTGGAAGATACAAAAAGCACAAAAGGTTCAGGACCCGAATCTTTGAACGTTCCACTATTCGCGAGAACGTCGAATGGATTTTGTTCGTACGAATGATTTCACCCGAATCGAACGTTACTCGAAAGTTCAATAGCAATATCTTCCAAACACACTGGCGAACAGCTTTGTATATCGTATTATATGTCATTTTTCAGGTTATGTGAACTGTAGAGTAGTTTAAAAAGCAGCTTCATCTGCGTTCATTTTTGTTCAGTAGTATTATTAAAAAACTTAAGTATGATGATGGCTACAGCCACAGGTTATGTTTATTTGCTTTTCTGGCGTTCTGCGCAAGACTCTATTCGCAGTGGGACTCATGAGACTGATAAATTCATTCGTTTGCAAGTCGAAAATTCGAGATTTCGAAGATTTCACTCCCATCACATGAAATACGTGGGAGCATTTGGTCGAACGTTCAAAGATACGGGTCCAGGTGAAGCTGGCGATGGGACCAGCGTCCGAGCAAAAAAACCTCTGAACGATAGTTTCCGTTTACTGTTACAAAGAGTTACTGTTTGTCTTGTCCAAAAAAAATGTTGAATAATATAAACGTCACACGTGTTGCTGTGGATCAGTTGTATATATTATGCATTATTAAGGTTGGATTTTGTTCACGGCATTCTACTAAAAATAAAAATTAATATACAAAACAATTACGACTAATTTATTTTAGATCTAAAATAACAATGAACAGACAAGTCTCGATGATGCTGCCCACAGGTGAAATAGAATTCATCGAGAAGGATAGTCAACCGGATTTGAGTTGGGAAATTCCCGTTAAAAAGACAATTGATCCCGAATTTAGAAAACTTAGAAGTTCGGTGGATATTTTAATAGAAAAAAAAAGAGCCGAAGGAAGCATTAGTACTTCGATGCGACGAGGACAACAAGAAGGACATAATAAATCCTATTCATTCACAAAAAGATCACTGGCTGATAAAAAAAGCCTGAGTTTTCCAAAGTTAGTTAAAACAAATATATTTAATAGAGTCCCACATTAACGATTGTTTTGTTTATCTGTCCTATTTAAAAAGATAAATCAATTAATTAAAATCAAAAATAGGTGGAATTTAAATACCTTATCTTTGTCAGCACTTTGATATCCACCTTCACTTTTTATTATCAAATAAATTTCGTCGTAAAATTATGACTCAATTTATTTGACAATGTCGTACAGATTCTAATTATTTTCCTGGAAACCATGTACCCCCCCACTAGAGCGGTCTCTGGTGGATTATTTTTAAAGCCTCAGAGGAAACAAGCTAATTGGAGGGAACTTTTTGGAATATGTTTGTAAACTCTTTCTTTCAAACTCTAGTTAATAAAACAATATATCGATGATGACTACTAGTTTCCAAACTTTGCATCTTTCTGATTTATATAAAATTATTTTCAGACTACCCGACAGAAAAATGGAAAGAAGTTTAGATGGGAAATTAGAAAATAAATCTTCCGTCTTAACTTCGATACAGTCTTTAGATGCTCACAAAAATAAACTTCATAATGGGTCTACGACTAGACAAGCAAAAACTTCGAATAGTTCTTATGAAGGCGAAGTTACAGTACATTCCGAGAAGTTGACGAAAAACAAACAAGATTTAAAAAATCGTTTGATGGACGATGGCTCAGAAACAATATTTGAGCGTGGGAGATTATCAAAACAGTCTATAACGAGTGAAGATCATAGTTCAGGTATTGATCATCATATTTGGAAAATTATTAACAAATGAAGTATCGCCGCAAAATGTATGCCACTTAACATCTACTAAGGTATTGATAGATTGGTTCGGCACCTCAGTCTTTAGGCTTTTTGTACTCTTGGTTATACCGTTTATGTGAAGAGACCAGTAGGCTCAATGGTCTTTTTACTAGGTCCTTCTTGGAAAAATCCTTCCTTGGATACTCTAGTCCTAGGAGTCTATATCTCCAATGAGACAGTGCTTCACATTCGAAGTTAATGTGAGAGGCTGTTTCCTCCTCTTCCATGCACAAGCGACAGATAGGTTCCTCCCTATATATGCCAATTGTATCCATGTGCTTCCTTAGGGTACAGTGACCGGAGAGTAATCCCGTCACTTTCCTTATCTGGCCCCTGCTGAGGTTTAATATTTCGTTAGTCAACGACTCCGAGGGCTTTTGTACCAGGAGTTTGCTGTGTTCCTGTTTTGGCACGTGTCTCCAGTACGTCTGATGTTTAGTTTGAATCCACCGAGATGTATAACCACGTGCAGCAGATTTTGATATTCCAAATACTAGTTCAGGACCAGTGAATGCAGTTTCAGACCCTAGCATTGCTAGGGTGTCTGCCTTTTCATTGCCCCGGGACCCACTTAAGAGTTACTCTATTATGGTTTGCCAGGGTTAAACGTTTTTGTAGGCAGTCTAGATCTGATCTGGGGACATGCTAAAGATTTCAATGCTGCCTGACTATCTGAGAGTATGAGGATCCTTTGCCTCTATACCCCCTTTCGATGTTCATTTACAAACACGTGTCGATAGCGTAGATTTCTGCCTGAATACAGATGCTAACTTCCCCATGGATGCTTGGAAATTGCACCTGGGTCTGGCACCATGGACTCCAGCTCCTGTTCCTATGTCAGTTTTAGATCCGTCTGTATACCACACCAACGTTCCTTCATTACTGCATGCTTCCAGCCCATCCCAGTTTAGCTGGATATGGTATGGTTGGTTGTCGTTAATTGTGGCCAACATGTTAATACTTCTCATTTCAAGAAGCGGGTTTGTGATAACATCTGTGATTCTGGATGACTATGGGTGTTGGTTCCTTCTTGCCAATTCCCATAGCATTCCAGCCTGTATGCAGACATTCTCGCTTCCGCCTTAACATGCAGAGCAAGAAGCGGAAGATTGAGAATGGCGTCCATTGCCGAAGTCAGGCTGCTTCTAATCGCACCCTTTATGCACATACAGGCAAGCCTCTGAAGTTTTGATAGCTCCAGTTCAGCTTTCCTCTGATCTGTTTTTGGCTACCAAACTAGAGCTCCATAGGTAACCATGGGTCTCACCACAGCTGTGTATAGCCAGTGAACTATCCGTGGATTTATTCCCCATGTGTTTCCTATCGCCCGTTTGGCAGCCATTGGGGCCATTTTCCCTTTATTGGTTTTGTCATGTAGGTGTGAATTCCAGGTTAGTTTTGCGTCCAGAATTATGCCCAGATACTTGACCACCTGGATAAGACACAGCAGCACGTTGAAGAGGCTTGGCAGTTTTAGTCTCTCAAGCTTCCTTTTTCTAGTAAAGGGAATCAGCACAGTCTTTGCAGGATTCACCTACCACCATATCTCCACCATTTCCATAGCTTGTTGCATCAGCTCCGATATAACATTAGTACAAGTATTGTCAGATCATCTGTATACCCCTGGGTGTATATCCCCTTCCTGTTCAATTCCTCCAGGACTTAGTCTATGACAAGGTCCCACAGCAAAGGTGAACTCCTTCCTGTGGGCATCCCTTCATTATAGATACCTCCAGGAAATCTCCAAATAAGGTTGTCGTTGCTGTCCTGTTGAAAAGCATGTTTTTAATCCACCGACATGTGTTGTCGTCTGCTCCACGCCTTGCAACAGCAGCTATCATGGAGTCAAAGGAGGTGTGGTCGAACGCTCTTTCTATATCAAGAAATGCTCCGAGAGCTATTTCTTGATTTGCAGCCTCAATTTTTGACACCAGTTGGTGTAAGGCTGTATGTTGGTTATAATGTAGTGGCCTTTCAATAAGAAAGTTTTCCCAAACATGCCTATCAATAAGTTTCTCCATTATCTTCAACTTAAAAGAAGTCAGTTATTGGCCTTTGCTTGGGAATAATCCTTACCTGGTTTGGGAATACAGTCGATTCGGGCACTTTTCCTAGTAGTTGGAATGTATCTAGTTGCTAGTGATGCTCTGAAGAGTTTACAAAGTACTGGAGATAGATGTATTTGCCCCTGTTGCAGATGCGCTGGGATTATACCATCTAGTCCAGGAGCTTTGTATGGCTCAACCGAGTTAATAGCCCAGTTCGATTTGCACAGTGTTATTACTTTATTAGCCGCACTCCTATCCTCTTTCCTCTTTCCTCGCACGAACCAGGGGAGTTGGAGGTCTGACGTATAGATCCGTTCCTGTCTCTACAGAGTCTGGTAGATGTGCCTGCAGGGTCTCGCTACCAGTTTCCGTGTATGATCCATTAGGTTTTAAAATACTAAGATAACAAAATCTAAACTCTCTTCGGGATACATAAGTTAATTGTTGTTTTTTACCTTTTAATCAATTTTTAACATTATCAACCCTTAGTATCACTTGGATTTGTATGCCACGTTGTTTTTGATGATAAAGTAGTACCCAAGGAATGCATTCAAGTAGACGGCATCCATAAGTTAATTGTTCTAGAAAACGGCTTCCATTCGAAATAATGAAGCCTACAAGTGTCATGGGCTACCTGTCTATTATGCGTTGGTTGTTTATTTAATGGATGATAACTTTGACAATCTTAATAAGCTTAATTCTTATCTAAAATATTACAATACTCTCAAGGTAGTAAGTTTTGGAAGCACAAAGTTGCATTGATCTTTATGGAAAATATTTTCTATGATAAACATCGAAATATAAAAACCAATGATTTCAAAAACGTTTTTTGATTAACTACTGCTGTAAAACCTAATGATTGGAAAACTTCCGTGTCATAAATTTAAATTATTTTTTTTTATTTCAGAATTTCGCACGAGTATTAATAAAAACTAATTGATCATTTTCATCAGAAGGTATAAATGTATTTTCGTTTTCGTCGAAGAACTACATAGAATAGCCCTGTTAGCTTATTGGTGCAACATTGGTGGATATAATAATTGATGGCATATTTTTACACACCAATTTCAGTGTCATTTTGTCGCCAATACATGTTATTACATTAGTATATTATTTTTTTAATATTAAATGTTAGTAAATTGAGCTAAAAATATTTTTCACTTGTTAAATTGTAATTACAATTAATTTTTTACGAAACTGTGGACGATAATAGTTTCAAACTTGAAAGTTGTATAAATGCAGAATGCATTCAACTATATTAATCTAATATTCGCCTAAGCACTTTCGCCGGTTAAGGCATTTTTTAAAGAAAAAAATTTGCTGCCAGAAAAACGATACTCATCTTTGCTACAGATATTAAATTCACAAAATTTTATTCACAAAACTTGTTTTAAAACAACTGCGGAAACATAATTCTGAAGGCGAGACTTTTATGAAAAAATTTAAAAAAACACGTTAAAAATCACATAAAGGGGGATTATAACTTTAACCCCCTGCACCCTATGATCACCACTCCCAATTTTTTAAATGGAACACCCTATACATTATTGCATCAGCAGAACAATACTATATTATTTTATAAGGTGCTCAAATTGACTTCCATTGATTTCCATTCAATAATACAATCGAGCCTAGAATGAGTTTCGAATATTTCTGGGGTTATTTGTCGACATTATTGAATAATTCGCTGACGTAAATCATCTATAGATGCTGGCTGCGTGGCATAAATTTTGGTTTTCAGATATCCCCATAAAAAAGTCTAGGGGGGCTAAATCGGGTGACCTATGTGGCCATTCCAACATTGGGCCTCGTCTACCTATCCACCGAGCAGGAAATGAAGCCGTCTTAGATCGAGAGCGTAATGTGGAGGTGATGGGGCACCTTGTTGCTTCTGACATAGTATCATTATTTTCTAGTATTCGTGTTAGTTAGGGATCAATAGCTTCTCTGAGTTATTGTAGATAAGACTCCATTTAAGTTTCCCTCAATAAAATATGGTCACAAAAAATGCCACACCAGACGTTCAATTTTTGTGGTGTTTGACTTTGAAACTCCCGCATTACGTGTGGGTAATTTTCTGTCCAATATCTACAATTCTATCTGTTTACTCCACCATTTAATGCAAATGAACATTCGTTGGAAAAGCAGATATTGTACAATAAAGCTGGAGTGTCGTGCAGTCGTTCACTCATCAATTCACAAAACTGTAGAAGCCGGTCGAAATCGTCTTCATGTAGCTCTTGGACTAATTTAATTTTGTAAGGATGGAATTTGTGTTTATTGTTGCGAGGTCACCAACTCAAAGCCGGTCCTGTCCCTCGATTATAAATTTTGGTGATTGCGCTTTCTAGAAGCTTCTGGACTATTGCAGTATTTACGTATATGAGGAGCGTCCTAAAATACTAGAACTTTCCAAAACCGATAAGGACTATATATACGCGGGTTCCCGAGTGTGTAAACAGTCAGTACAGTTAGTTCGAAACAATTAGTGAATTAAATAGTGCAGGTAAATAGGGTAATATCCAAGTGGTGAAAATAAATCAGAACTAATATACCGAGTGTAAATAAATTAGTAGACATTAAGTATAGTGTGTATATAAATTAAGTTTAATACAGTGTGTGTGTTTCTTTAAATAAATAGATAGTAATTAGCCATAGTGTATATAATTATATCCCACCGGTAAAAACTGTTTAAATAAATAATAAAAACATTACATTATGTAAAATTCTGCTGCGAGAAACACTACACACTGCACTAGAAATTTGTGATATTGACTGTTGTTCTTCTAACGCAAATTGTCCTAAAACGGCAACTTCGATAGCCTCGTTGTTAACTACTAGTTGTGGTTGGTGTATTTCATTGGTAACGGATCCTGTTTCAAAAATTCTTTGCATTAATTCAAATACGTACTTATGTGTGGCAGTTCTTCCGGGATGAACAGCATTAAACTGTCTAGCCGTGGTTCTTGCAGATTTATTGTTTTCAATGTTAATTCTATCTTGCAGAGTGTACATCATTTTTACGGTAGACAGGTACTTGTAAATGTTGATATTCGAATGAAAACTAAGCTACCTACTTCACTCTTTATTTAAAAAACGTCAAACACCAGTTTTCCGGTCGCTATGTTTTTGCCCCCAAGTAAAACATCGTTTGCTTAATTGAGTAGAGTTAGTGCAGCAGTAAAGGCATAGTTTTTTTACTTTGGAATTATCCGTAACTCCCAACTGATTGACTTTTCACTTATGTATTATACATTTTTGTAATCCAACAATGGAATAATGTATAGGGTGTTCCATTTAAAAAATTGGGAGTGGTGACCATAGGGGGCAGGGGGTTAAAGTTATAACGTCTACATATGAGCTAAAACATGTTCCCCTTTATATGATTTTTGATTTTTTCATGTTTTCATAAAAGTGACGCCTTCAGAATTATGTGGGGTGGATAGTTTTCATTGAAATGCTCTGTATATGGAAGATGTACTCAAGGAGATGCAAGGAATCCCCCCTTATGTTTATCTGCCGCGCTCGAGTTAATCCAAAAATCCTCTATTGGGCTCTACTACTATAATTTTTTTAAAGCGTCCCTTGGGGCACTTGCAGTTGATATTGAATAAAATAACAGCGTTGCTGAAAAGTCTCGCACCAAGGGATTATCTTTAAAACTGATAAAGGGAAAGTTATGAGATTCTAGGACGATGAATGAGACTTTATTCTGCATATTTTAGAGCAAATGTCAAATGATTTTGACGTCATCGTTTGGCCACCTTCTTGAATTTTTTGAAATGGCAGCCTAGGTCGAGTGACCTATCACAAAGAAGATTATTTTTTTCTCTTTCCAAAAATAATAGCAATTTATCATTTTAATCGGAAATTATAATAGAAATTTAACAAAAATATTTAAATTGTAATTTTAAACAAAACTGCATGGAGGTCACAGAAAGTTATAAACTAAACATTCATTCAAGTTGCAAATACTTCATCACAATAAGTGCTCAAAATGCTGGCCATTTGTTTGTTGACAACAATACAATCTCTCTTCGAAGCTACGATAATGATCATTTGTGGAGTAATTCTCTGAATTTCGAGATGTATGCTATCCTTTAAATCGTTCAAGTTAGTTGGCGTTCTTTCAGGTAGCCCCAGAGAAAAAAAATCAAGTGTTATCAAGTCGGGGGATCTTGCCGGCTACGCAATTGCACCTTTTCGACCAATCCATCTCTGAGGGAAAATTGTATTTAAATATTACCTGACGTCTCTTTTATAATGTAGAGGAAACAATCGATTTATTTCAGGTATAGCTTCATTTTGGAGTGAATCAAGATATTTAGCACCGAAGCATACCTTCAATAAAAAAGGAACGATCAAATGGTTTTTCACCAAACCCTCCCACAACTTTTTGTGGACGCTGTGTTCAGACCACCCCAAACCAGTGCGGATTACAATTTGACCAGTACCGGCAATTATGTCTGTTAACAGAACCCTTCAAGCAAAATGTGGCTTCATCATTGAATACCAAAAAATCTAAGAAATTTTTTTGCATCCGAATGTAACTGTTTCACAAAATTGTAATCATCTATAAAAATCTTCCTCAGCCATTTCTTGGAGATTTTGAACTTTATACGGATAAAACTTATTTTTATGCAGAATAGTTTATATATAGTGTCTACAAATACCATGATTTCTTGCTAATACACTTGTAGATGTTTTAGGGTTTTCTGGAACACTACCAGTTTCATTAAATTTGTTTATTTATCTTGTCACTGTAGAACTACTTATAGGAGGGCATTCAGGATTTAAATCGTTAAAAAGATGAGCTGCTTCGTCATGGAAACGTTTGCGATAACCACATCCAACTAACATTAAGAATTCGATTCGTTGTTTTTCAGATAAATGTATACTTAATTTACTTTTAAACTTCGTACTAATTTGAAATTATAATCAGTTTTGACAATTTGTTTTTAATGCCTACTATTGTTTTTTGTTTAATTTTAAAAACCTACAAGGTCATATCATTAGTACAGTACAATTTAATTTAGAAAAATAAAACTTATATTTTATGACATTTTGTATAAAAGTATAAAAGATATTGCTAATATTTTTGTGATACGTCACTCGACCTAGGTTGCCATTTCAAAAAATTCAAGATGGTGGCCGTACGCTAAACGCTAACATCAAAAACATTTGACATTTGCTCTAGAATATGCCGAATAACGTATCATTCATCGTCCTAGAATTTCATAACTTTCTATTTATCCGTTTCAAAGATAATCCCTTGGTGCGAGACTTTTCAGTAACGCTGTATAATTAAATAATAATAATAATAATACTGTTTATTTACGAAATAGAAAAAAGACCAGTGTATAGATAAAAAAATGTAAACAAACAAACAAAAATCACTGAAGTTGTAGGGTCAATACGCCGGTTTTCGACCATTTAGTAGATTCATTAAATTCAAAACTGAGGCAATTGCACAAAAACAGATCATTTAAGTTATAATTTTGCCAAATGAACCTATATGTATTCTATTTTTATGAAAAACTATTCAAATTTGATTTATTTTTCCTGAAAATTTTATATTAAAAAAACAATCAAAAAAGAGATTTTGTACCCTTTTTCGACCACACACAACTTTATCTCGACCAAAAAAGTTCCTATTTTTGACCAGCCGTGGTTTGTGTAGTCGAGAAATTGTTCAATTTTCGACCACCAGCAGTTTGTATAAAGGCGGAAAATGGTTTATTGTTCGATTAAAAAGAAAACCAGGATTTTATTATTTTTTTTATTAATATAAACGGATAAAAGCAAAACATAAAATACCTTCGTTGAAACAAAAATAAACTACTAAGTAATTAAAATTAATTTAAAATATCAAATATTAGAATATTTTCTTAGGAACATTTTTAAAGCAAATATAATCTTTGGTTGAGGCTTCTTCATAAGTAAGACCATAGAATCTGGGACAGTCATCGCACCCTATATTCTTTTCATCATCCTCCTCAACATCACTAATAAGGTCATCGTTGCAAGCGGAGCATTTCAATTTGTTACTGCTTCTTGATGGAGATGGATCTTGGTTTTCTTGATTATTAATAATTTTTTTGAATTTTGATTTTTGACCTGTTCTCTTTAGCTTTTCCACCTCTTTGTCGTTTTTTACTTTCATTCTTTTTTCTCTTGGCTTCTTCCAGTTTTCTTTTCATGTCCTCTACTTTTTTTGTATAATTCTGCTGAAGAAATCGCGCTGCGCAACTTTTCTTTTTGCCTACCATTTAATTTTTTAATGGGTTCTGGGTAGTGGAGATGACGTTCAAATAAACTCTGTGATTTTTGAATGTGTTTGTTGTCACTCGACAATGTTCCTTGGGGTCGGAAGATTTTTTGGGATATTGCCATATTTTCTTAATTTTTTCAAATTCAATGGACAATTGCTGTGCATCATGCTTTTTACAAATATTATTATCTGATCTAATATACATAAGTAGCTGGACGCCTCTTAGAGCTTGTACATGATGTGCTCATAAATGGCTAATTGTACTGGACATCATCGGGTTTTTTAGAACATCATCGGGTTTTTTACGACATCATCGGGTTTTTAAGGACATACATTTAAGTACAAATGAAACAATTCAATACAAAAAATTGTATGATAAAAAATTTATATTAATTTGGACTCGGAATGGACCTTCATATAATTAACATCGAACTTCACTTCAGGTAAGTTTGTTTGATTATTAATCAAAAATTAAAAACGAATTCGAAAAATGTTTGATAGGATATTTCAATTTAGTGTAAAATAATTTAGTAAAATGAATTGTAAATATAAGGGTTGCTTAGACCAGTCATATAGTTATCTATTGAATCTCCAACAGTGAACCTTGAATTTGAAATTGGAACTGATGCTTTTTCCATAATAAATAACCTAAAAACCAAATTTTACAATAATAATTATTATCAACGCAAAAGTAAAATTTTTTCTATGAACACAACAAAGCAAAATGATTAATAGTAATATAAGTGAAGTAGTGAGATAAGTGGTAAAATTCAATTAAGATAAATACACAAGTGCATTCAGTACTCCTATAAGGTAGCACACACACATATATGTATAAATAAGTGCAATTTGAAATTTCTTGCCTCATATTTCAAGAAACCCTAAACTACCGATGTGATTTATACCGAAAATTTTAGTCAATTATAAAGGGAATTTTTTAACAATTCTATAGAGCTATTTTGGAGAAAATGACCAACCATTTTTTATAAAAGCATTCATGTTTATTGTTTTCCGTGGCTCTCCTGGAAACAAACAAGCTTTTCCATCGCGTCTAATTATAATAACTGAATTTCACCTCTCACAATCACTACATCATCTGCCACCAACAAGATACAAGTTCGTTGGTCAGTCACAACCCTTTACTTACCAGTTCCTTTTAGATATAATAGAGTGGATGCCTGGTAACATAAACCTGTTAAATTCGTAAGTTATAGGCAGTGTATAAGCTCCAGTATTTTCGAAAATAACCCAGTCTCCTATATTCATATTTGGTAAATTTTCTACGTCTTTTGATATTTTATCCAAACTGTCACATGTTGGTCCCCACAGAATACTTGGATACAGAACTTCAGACTTTGCCTAACAAATAATACAAGGTTAAGTCTTAGTTAATAATGTGAATACTTCTTTATTCGAAAAATGGAGCTTATGTATTTTTTTTAATTATAGACATTAAACTGTTTGCAAGTAACATAATTCAAGCAAGTTATGAGATAGAGACGAGATGCCATAGAAGTACCGTTCATATAGGATCAAAAATATATTGCGAAATTTCCTACCTTTTACTATCCTTAAACAACCCCCTGTATACTAAATCCATATTATTCTTTCTCGCTGGCCATTCCCATATACCCCGAAATATTTTTAAGTCGTACTCTTTCTACTACCCACGCACACGCCTATGCTTTCTAAACTGACGAGAACCTATTGTATAAAATTGGTGTAAAAATAAAGGAAAATGGATGCATGAACTCGATGGTGAGCAATGTGCCATTTGGAAACAATTTAATTCATTTTGTCACTACCGGGTGTACCTACAAGTTTGAAAAAAACATAGCAGTGACAAAAATGGCTAATATATTACACATTTAATATGAAAAAGCAAGATGGTGACGATTATAAGGAAACCGTGTGGAACAAAACGACGAAATTATTAAAAGATTTGTATTTTGAGACTCTTAATAGAACGTTTGACCCTTTTCAAAACAATCAGCCCAATAGAAATGAGTCAAGGGCCCAATTTTTGACATCACTCGCTATCGAGCAGTAGTTAGCGAAGACTCTACTATTAGACACATAAGGCAACACGTAAACGTATTGACACTACGTATACCCAATACGTTTACGTATTTCATTGCATCTTAAAACAGTTAAGGCAATAGTCGCCGGGTTTGTCGTTTGTTTACATTTTAATCCATTGAGAGTTCACCTAACCCAACTTTATTGTGTTATTTCTATTTGGTTTTTCCTTTATTTTGTGCGCGACTTAATTTTTTTTAGAGTTTTTTCTGTATTTTAAGTGAAATATATTAGCAATTTTGGATTTTGAAGCATTAATAGATGAAGAAAATGATGATGATATGGATGAGGCCTTGGTTTTACACTTTCTTCACGATGAGAAGAAGTTGGGCAACAGTACAGTCTACCTATAATAAAAATAAACAATTGAAGTGACACGTGAAGTAAATCGTTTATATTCGAGTGTTCCGAGTGCCTAACTCGGCTCAATAAAACCTACGTTTACGTTATACGTAGAAACACGCAAGTTTACTTTAAACGTATCTAAATACATCCGAGAAGTACTTACTGCGCACGCGTTCCTGCGTTTACGTTTACGTATTAATCATTGCCTTAAGTGTCTATCAATTCGTGATTCGTTCGCAACACCATAAATAAATCGTTCGCGCTTCTTGACTATCCAATTTCATGGTTATGATTTATGTCTGTTTAAAACACGTGTATGAAATGCACCCATAACATAACCATAAAACTATATAGCGACAAGAATGCTTTAATTGTAGTGTTGTCAAATTTTTTATTTCGCTTAAGAGAGCTTAACGAATAACCTTAAATATTGCATAGAAGTAGATTCTTCGAGTGATATCAAGAATTGGGCTCCTAAATTTTGAACTTTTATTTCCGCAAGCTCCAAATTTTCTATTAACATTAAATTTTCAACCTCATCCATCCTCTATTTCTCAATCACAATAGACCATTCCAGAACATGTGATTTTGATATGTCGGTCATATTGTGCTGGAGGGCTACCTAATCGATTAGTTAACGTTGAACATTGAGTGTTTTTGTATCTCCTTAGTTTCAAATTTTAGTTTTCTCGTGTTATTTCCATGAAATTGTTGCAAATATGTCTGGAAGTACGTATTATTTATCTCCAAGTGGTTATATCAAGTTCCCGTGCGATGAATAAATTCGGATTATAGACAATATCGACCATTACGCCTTTTTGACCAGAGAACTATAGTTTATTTCAGAAAGGTATAGAGTAATAAAACCTCATTAGGTATGCAAAGGGAGCACAGAGTGACCCAACGAATATTTAAGTCACTTTCATAGTTTGGCATTGATTTCATTGTAAAATTCTTTCTTTTTATCAAGTGCAGGTAGTATCACCCGGGTTGGGGTCAATATATGGGTTTAGCC
Organism: Lochmaea crataegi; assembly: GCA_947563755.1. Classification (NCBI taxonomy): domain Eukaryota; kingdom Metazoa; phylum Arthropoda; class Insecta; order Coleoptera; family Chrysomelidae; genus Lochmaea; species Lochmaea crataegi. The sequence continues at coordinate 16,666,484 of OX387425.1, forward strand.
TATTGTTATCCATTCACAAACACTGAAAATAGTGTGCCAAAGGCGTACCGGTAGGATACTCGTAAAAAGGAAAGAATTTTATTTTAACAGAATAAAAATTAGGCATTATGTACATAGTATTAGGTACACTTATTTTTTATTGAACATTATACAAAAAATACATTATACAGAAATTAAATTATAAAAAATCATAATATTCTTCGTCATCTGAGGAACTGTCATCTCCTCTTGACGTTATAATTAACGGGTCGACGGTCCGATCGTTCAAGTAGTCAAGATCCCACATTTTCTCCTCTTGGACTGCTTTTCGCCAGTTCTCTGGTGTCACCTCCTTAATGGCTTGATCAAACAGTAGCTTAACGTCTTTCATTTTGAATGCCGTGTTGTGTCTTGCTACAAATCCTTTCACTTGCGCCCATATAAGTTCTATAGGATTTAGTTCGCAATGATATGGCTGTGTGCGCAGCACAGTTACACTATGTTTTTCTGCTATATATTCCACGGCGTATTTCATAAAACGATGTTTGTGTAAATTTGCTATAGCTAATAGTTTTTTTTATCAAATTATCTTCAAATTCAATACTTTTGGTGGTTAACCAGTCAATAATTTCTTGTTTTCTCCAAGATGAAGTTGGAGTCTTCTCTATGCGTCGAGAATGATAACTAGCGTTATCCATAACTACTACTGAATCAGCCGGAAAATATTTTATCATTTCACCAAAATAGTCTTCAAAAACATCCGAATCCATGTCCTCGTGGTAATCTCCCGTATGCCACGACTGAAAGGTTAGCAAACCTTCTTTTAAAAATCCCTCTTCGCTTCCAATATGGTCGATTATTAGTCTTTTCCCTTTACCTGAAGGCACCTTAATACCCGTTGACAGGCCTTCCATGAAAGCTTGGCGAGCACTGGTTATATTTTTGTCTTGCCACATTTTTGGTACTGTATAACCTTCATTGATCCACGACTCATCAAGATAAAAGATTTTCTTCTGCTCTGTTCTGTACTGCTTTATACTTCTTAAGTATTTTCGTCGCCAGCAAACAATTTCATCGCTTTCCAGTGAAAGTGCTTTACGGTTATGCCTTTCCCAGGCAAAATCCATATTTCTCAAAGTGGTCCATAAAAGTTTTTTAGTTATCAAACGGACTTCTGTCATCCTGGCCAAGCTCCATTAAAATCTTATCTAAGGTGGGTATTTCTTTTTTAAAATAAAAAGAGTGAACTTTTCTTCGAAAGACACTTTTGGTGTCTTCATCAAGGACTTTTACTGGTCTGCCTGGACTTTTCTTGGGAGGCTCCACTTGGCCTGCTATCTTTCTCCCCCGCAATAATTTAAAAACGGTGGACTTTCCAACTCCAGTCATTCGGGTAATCGTATTTTATGAAATCGTGTACATTTAAAATAATAAGTTTTTCATTCACTGATAGTGGAGAATTATTGGAACATCTTTTCGTTGGTGTAAATGTCGCCATTTTATTACTAATCTTATAATACTGTTAACACTATTTACGGCTTAACAGCAAATACTGATGCGTTAAACTAAACAAATATACTTACAAAGGTCTAAAAATTTTGGGTAAGGCACCTTGCGGCGCATGGTTGAGCCGAATCTGAAACAGGGTTGGAATTAGGCAGAGGCACTAATAGAAGGTTAAACGGTACCTGTTAAACGCAAAACGTAACTGAATAATCTACTACCTAAGTAATCCCTACACTTCAGGCCAGAAAACATACTTTTCCTAATTCTCTTACGCAATTACTTGAAATTTTAATGTTACAAACAATACTATTTCAAGACCTACGCCTTTGGCCGACACCGAAATTGAGCCGAACTGGACGGAATTCCCCATTTTATTACTCTATACCTTTCTGAAATAGACTATAACTAACTAACCTTCGATAAAATGCCGAGAACAGACACGCCAAGTTTTAAGTTGTGATTCACTGATGGGGCCCCATTTTAAAGCACTAATCCATCAGAGAGATCATTTAAATAGTCGCCTCGCTAAGTAGATATCTTATCTCTTTCTACCCGCATTCCACACTTAATAACACTACAAAAAGATGGCATTTTAGATACCTTTAAGAACTAATTGTTAATTAAAGTCTAACTGTTATCCGTTGTTTACCTGTAAATGTGCTTCCCAGCACAATATGGCCAACCTGTCAGTGACGTCATTCTGGAATAGTGTATTTCTGAGTTTCTCAGCAAAAATAGGTATTAACCAATATGCGCACTGTCACTTATGACGTGCAAAATGCGCTTGCTGCATAACGAACATTACCAAGCGGGTGCGCAAAGCCCAATAATATTTTAGGAAGCGAATAACCTTGAATGTTGCGAACTATCAAGTGAAGTATAGAAAAAGTAAGGAGCACTTTATCTCTTCCAGCTTAGACGTTTTTAGAAGTAGCAGTAAATAAGTTACGACAGTTCACTCATTCTGATTGAATACAATAAAAATAGAGTTCTGCCGAAGAAAAAGGCATGTTTATTTATTCACCGGTAGATCCACCAATCCACCAATAGCGTCAATTTAGAATGTCAAAAAATAATAGTTCAATACTATTAAACGCTTTACAAAATTAGAAATTTAGAATATGATAATAAAGTATTGACTGCTCTATTAACAGCTTCAGAAATTGAAGAAATTTCAAGTGGTATCGATTGTCAGTTGTCAGATATAATGATGAATTATGTAAACAACAACAATTGCGTTTTTTTATTTGCCACTCGTGACTCTACCATGTTGGTGCAGCGGTGACTAACGTCAGTCAACCAATGGTAAGTCAATGATGCAAAAAAAGTGCCTATATTTTAAAGAATTTGTTAGGAAGCGAATAACCTTGAATGCTGCGAACAATCAAGAGTAGTACAGGAAAAGTAAGGAGCACTTTATCTCTTCCAGCTTAGACGTTTCTAGAAGTAGCAGTTATTAACAGTTCACTCATTCTGTTCGAATACAATAAAAATAGAGTTCTGCCGAAGAAAATTGTACTGAAAGCCAGTCAAATTGACAGGAAGTCGAAGTAACGTAGATATGATTTAGTTTGAATGGAAAAATAAGGACAATCTTTATTCAGAATTGGACAAAGCTTCAACATCTCTGCTCTAGGATATCGGTTTCTCTTACCTTTTGCAATGGCGTGCAAGTGAAGGAGCATTTATTATAAATAACTGGAGCTAAGCCGTGATATACACCTACATCTAAATTATACATTCTGATACCGTCTGACATCGTCCTTTTGGAATGGATAAAAGATGCTAGCTTAAAAGCAGTTTCAACAAAATATCTACCAGGCTCTGCTATAAATTTCACTTCTTTACCAGGAAAATGGTTTCTTAACGAGTTGTTTATAGTTTCAGCTACCTAAAATTTAGTACAAAATTATAATTCCTTTTTCCAATAATACTTTTAATACAAATTAAGAATTACATTTTCAATGTCACCGTCATCATTTTCCGAAAATCCTTCTCTTCCTATATCGACTATGTTGAAATTGTATCCTAATTCACGACCAACATTAAAAACCATTTTAGTTACTTCTATTGCTCGCGCAAATTCTTTGTAGTCAAAGAACGGCGTATCTATTTGGAACACAACCCCAACGACGCTTAAGCCAAGAGATTTTGCTATTAAAAGAAGATGTTTGACTTCTTTACCGGGCAACGCACCAAATTTTCTAATAAAACCGTCATCGTTAGCTGTTCTTTTCGTACACACTCTCAATATTAATCTGAAATAAATGCCAAATATCACCACACTATCCACCAAATTTATTAAAACTTCATACTTACTTTGAAGAAGGATAAAAATTATTTATTTTATACAACTCCTCTTCATTGTCGAACGTTATCAATTCTACTCTTTCTTTAGCGGCGTATTTTAAATGGCTAATTTTTTTGGTGGTATTAGCAAATATTATTTTATTCGGTGGGACGCCCAACGAAATAACCCTTCGAATTTCTTCTTTAGAAACACAAGAAAATCCCACACCTAAGGCTGCAACCATCTCCAAAACGATCCTACTATCGTTACAATGTACGGCTGAAACAAACAATTTACATTACATTCAAAGCTTTTCGACGAACAATTGGAGCAAATTTCAAATTAATAGAAATTAAATATCTAAAAGTTGAGTACTTTAATTCTCACTCTGTATATACTCTTCTTCTTATCTTCTGTTTGTTTTTTCTCTATTAGGTACTTCCTCCCTCTTTTTTCCTTTTCCTTGTCTTCCTAACCTTCCTTCCTCCCATTTTCACTTTCTCTGCTCTTCATTATCTTCTCCCTTTCTTTATTTCTGACGATTTCCCTTTTCCTTCACTATCCTTCAGTATTTTTCCCTCTACCCCCAACTTCCTTTCCCCCTCTCTCTAATTCTACTTTTCACCGTTGTTCCCCTTTTCTTCCTTTCTGTTTTTACCCTCTCCTTTTCTTCCTATCTCTCTCTCTTCATTTCTTTCTTTCTCTTACATTCCCTTATTTCCCTTTCCCTTCCTACTTATCTTCTTTTCTCGTTTTCACCATTCTTTCCTTTCCAACCTACTCTTCATCCCCTCGTCTCTTTCTCTTATTTCAACGCATTTCATTTATTCTATGATTTGCTATTTGTTAAAATAATTTGTTTTTGACTTACTGTAAAAAGATTCCACCTTAGGAAATAAACGTTTCCACTCATTGCATTTGATAATAATTTCATTGGCGTTACATATGAAGAAACCTTTTTTGTACTTGCCGTCGTTAATTATTTTGTTTGCTATGGAATATACGTTTTCGTTTTCATCTTCAAAAACTTGAATGGCATTTTGATGTTCCATGTTTGCGAGTAGTTTGTAATCAAAAAACAAATTATATGATTGTAATCGATATCAATTGTGTTGATAAATCAGTTACGGACTGGCCCTAAAACCCACCGGAAACCATATTATACAAAATATTCAAATATTTTCTTAGTGTCATATGTTGTAATAGTGGGTAATGTTATAACTTAATTAAGGTAACTGTAAATTCGAAATAACTTACAAAATATTTATGAAGATATTGAAGATGTAACTTGATGTTCGCTTGGGTGCTAGTTCGACTTCATGCTTGTATTGCACTAGGTATGTCAGAGGGTTGTTAGACTATAAGAAGCTTTAGGGCGCCACTACCTTTTAGACATCGAAGAAAGAATTAAAATGAATTTAAATAATAGAAAACTAAGGTAAAAAGGGAGAAACACCTTGTAGAATTTGAGTGAAGACAAAGAAATGAGGCCTGTACTTTTTTTGGGTACTAAGCTGGAATTATTTACTCCGAGAAGGGTGGGCAGAGAAGAGGACCTGGAGGTATCCCAGTGATGTTGTCCTAGGGTCTATTTTTTGGAGGTATTCTGGGAGGTATCCTTGAAGGTGTATTTGAGGTATTGAGGTATCCTTGCGGCTGTGTTTCAGCAATTCAGGAAAAAATATAAAAAAGATAAGGAAATATGAGCAATCAAAAAAGTTTTTCTTGCCTTAAAGACAGTCGATAGAAAAAAGGAGCTTTGCTCATGGCGGTCAGAGGATGTTCGGCGTTGGCGTTGTCGTTGCCAAAATGGAGGTGGCCGTTGGCAGATAATAATTGTCTTATGTTCAGCGTTTGGGACTTAGGAGTGGCTAATGAGACGTCGAGCGAGAAATAAAGAAGGATTTGCGATATAAATTTTAGTAAAGTCGATACAGATCGATAGACATGTTAGAAATATGAGTAATTTTAAGGAATTTTAACAGAAGCTTTTGGCTGATATGCTATATCCGGTTATACCAGAGATAGATGCTATTACATTTTCGAATAACATGTAAAATTTTAGAGTAACTTTATGAAGAATACTCTATCTAAAATGTATACTTTTTGGTTATTAAATTTAAAAAAAATTGTCAGCTGCAAATCTTTGCATTGAAAATTTCTTTACTACGTTTGACAAGAAAATAGGATAGAAAACAAAGCTGTTAAAAACAAATAAAAGTGTAAGAACTCCCAGTGCCGTCATTAAAATTAGGCTACCAGAAATGGCAATGAGAACTGTATGCAATCTTTCAAGCCCTTATATCTGCAAAAAACCACGAACCAAGTCATTTTTTTATCATTACGGACTCATTAAGCTCTCTTGAAAGCATTCTCCAAATGTACTCCTCGAACTCCCTAGTACAAATTATCAGAAGAGAGCTGTTCGATCTACAAGAAGCTCATAAAGATATTCGTTTTTTATGGGTTCCGTCACACATAGGGATAATCGGAAACGAAAAAGCAGATCTTGAGGCCAAAAATGCAACTGATGACCCAAATTGTGCTTCAGTGTCAAGAACTTTTAAACAGTTAGTCATCAGCTTCTGGCAAAACTGCTGGTCTCGATCTCCATCAAAATTGAGGAGTGTGAAGAAAAATGTAGCTGCCTGAAAATTCCTACCAACCAAGAGAAGAGATCAAGTAATTTTAAGTCGACTTAGAATTGGACATACTCGTTTCTCCCACGGCTACCTGAGATGGTTTGGAATTGAAAAAAAGCATTATTTTAAACGTTTTTTTTTTATAATTTCACGTCAAAGATTACAAATAATCTTTGCTTGCGTCCTTTCAGGAATAACTCCAAAAAATGTTGAATTCGATAAAGTCGATTCTGTCGAATTCGAGTTAAGATATAATATTAAAATGCAGCTGTGCAAATTGTTTGTATTTAAATAAATACCGCTACACACTATTATTATTGATTTGAAATTTATTTATTATGTTTCGGTAAAGGTGAGTTTACACATGCATGGATTTAGTGTCCCCAATAAAAACTGGCGCGACAGTAAATAAAATTAGCAAGTGTAAACATCGACTTGCATACAATTTTTATTTTTGCACGCATAGACCAAAAAAGTCTACATCCTTCTGAAATCACTGGCGCCAGTGGTGAAAAATTCCTACGAAAATCAAAACTTACAAGTGTAAACATGTGCTTACACGTCGGCGTCCACTCGCCAGTTTTAGTTTGATTTTCGTTTCGGTTGAGCTTCTTGAAGTTCTCCTAGAAGTTTTGCTGAAGCACCCAAATTAGGTCGACGACCAACCCATCGTTTAACCCAGACACGGCCTTTTTGTTGGCTGCGTTTCTTTTTCTGTAATTCTTTTATCATTTTTCCACTAAAAGTTTAGCGACTATTTTAATGTCGGTGCATATAGCCCGAGAAGTAGTTGCTGCTTCTTAGTCAACGGTCTCTATTCTTTGAGAAATATTTTTCAAAAACTTTGACATCTATTTATTTTGCAGGCTTCAGAAAGTTCACTGGACGTAGTGCGCACTGTGAAAAACAGTTTAGAAATGAATATGGCGTGCCACTTGATTTGGTTTTTGAACACATTGTGTAAACCTTTACTGGCGAGCAAATAGAACTGGCTCGACCACTGGCGCCACTAAATCCATGCAAGTATAAACTCGCCATAAGAAGATATTATATTACCAAATTTATACAGAGAGGACGTAAAGTGTGGAAACTCGCTGAAAATAATTAGTTTGTGTGAAAAAGCAACTACAGGACGATTTGTGAATTTATTATTACACTTCGCAAAATTCTAGGTATATTTTTATAAGTAGTCGTGTTTTTACCTGTAATCAACTTGAAAAAGTAATACAAAATTTATAGTTTAATATGTTAAAAACATTAACTTCTTTGCAAAAAATAACAGAAAACTGAACAAAAAAATATTCTAAAAGCCATTGTTTTTTCAAACGTCAAAAAAAAACAAAAAATAAACTTAAAATAATGTATGGCCACCACGTTGATTTATCACAGCTCTACATCTAGTATTCATGCTCAAATCTACATTATTAATGTCTGCTTGAGGTATTTGTGTCCATTGTACTCTCAGAAGCTCTCGAAATTGAAACTCTTTGTGAATGTTGTCCATAAGTGGAGTAATTCATCGTGATCAATGGGATTCAAGTCCGGTGACTGTGCAGGCCATGAAAATACATCAATACCCTCGTTATCCAACCAGTTTACTACAATACGGGCAACATGTGGTCGAGCGTTATCATGCATTAAGTGAAAGTTATCTCCAACAGCACCAACATATTGTCGAACGACAGGTTGGAGAATAGTATCCAAATACTGCTGACTTGTGAGAAAGCCGCGTGGGAAAATGAGCTCAGTTCTTCTCTTAATAATGATTCCGCCCCATACCAAGAATGTGCCACCTCTGTATGTGTACACTCCCTGCGTTCCAAATTACCGGGCTGTCTCCACACTCTCGACCGACGAGAATCTGGATGAAATCCAAATCTAGACTCATTGGTGAATAAAACTGTAGCCCAGTCATTGTCATTCCAATTCAGAAACCCTTGACGATTGCCTCTAGTCAGAGGTGGACTACGAAGATTGGCTTCATGGAGACGATTCCTCACCGTATTACTGCCAATTGTCATGTTATGTGCACGATGTAATTCATCAACCAACTCGGGTGCTGTGATTGTCGGTTGCCTTCTAGAGGTTAAAACTAAATACCGGTCTTGAGCGGCGGTTGTAGAACGACCACGTCCTGGATGTTGCTCGGATGGTCTCTCAGTGTCTCTAAACCGACGCCATAATCGACTTATGGTGCTTTGCGAGACTCCCAACTGTTCGGCTACTTGGGTTTGTCGCACACCAGCTTGAAGGAGGCCCACCGCCCTATTCATCTCATCTCATCCAACGTTAAATGTTGTCGTTCCATGCTAAAAACACACTATCTTTAACAAACCCACTAAGCAAGAACAGTATGAAATGACTAAAATCGGAATTAAATCAAACATTAAAATGTCAGTTTTTTCGTCCCTTGTGAAAAGCGTTCTAAAACACGTATTGTTATCTGTTTTGCAATTTTTTTTATATAAAAATGTAGGTATTTAGACTGAGCCTAGTCCAGACCTACATACATTTGCCCACAAACAAGTGTTTAAAAACATTTGCCCGCAAACAAAGCACTTATACATTTGTTTGAAAACATTTTTTTTACAAACACTTATATATACAAATGTTGTAACTGCGTCTAGATCAAAACAGAAAAACATGTCGCTGAATAGTGAAGCAGTGGCGGGCATTTGTGCTGGATATATACAGGGTTGGGATAAAGATAAAGCATGGAAACAAGTAAATATCATTTAAACGAAAAGAACGATATTTATGAAAATTTGCAGGTAGGTGCAATGGAACAAAATACATCTGATGTACATTTTTTTGTTAATAATAAACTTCCGGTTTAACCGGAAATGCCATCAACTTCTTTAATTTAAATGGGACACCCTATATATTTTTACAGATTTTGAAAGAGCTTGTTATTTTGAATTCATACATACTGAGTTTAGTGTCAAAAAATTTGTAAAAACGAGGAATAACTCACTGTTAGTTGTACAATAGGTGTACATTTCGTTATTTTAGAATAATGAGAAACAAAATTACTTCAAATGTTCAAAATGCTCGCCGTTTACTTGCTGACAATATGCCATCCTATTAACAAATTCTTGAGTCACTCTTTCCAAAACTTCTCCACGTATTAGTTCACATTCATCAATAATTCTTTGTCTCAATTCCTGTAAGTTTGTTGGTCGTCTAACGTAAACACGTGATTTTAGATAACCCCAAAGAAAAAAATCTAACAGGCTAAGATCCGGAGAACGAGCAGGCCACTCTATGAATCCTCTACGTCCAATCCATCGATTTGGAAAATTCGCATCCAGAAAATCCCTAACCTGTCTATCATAGTGGGGAGGTGCTCCATCTTGTTGAAACCAAACATTTTGTGGTAATTGCCCATTCTGTTGAAGTGCAGGAATAATTTCGTTATTTAGTAGATCCAAATACTTGTCACCATTCAAGTTTCCGTCGATAAAAAATGGGCCTATAAGCCTATTTTCGACAATTCCCATCCAAACATTTAACTTCTGTGGATGCTGGGTATGTGCTTCATGAATCCGATGAGGATTCTCATTTGACCAATACCTTGAGTTATGGCGATTAACTGTTCCATTTAAACAAAAAATTGCCTCATCGGAAAAAACTATGTTAGAAGCAAAATTATCGTCGACATTACAGATGTCCATTAGCCGTTCGCAAAATTCTAGCCGTCGGTCAAAATCATCGTCTGACAATTCTTGAACCAACTGTACCTTATACGGATGATACTTTTCACTTTTTAATATCTTTCCTACAGAACGTCAACTGATACCATGGTTTAGTGACAAATTTGTGGTGGAAGTTTGAGGTGATTCTTCTAAATCGATTGCTATATTTTGTTTAACAGTTTCGTTCGTTGCAGTCCGCGGTCTTCCAGGTTTTAGCAAATTTTTTACCATCCCAGTTGTATTAAAACGTTGTAATGTTTTAGTTACTGTTGAGCGTGATATAGGATTTCTCTCCGGATGCAAATTATTAAAAATATGACACACTTCTTCATGAGTTCTAACACGATCACCATATAACCGATCATCATTAAAATTTCAATACGCTCTTTTTCACTTAATTGGACCATTCTAAATTGTAAAATTTATTTCCGTCAATTAGAATTTGACACTTGGAGAACAAAAGACGTACTAAACAGTACTCGTTTATTTATTACTATGCATACAAACAACATCAATTAGTTTATCTAAATAGTTTTTTGCTCTAATGCAAAGAACTCAAAGGAGGTTGATTAAAGTGCTATATTCCTCGTTTTTACAAATTTTCTTACACTAAACTAAGTATGTATGAATTCAAAATAACAAGATCTTTCAAAATATGTAAAAATATATAGGGTGTCCCATTTAAATTAAAGAAGTTGATGGCATTTCCGGTTAAACCGGAAGTACATTATTAACAAAAAAATGTACATCAGATGCATTTTGTTCCATTGCACTTACCTGCAAATTTTCATAAATATCATTCTTTTCGTTTAAAAGATATTTACTTGGTTCCATACTTTATCCCAACCCTGTATTTTTCGCTTCACAGAAAAGGAAACAAAAACGATGGTGGGTACGCGAACTTCTGCAAAACGGAATAGAACCAAAGATTACAAAAAAAAATATTTTTTGTAATCTTTGATAGAACATTCTGCAAACTTATTAAGAGACCTTGAATTAAATGGTGGATCTGGATTTAAAATTTTTGTAAGAATGGCTCCAACTAATTTTGAGGTATTAATTCAAATGATTGGACCAAATACTTGTAAACAAAATACAATGTACAGAGCAGCCATCCCTGTTTCTTTGCGGCTAGCAATAACTCTTAGATAACTGGCTAGTGGTGATTCATATCCTAGTTTGATGTAGCCAAACCAGTTCACTTGCTTGGGAGATGCTCCACTTCGTTCAGAGTCCAATAATTTTTTAGCGCCTGAATTTTTTTCTCAATGTCTGATACACTTATTTTGTACTTGTTTGCAAGCATTTCATATGCATCCACTTTTTTATTCCGATTTTTATAGTCCACACACCTTACTTCCCATAAACATGGTGTACTGTGCAAGTCTTCAATTAAACATAGAGTTTTTTCTTGATTCCACATTCTACTTATACAGATACATTCAAACACAAACGGAACATAGGGATTTTGAGCATTGTATTAGAACTGCTTTTGAACTAGTCGACCAGCATCCAGCTTCAACAGATTAAAAACACGATTATTACAATCGTTTATTTGGACACCTATAATATATCGTACAATTCCTACCACTCCGTATTCTCAACTGTGGGCGGTCCTTAATTAGCAGTCAGTAAACAGCAGTCGGTAGGTAGAGTACAATTTAAAAAATCTTATTTTGTTTTATTTACGAATTTATTTTTATTTTGAAAGCCGTTATTGCCAAAAGAAATCCAAACACATTATCTTAACTCGAAACAATAATTGTTAAAGAGAATTTAACAATTAATTTTCGATTTTAACAACATAAAACGTAAGCGTATTGTTTCAATATGTAGCGACGTTTACTACCCCCATCAAATAATTATTCAATACTAAATCGCAGTTCGCACATAACTAACAAATTTTGCAAGGAGAATGGGCGGGGTTTCTTACATTGGTCTGAATCCAGCTGTCCAGATCAATACTTGATATTCATTGAAGTGAACTTATAGAAATGTTTTGTTGGTGGACTATTTAGATCGGACAATACATTAAATCCCTATGTTCCGTTTGTGTTTGAATGTATCTGTAGAGACAACAATACCTAAACACCATATAGGTAATGTATTTGAGCGAAATGCCCGAGTACAATTTTTAAAGGAGAAGTTGGAATAATCTTATTAAACTATCATCTTTTAATTTAGTACGAGTTGATGCGGAGAAAATGCAGTTTTTTGAATATGTACAATGTAAGTAGTAAGCAATTTTGTGAAATAATTTGCTCAGTGCAAGGAGTGTTAGCAAAATGACATGCAGGGGCATCGATAATGTTTTTTCTTGGGCGGGGGGGGGTAAGGCTTTTTGGTTTAGGTAATAAAAAAAATCATATTGTCTATCATGTATTTCCTATCTTACAAATAATAAACAACTTCTTTAGACAAACAAGTCACAAATATATAATTTTGTGGCTAATGGACCTGCTTCCGAGCCACACACACACACACAAAAGTCACAAATAAAAAAAAACATAAACGTCTATTACAAATAAATAACAACTCTAATGTTCTTTGGCAAGTACTTATAAGACAAAAAGGAAAAAGAAACTATTAAATTTACAAAATCAAATCTAAATGTCTCTTTTTCATTTTTGCAAATCTCTCAAGTACAGCACCTAAATTTAAATCTATGTCCCTATGAATATGTGAGAATGCTAATGCCTCTAACCTTTCTTGGCCCATTGTTGCTCTAAGCCACGTTATCAACCTTTTAATAAATAAAAATTTACTATTTATTTATTATTCTTGGGGGAGGGGGGGGGGAGGATAATTACCTCCCATATGACATCATTTAAAACATGGATTTATTCATAGGGAGAGATTTTTTTAAATTAAGGATTACAAAATGATGATTGAAACGTATAATAATTTATAGACGTCAAAAAATAATAGTTCAATACTATTATTTTTATGGTAAACTTTCTAATAACAAACATAAAGAAAATGTAATAAAGGTCTACCTCAGCAATATAATATAGATTCGATACAGAGGCGATCAAGAAAAATGTTTCACTCTATTACGGAAGCAATAGTTGATCGCAAATTTCTAACGAAAGTCGTTGTAATTTGGAAGCTTCTAACGAAGTTCCTTAGTTGAAAGCAATATCTAGTTATAACTATCAGTTATAATCTTAATGTTTCAAGCGAAAGTCGCTTAGTTAGAAGCAAAAGATGTTAAAGTTTTTTTTAAGGAGTAGACTATTGAAATTGAGCATAGAATCAATAATAAGATGTCACATGTTGACGATTTTAGCAGAAACCTCAAAGCCGGTACTGATCTAGAAGTTGATGTTTTCCAAATAATCTTTCAGGTAAAATAAAGAATAGTGATAACAAAGTATACTTCCATCAGATTTCAGATCAGATTACGAGACACCAAAATAAATGGATGAGCATACAAAACGAAGACGATTAGTGTCAATACGTTCCTATAAGCGAACGTCGTTTGTTTTTTTGGCAACACGTGCTCATAAGCGAACGTCACTTGTGTTTTTTTGGCAAGCACGTTGCCTTTGTATTTTTTATTAGCCAAACATGTTGCCTGTAAATAAGCAAAAATACACTCCAGTGCCATTTATTATGAATTTTTATACTGTTCTAACGATTAAAACTAGTTTTAATTCTACGATGATATATTTTGTATTATACGATGATATATTTTGTATTCTGCGATGATATGTTTTGAATTTTATGTTCTGCGATCTGCGATGATATATTTTGTATTCTGCGATGACATATTTTGAATTTTATGATTATATGTTTTGTGTTCTGCGATGATATATTTTGTATTCTACGATGATACATTTTGTATTCTGCGATGATATGTTTTGAATTTTATGATTATATATTTAGTGTTCTGCGATCTGCGATGATGTATTTTGTGTTCTGTGATCATATATTTTGTGTTCTGCGATGGTATATTTTGTATTCTACGATGATATATGTTATATTTTATATATCTATCGTATTATATTCATTATATGCTATTGTATAAGTTGTTTTGATTCAAGTTAATTTAATTGTGAGTTTTTTGAGTATATTTAGAGTATGAGGACAGACCAATTTATCGGATGGCCGAGTGTTACATTTCATATTTCTAGCGTATTATATTTATTAGACAAGACCCATTAACAAAGAAGTAACCGAGTTTTGTTTATCTCATCTCTCGTAAAATATACACATGGCCAAGGTTAAAATTCAGACAGGACAAGTTAAGGGTTCTGAAAAGGGAAGTGGTCTGAATGGGATTATTTTGGAATGTATAGTCTATACATAGCCGTGGTTTTGAAAAGAGTAAAAAGTAAGGGGGCACAATAGATATTTTAGGTCTCAGTGAATGCCACCCCAATATACATACAAATAATAAAATCATAACAAATATTTGGAATACTTTAATTAAACTCCTTCAGTAAATTACAACTGATCAAGAATGCATAACGATTGAGTTGGAAAATGTAGACAATAACATTAAGAAAAATCAACAACTAAATCATGTATTTTTGTATCATTTGGAGATGTGAATATTGTAAACAACTACTAAATTGCAACAAACCGTATTATTGATACTATACAAATCTGTAAACATCAAATCATTAACAGCTCTTGTGCTGCCAAAGGAGATTCTTTTTTCGGTAGAGGTGTCGATCAAGTAATCAAGTAAATTAATCCCTTATAAAATTCTCCCATGATAGATGGAAGTTTTTGAAAACAAATTAACCACTTTTTAAAATTTTATCGTAAGCCCATGATAAATGAAAATTTTCACAAATAAATCAATTCCTTTTAATAGCAGATGAACTAGCAAAGAGGGGACTGGAACACCCTTTTGGGGGCCGGAACCCTTTTGCGTTATCAGTCCCAATGTAATACTGGAAGAAATAGGCAAAGCCGAAGAAAAGAGAGGATTTGACCACTGGAAATATCTAGTAGGACTTAGGCAATCAAAAATTCTTCTGGGTGATTACAACCTGCTGAGATCAAATGAATGCATAAGTCAAAGTAAAATTGCACTAAGAGTTTTAACAGGCATCCTTACGGGACATTGTCGCCTGAATGGGCACCTGAAAAAGCTCAAAATAGTGGAGGAAGAAGAATGTAGACTCTGTGGCATGGAAGAAGAAACCTCCATCCACATACTTGCGAACTGCACAGCAATTCAGAATCCTAGGGCACAACACCTTGGAGACTACTGGATAGAAGAGGGACATTTACCTAAGTTAAAGCCTGCAGATATCCTAAAATTCCTCCGGGAAATAGGACTAAAGGAGCTACTAGTCTCTGACACTTTCCTCATGAACTAAGTAGAAGTAAGGGGGCACAATAGATCTTTTAGGTCTCAGTGAATGTCACCCCAATGTACATACATACATACATTCCCTTTAAAAATTTCATCGTAAACCACTGATAAAAAAATATTTAGAAATAAATTAATCCCGTACAAAAATTCAAACATATGCCCATGATATAGACATTCTTACAAATACAGTTGTTTTCGCAGGCCCATAATATGCGATGACAGTGAGGCGGTGATGGTTGAGCGGTGTCATCACCAGTCCATAAATTTTGTCGCTACCCTAAAACTCTCAACGCGGCTAGAGAAGTTTTAGCTTCAAAGATCTTCAGTTCTGTGGGAGACGGTGACAGGTAAAACGATAACAGTGATGGTGACGTCTCCAACCCATACCAATAATCGTTCAGCGCGGCTAAATAAGTTTTCACTTCAAAAGTACCTATTTAAATGAATTAAATCAGATTACAATCAATATAGTATCTGTTTACGTAGATTGTCGTAGATAGAATCTCGTTTATCTTGACTAAGTACCGAACATATTAAAATGTAGTAGATAATGTTAGCTAAAAGATTCCATTTGTAATTTGGTTGCTATGAGAAGATATAGAGTGAAATTAAAAATAAAAACGAAAGAAGAAATTATGCTGTGAAATGATAATATGACAAAAACGCGTAGTTAAAAATAACGAATTTAAAAAAAGGGGATCTCCGAACGATGAACAGCTTGAAGCCAATATTAAAATCCAGATTAAATTGTTTTCCACCACAGTTGGCATATCTATTCTTTAAAGAAATATACATCCAATGACTTCCTAAATATGCCTGTCCTTTATTTTTTATTTTTTTATTTAATCTTTAACCTTATGCAGGGCCTTATTTATACATTAGTCAAAGTTTATAAACATATGAATGTCACTCATCATTTTATTCTGCCTACACAATGCACTAACTTTTCAATTTTTCCAACCAACAAAGTTCAGTTATGAATCGTAATGTAATAGTCTTTGATAAATATAAACACTAACAATCCTTCTTTAAAGTTGGGATCTTATTGAAAGTTAGGTGGGACGCTGACGTGTACACGCTGATGGTTGCATAAGTGCCCTTTATAAATACAATTAACAATACTTATACAGCAACAAATATAAACTAACATAACACAATGAAAATATTATGTCTAAGAAAGTGAGGTTTTATTATTATTATTATTAATTACATGATAATGGCAGAGAATCAAGTCCTGTTTTGCCCATAATAATTTACAGAATATAAATAAAACAATAACTGTCACTAAGCCTAAAAAACTAAAGATCGAAAAAATAGGAGTCTATTTGATTTTTGAAACTATTAACATTTTCTGAATTAATTATTTGCTGAGAAAGACCATTCCAAATATCAAAAATTCTGTTACTCATAAAGTTTTGCCTATAACGAGTTCTAAAAGGCTCTTTCATCAGCTTTAAGGAGTACCCAAGGAGACGGTCGTCTGAATGAAGGGGGAAAGCTGCTTGAAGGTCGCCGAAGTTGAATTTCAAAATTCGAAAGGAAAGAATAAGGTCACCTCGGACCTTCGAATGTTGTAAGATTTGCCATGGTTAATCTCTCTTCGTACGTGGGTCTAACACGACCAAAAGACAATCTGGTTGCGCGTCTTTGCACTTTTTCCAGCATTTCACGATCTCGAACTAAATCTGGATACCACGAAGGCCCGGCGTATTCAAGTATGGGTCTTGTCTTGTAAAGTTTTTCGAAAGAAGCTTTAGAGAAAGTTTTTTGTATTGGGAACAGTTTAGAGTTCACTCGTTGACAAATATGAGAAATATGATCACTCCACGTTAGTTTCGAGTTTACTAATAAACCAAGGTCGGTATGTGATGAGACCGTGCTTAATGTCTGTCCACTGATTGAATACGGATTTTGCGGGTTATTGTTTCCGACATGACGACACACTTATCAATGTTCAGAGGCATCAACCAATTGGAACACCATTCTTGTAGTTTATCGAGATCATTCTGCAAACTTAGATAACTGATGTTGGGATTTCCGTAAAGTTTCATGTCGTCAGCATAAGCCGAAATTGAGCTTGACAGACTGTATCGAAGATCACTGGAATATGCGATGAAAAGTAAGGGTCCAAGAACGGAACCTTGTGGAATACCGCTAATTACGGATCTTTCCTCGGAGAATTTTTGTCCAACTCTGACTTTGAATAACCGGTTTTTTAGGAAGGCTGAAAACCATTTGTCAAGAGTACCTCTTATGCCAAGATGTTCGAGCTTTAGTAGAAGTCTACGTTTTGGCACTCTGTCAAAGGCTTTAGAAATGTCAAGGTAAATTGTGTCTAAAGGATGTCTGTCATCTCGTTCTTTGGACCAATCGTTGGTACAGTGTAGTAAATTGGTTAAAGTTGATCGACCCTTCATGAAACCATGTTGGAAGCTTGGGATTACATTTTCCTGCAACAAAAAGTCGACCATTTGGTCGGCAACAATGGATTCCATTACTTTGGAGATAATGGGTAAGAGGCTTATCGGACGGTAATTGTTAGGATCCAATTTATTGCCTTTTTTAAATATTGGGGTGACTGATGCTAATTTTCAGGTTGGCGGAATACAGCCTTGCGAAAAAGAGGAGTTCATGATTTTGGACAGCGGATATGATAGTGTATGAGCACATTTTTTAAGGAATAAAGCAGGCAATCCATCTAGACCTGGGGAGGAATCGGTTTTAAAATGTAACAGGCGATCTAGAATTTGGTTTTGAGGAAAGGTGATATTGTGAAGTGATGCTTCGATACGAGGTCCTAACAAGTGGTTCGTTTGTAAAAATGTTAGCAAAAGACAAAGCAAGAATTTCAGCTGTTGCGTAATCAAAGCATAGGCTTCCATCTTCTTGTTGTAAAGATGGGGTAGCAACTTTTGAGGAAAGCGATGTGCGAATGTATTTATAAAACTTTTTGCTGCTACCACTGTTGACAATGTGTTTTTCATAGCTTTGTCTAGAACTAGATAGTTGCTGTTTCAGACGGTTAGAGAATCTTCTATGTGTTAGGAAGCCAGAGAGATTAGAAGATTGTTTATATTTCTTCCACAAGTTCCGCTTGTGTTTCAGCATCTGTAGAAGTTCCCAGTTAATCCATGGTTTTAGTTTGTTACGGTATGCTCTTCGTTCGGTAGTATTCTCCTTGAGACATTGAGTTGTGATAGAGTGAAATTTGTTCCATATTAATGTACAATTGTTTGAGTCACATAATACTCGAATTGAGACTGAGAATGATTGACTTTGGCATAATCTGTTGACTTAAATATCGAATATTTAAGTTCTTTTCCGGGAAGGGGTATGTTCAGTTGAATTTTTGCAGTTAAGACAGCATGATCGGATTTTCCTACCGGAGAACATACTTCCAGAGATGATATTAATTGGTCATCATTTGTAAAAACGAGGTCGAGAGTCAATGGTATGTTATTGATTCGAAAGCGGGTGGGTTCGTGTATGAGTTGCGTTAAATTACTGATTAGAACAAAATTCATAGAAGCGCTTCTCGAGTTTATACCTTCAGGAACATTTACTACTGGCCAAACGATATCTGGAAAATTAAAATCTCCAATAATTATGACGTTTTGTAGAATAGAAAGTTCTTCGAGATTTTCCAAAAAGAAAATATCATCGACAAGCTGTGTGTCGCCTGGACGGTAAACGCAAATAAAATGAAATGAGGTAGAGCGTTTGAAAATTTTTACAAGAAGAATATCAATATGGGACACTGCTATAGTTCGACTAGTTACTGAAAAATTGCGCGTTATATTTTGCGATAAATATATGCAAACACCACCGCCGGCACGGTTTTTCCTATCAGATCTGTAAATAGTATAGCCATAAATATTAATAAGAGAGTCAAGAATTGAAGGTTTTAAGCAAGATTCACCTATAAGGATTATAAAACAATATACAACAAAGTAGTTGAGTTTGGGGCCACCGTGGCGCTACGATGTTAATTTGAATCCCTAATAGAAGTTTGGTTAGAAACAGAAGCGAAATAGATCAAACTTAAGATGACTTTCTTAATAAATATGCAATAAAAGCTACATTTTTAGTGTTCCACGTTCCAGTTTATTTTTTAACAATTTACAAGAGTTATTCTTACATTTTCGATAGTCCCCATGTATAAATAATTTAGATAAAAACGTGCCAGCAGTTACAGGTCGGTACCTAATAAATAATAATTAACAGGTAAGTATTTGTCTAGAAGTGGTTTGTTTTTCAAAAGTTAATCGAATCGCACACGTCAAGATAAGATCGTTTCCATCATATATTAATAAATTCTAAACCATTTTCTCATACTCATTGTCATCTACACCTACTAATAATATGGAGATGTATAGTACTCTTTTAGTATTCCTAGGAATCCTGGCACTTGGGTAAGTACCTATGTCTATTATAAATTGTAACGGTTTTTGAATTTACTGTTTGGACCCTCACTTTATGGAATCTACTCATATTACTGTTATAAATGAAACTAACTGTTACTAATCAATTCCACCATTTAATGAAAAAAGGCCTTAACTACATCAGTGTATAATGTTACTGGCTCTCTCACCATTTGTTTTCATATTTTAGAGTAGTTGCATGTCCTACCTTTGATTTTCATAAACATATGATAATCACTATAAAGTTATAAAACGAGTCTAAGGATAAACTAACTAAGAAATCAGGTTCAAATAGGAGAAAGTAAATTTAAATTTCTATTTAATTTTTTAGAGCTACCGATGGAGATGACGAATTCGCAAACTATACCGTAACAAACCGGAAATATCCAGATGGATTTACTTTTGGAGTTGCCACTGCGGCATACCAAATAGAAGGAGCTTGGAATTTAGACGGGAAAGGCGAACAAGTTTGGGATACATTTTTCCACGAACATCCAGAAAGAGTAGACGATGGAACCAACGGAGACGTCGCAACAGATTCTTATCATCTTTATAAGGACGATGTTCGTTGTATGAAAGAAGTTGGAGTTAATTATTACAGGTAAAGATATGCTAAAATAGCTGTCAACGTTCGGTCGACATCGACTGCACGATAATAGCGGCATTGACGCATTATTCGAAAAATATCGAAATCTCTAACTGCGTTAGGTCAAAGATTGAATAAATTGGGTTGGATACAATTATCTGAATCATTTAATTGAAGTATCTATTGAAGGATATTATGAGGGATTTTCGTTTTTAAATATGATAACATCTGTGGAATACAAATGTACTTTATCTATTGCAGATTTTCCATAGCTTGGTCTAGAATTTTACCCGATGGAACCCTTGACAATATCAATCAAGCTGGAATAGATTATTATATCAATTTATTTGAAGAATTAAAAGCAAACGGAATCGACGCTATGGTAACTTTGTACCATTGGGATATACCCACTGCTCTTGAAAAGCAAGGAGGTAAGCGTACACTTTTATAGGTACACTAATATTTCCATAAATTTCATTCTCAGCAGTTGTTTATAACAAATTAATTGTTACAACCCTTATTTTTCCATAATTATGAAATAAAACCAGTAATTAACAAATCCCACAACAATATTTGTTTATAGCGTTAAAAACTGCTTTAACCTAACCTCATTCTAAGGTAAGCCATCTCTTTAGCTTACTCTTGCTCCGCTACTGGTGATATCCATCTAATAGTCCAGTCCACTAAAATATTTCCATAAATTTCATTCTCAGCAGTTGTTTATAACAAATTAATTGTTACAACCCTTATTTTTTCATAATTATGAAATAAAACCAGTAATTAACAAATCCCACAACAATATTTGTTTATAGCGTTAAAAACTGCATGAACCTAACCTCATTCTGAGGTAAGCCATCTCTTTAGCTTACTCATGCTCCGCTACTGGTGATATCCATCTAATAGTCCAGTCCACTAATATTTCCATAAATTTCATTCTCAGCAGTTGTTTATAACAAGTTAATTGTTACAACCCTTATTTTTCCATAATTATGAAATAAAACCAGTAATTAACAAATTCCACAACAATATTTGTTTATAGCGTTAAAAACTGCATTAACCTAACCTCATTCTGAGATAAGCCATCTCTTTAGCTTACTCATGCTCCGCTACTGGTGAAATCCATCTAATAGTCCAGTCCACTAATATTTCCATAACTTTCATTCTCAGCTGTTGTTTATAACAAATTAATTGTTACAACCCTTATTTTTCCATAATTATGAAATAAAACCAGTAATTAACAAATCCCACAACAATATTTGTTTATAGCGTTAAAAACTGCATTAACCTAACCTCATTTTGAGGTAAGCCACCTCTTTAGCTTACTCATGCTCCGCTACTGGTGATATCCATCTAATAGTCCAGTCCACTAATATTTCCATAAATTTCATTCTCAGCAGTTGTTTATAACTAATTAATTGTTACAACCCTTATTTTTTCATAATTATGAAATAAAACCAGTAATTAACAAATTCCACAACAATATTTGTTTATAGCGTTAAAAACTGCTTTAACCTAATCTCATTCTGATGTAAGCCATCTCTTTAGCTTACTCTTGCTCCGCTACTTGTGATATCTATGTGAAAATAAGCCTATTTCATTACAAGACCAGAAAAATAGTATATTACAGACCTAGGCCAGTAAAGTAAGAAATGTCTCAGATCACATGGAATTGTCGGCCAAAGAGAAGCTGAGGTCGACAAACATGTGATCTGAGTCTTTCTTAATTTACTGCCCGAGGTGTTTATAGGTACTATTTTTCGGTGCGCAGGGATGTAGAGATAGTGTTTTCAGAATGGTATAACAAAAGATATATATCTTGTTTTCAGGCTGGTTGAATCCAAAAGTAGTTGATTGGTTCAACGATTATGCAACATTGTGTTATAAACTTTTCGGAAGCTACGTAAAAAGTTGGGTTACCATCAACGAGCCGAAGCAAATTTGCCACGCCGGATATGGACTTGGAGGTTATGCACCTGGTGTAAACTCAGCTGGAATTGGAGAATACATTTGCGCAAGACATGTTCTTTTAGCTCATGCTAAATCTTGGAGAGTATTTGATTCTGATTTCAGACCCACACTTAAAAGTATGTATTACATTAACTATGTACGTATTTGTACAGGGAAAAACGAACATTGTAGTTTTGATCTAAAAAATTTATTAATATCTATTAATATTTTAGCAAGAAACACTATCGTTATTGATTCTGATTGGTATGAACCGGAAAGTTACAGCGAAGCTGATGCTATTGCTGCTGAAACTAAACGTCAATTCGTGGTAAGTTTTAATAATATGGAAATATTGACAGCTGAAGTATATGAGAAATAGGAAAAAGATTAAAAATAATAACGTATACGGTTGCAGTCTAGCAGCAAAGTATATTGAAAGAAATAATTATACAATCATTGTTGGATGATGAATAAATTTGCCTTTTTAAGAGATATTTAAACTTTCTTTGACGTTAACGTTTAAGTAAGCATTTTTAGCAATATTCTAGAACCACTTATCGTAAAAAGTGAATCCAGGCGGCCATTTGCAGTGCAAAAAAAGTTTTCAAAATAAACTGGCGAGCTTATCGGTTTTCGAACATTAAAAAATAATAATAGGTCTGACACCTACCAACACTCAATATTATGAGTATCAGTTAGTCATCCAGGTTAATAGTTAAGTTAAAATATTTGTTCATAGTGTGCACCCGCAATTTTGATATTTTTTTAAACAACAATTGATTGCTTTGATCTAGAAATAATTAATGTTTTAGTATGGAATGTACGCAAATCCAATTGTATTCGGAAATTGGCCACAAGTTATGATTGACAATATTGGCAAATTTAGCCAGGTACAAGGTTTTAATGAATCTCGATTGCCAGCTTTTTCCAATGAAGAAATTGAACTTATCAAAGGTAAGAATCTCAAAAATACCGAAATACATTTTTAATTGAATGATTAATTGTAGTATATTTTTAATTTAGGTGAAAATTGCTTGCCCGTAATTAACTTTATTCTTACATAATTGGATATTAAAGATATCTTACCTTAGAATAACGTACTCATAGTACTCAATAAACTATACATTTACAGTTACCTGGTAAATTAACATTATGGAAATTTATCATTTTTAGGTACTTACGACTTTTTGGCTATTAACCATTACACAACCTTCATAGTAAAAGCTCGCAGTGAACCAACTTACATTGTAAGCTGGGATGATGATTCCGGCGTCGACACCTACCAGAAGAGTACGTGGGAAACTGCAGCTATTGGATGGTTTAAGGTAAAGTAACAATAAAAGTACTGACTATAACCTGCCTTATACCACTCTAATTCTGGGAACTACTAAAAGCAGATAGCTGTTGGTACAGAGATGATTCAAAAGTAAAGTACTCAGGCTCTAGTGCAGTTCGCAGTCCAGGGACAGCAATATCAACCTCCATAGGGTCCTCTGCAACTGTATTTCAAGCGAAAATTTACGTCATTGATTTTTGTGAGGAAAGATTGGAGGAAACCAATCTCAGAAGGTAGACTTACTTGCAAAGGAAAGATGCTGCAGGTGTTTTTATTTGACCAGAACCAGCAATTGGCATCTCATTAAGTTTTGCCAAAAAAATGCTAAATATCTGGACTGTAAGAAGAGTTCTAGACTTCTGGCAAAATATACCATGATCGGTTAATTCAAAGGATTTATACATTCTTCAAAGAATGTCTCCAAACAAGTGTTAGGCTTATAGCAGTCAAGACCTACGTGGTCTAACAGATCTTCAAACAAATCACTGTCGTCTGAATCATCAATCATCACATGGTAAGACTTGGACTGTCGGAAGGTCCGACTTGTCGTCTTTGGCTGGAAGATAATGAAAAAACAGAGCATATACTTTATGTCTGCTTCGCTGCGGCTCGAATCAGACATCTGATGTTGCCAGGGTCTCTTTCTCTTGCACTCAGTCTTTAAAAACCATTCACCAAATAAACGAATCGGCTTTATTAAGCTGAATTTGTTTGGTGAAGGTGTGAGCCAAAATAGACTCTTGCGAGTCACAATGGAGGGTCGAATAGACCCACTCACACAAACCTAATCTAACTCAAAATATGGTTTGTTTTTAATTCATAAAATCCAATTACGGAACGATATAATTTCATTCTTCGCCGTTAAGGAGAGCTGGATGCTGTAGGCTTTGCTGTTGTCTTCAGCCGCATTGTGAGGAATTTCTGATGTAGGGTTCAATGCATATGTGTGGAGGGAACTGAGTTAGGTGCCTGAGAGGTTAAGTAATGATTCAGCATTAGCCTATTGATGTGATAAAAACCTTAGTACTGGGAATTGAACTCGAGCCTCTCGAGTGCAATTCCGAAGCGCTGCCACCTACGCTATACTTGCTAGGTTTCCCTTCACGGTAACTGTTCGCCGAATACAAAATGTAATAGAATACACGGTTATGAAAAAACTTGACCGTTTGAGGATTTTTTTTTGTGAGAGATTATTTATTTTGATTTTAATTTCTATTTTACTGAACAGGTCCAAAAATCTTGGCTGCTACCGAACAATAACTAAATTTTTTTTTTAGATTGTTCCATGGGGTTTTGGAAAACTTCTAAGGTGGGTAAACAAAACTTATGGTGACAAAGAAATTGTCATTTCTGAAAACGGAGTATCAGACAGAATTGGAATGATTAATGATCAACACAGGATTGACTACATACGGGTAAATCTGCACACAATTTATTAATTTAACAATTTCACAAATAATAATACTAATAAATTAAAACAGTTTTATTCCTACAAATTTTAAAATAGTACAATGGCTACAATGATAAACGTTTCGGAGTCATTCTGTTTGCAGTAGTTTTTATTTTGATTGGAACTGTTTATTTCAGCTAGATCTAGAAAATTAAAATTCCATGAGTAATTTGTCAAAAAAATAAAATTTAAAGCACAAACCATCACTATGTGTTCAGTTCATTTTTATTTTTGTAGTCTCCAGTTAAAACTATAAATTTCCAGTATAAACTGTGAATCACTGTGAATTCTCTCAAATGCCATAACAAGTGGTTAGCTCAATAGAGTACACGCATATTTCATATTTTGCTTAGATATTAATTTGTAATAGTAAAGTTGATATCAAAAATAACTAATAATAGGAAATAAACCAGTTTCCATTGGAAATTACTTCCAAATTTTAAAATAAAATTAAAATTTTAATGCACTTTCCGACCACCACCCGTGGATTTCCGAACGCTACCGATGATACGTGTGATGTCATACCATTTGTTTACTTTTGTCAATATGGCCGGTATTGCATTAGGTCCTGTGTAGTTTTGTGTTTATATTGTATTTTAATTAACTATTAATTGCTTCATTGACGTAAAAATATCATTTATATGTTTTTTTGAGACCATTACGTGTTTGTGTGTGCTTTTTTTATTTCTAAAAGTCAACGTAAAGTGGAAAGTGGACATAAATATTCGATATTTCCGAGGATATTTTAAAACTTTTAGAAGAAAATATTTACTAGTTCAGTGACGATTCTTTCATATTTTGTGAGAAAAGATATGGCTAGCGAAGGTTTTGTAAAAGCACAAACTGATAACTTGCCGAAAGTAGACTCATTTATGCTGCTTGAATTTATGAAGTCAAACAGCTGCTTTAATGCAGAGGAAATAAGAGGAGTTAAAGCATTATCGTAAGTACGATTTAAACTATGTATTACATATAATATATACCAACCATATTTCGATGCCTTGTTGGCCTGAGTTGGTAAGAAGATAATGTTTTTATGGTTGATTCCTAGACATATAGGTACATAACCTCAAACTATTTAAGAAGAAAAATTACCAACATAGAAGTAGGTACTTACATTAAAATGGTCTTCACAAACATAAGCAGTAGTATTTGTTGAAATATCGTATTTGTTTCGACGCATAGCTTGCAACCACAATGCCCTTCTCTTAAGTGCATTTTTGCATGCGCCACCAGGTAAAGTAACAAATATTTTGTCTGGAATTTTAATAGACGTTGATTTACACTCTGGAACAATGCAATACTTGGAATACAAAGTTTTTTTTTCGGCTTTATCCATTTTTAAAGCTTTCAGAAACAAATTAGGTCTCAAAAACTCAGAGCTTGATACACGAATAAGAACGTAAACAAATGGAGTGACGTCAACGGATGGGGCAGCCATCTTTATGACGTAAAGCGCGTTTTGGCGGACTTTCAAATTTTATGATTTTTAAAGTCGTTTTAAAAGTAAAGTTTATATTTTTTTGAAAAAATAGGCATGCAAGGTGTTAGGAGACCTGATAAAGCGTCAATTCCCACCAATAGCAACATTTATGCTTGTACCCTATTGTGTAACATAACTCTTTCAAATGCCAAATGAGGCTTACTGCATTTGCCCTTACTCGACGGAAGGGAGGAAATAAAGATTACGATACAAGTGACATCAATGGGAAGAAAAAAAATCTTTTAACATTTTAGTTACTTAAAAGTTGAACTTCAGAGAATGTGATGAGAGTAATTAAAATTCAAACATGCATGGAATGCGGTACGTGAATCAGAATATCCGAGAATGGTAGCATGAAATAGAAGATTTGAGTGAAAAAGAGTTACTGTAAACATACCTCCATCTCTTTTGCACTTACGCGGCTTTGTCAGTTATAAATACTACGATAGTCAAATGAGTTAGAGCACACATATGACCCTTGTGGTCCCGACAGTACTACCTTAAACTGTAATCTGTATAGAGTGGATGTGTTAAAATTCACAGTTTCAAATTATAAAAATGAAATGTTTACTCTTCCACGCATTGGTATTGATAATAACTGTTTGTAAAGTTACACAAGTTTATTTTGCTTTTTCAGAACTACATGAGTCATTTGCTTGATGCTATCCACGATGGAGTACGAGTAACTGCATACACTCTTTGGAGTATTATCGACAACTTCGAATGGACTCAAGGTTTCAAGTACGTATTAATTTGATTTTAACGTTTTATTTGTAAAGTACACAATTGATCTGGAAATGCAAGGATGTAAAATGAATTGAATATTTTTAAAACCCAAGAATAGTTTTCACATACGTTAATTTTACACCAATTAAAACAGACTTAGCGGACCTAATACACTGACACTATACCAGCAAGGTTTTAGAAAAGGATCAACAACAGGTTACTCGATTAGTGATATCTAAGACCAGTAGGCAGCACTATAAATTAATTTCTAGGAATGCTGCTGGAGAAAATAAGGAATATTGAAAATTGGATTGATATTAAATATTAAAAAGATACATTCAAATTGTCGAAAACAATATATTGTATATTTTATTATTGTTAATTTGGCTAAATTTATTTTTCAGCGGCAAACTGGGAATTTATTTCGTAAACCAATCGGACCCATCTTTACCAAGAATTGCCAAGGATTCGTCTAAATATTACGCTAATGTTATAAGAACAAAATGTTTGTTGGATCAATGTGTAGACAATTAATATATTTTGTAGTAATAGCAATAAAATGTTTCCAATAAATATTTCTATTTCTCTAACTACATAAAAATAGCTAACAATGTATGTGCAGATAAAGGGTGACTCGTTACAGATTCAGATATAACGTTTCTGGAAAGTATGTCATCTCATGAATGATTAAATGAGTTTTTTTATATTTATATTTGTTTTTTTGGGTAGCAATTTAGGTATACTCAATATCCCAACTATACTATATAATACTATACTAATACTAGGAGATCTCAATGCGCAAATAGGGAGAGAGGAGTAGATAAGCCATGTAGCAGGAAAAGAGACGATACACGAGAAAACGAACGACAACGGACAAAGGTTATGTAAGCTCGCAGCAAGGGAAAACATGGTAATAAGCAGCACCAAATTCCAACACAGTAAAAATCATAAAATGACTTGGATATCACCAGACCAAAATTTGTATTCCCAAATAGACCACATACTGGAGAACAAAAGAAAACAGACATCGATAAAAGATATCAGAACATACAGAGGAGCGTATGCAGACACCGATCATTTCTTGGTAATGGCTAAAATAAAGCAAAAAATAAGAAAAGCAACTGATACAAAAACAAGAAATGGAACGTGGATAAGCTTAAAAATGAAAACATAAGAGAAGAATATACAATACAAATAGAGAACCTTTTATCACAAGACGAAAGTCAACAAGAAACAGTAAAGTAGGAATGGAGCAATATAAAGAAATGTTTAGAAACAGTAGCGGAAACACAGTCAGGAGAGAAGAAAAAGGGGAAAATACAAGAGTGGTTTGACACGACATGCAAAAGTGAGGTGGAGAAGAATGTCAAAGCAAGATTAAAATGGATAAAAACTAATAATCTAGAGGACAGGCAAGAATACGAAAAGAAAAGAAAGGAAAGCAATAAAATAATTAGAAAGAGAAAGCGAGAGTGGATAGATAATAATATCAGTGAAATTGAAACAGAAAAGTCGAGGGGAAATACGAAAGGTTACTATAAAAAAATTAACGAAAACAACAAAACAAGGAAGAAAGGCTGACAGAAGAAGAACACCAGTATAAACAAATATGGGTAGAGCACTTTAAGGAACTATTAACTGAACCATATTACTTGGATGAAGATGAAGAACTAATAGAAGATAACAACCAAGAGACATTAATAGAAGAACCATCAACAATTGAGGAAGTTAAGGAAATAATAAATAAAAGCCGAAATGGAAAAGCCCCTGGAAAGGATGGAATAAACATAGAGCTAATTAAATATGGAGGGGATACTCTACATGAAAGAATATATCATCTGATTAAAAAAATATGGAACGATGAAAGGATGCCGGACGAATGGGAAATTGGACAAATTGTCACCCTACATAAAAAAGGACACCAACATGAATGTAAAAACTACAGGGGAATCACATTATTAAACGTTGCATATAAAATACTATCAACATTAATTAACAGAAGACTTGTAAGAAGTACAAAGGAGGTGATAGGGCAGTACCAATGCGGCTTCACAAAGGGCAGATACACACATTAAAACAAATAATGGAAAAAGCCCATGAATACAGATTAAACATAGAAATGCTCTTCATCGATTTTCAACAAGCCTTCGACTCAATCAAAAGAAGTGAACTCATGACATCATTAAAAGAACAAGGAGTAGACGCAAAACTAAGAAGGTTAATCAAAATGATAATGAATCATACAAGGGTTAGTATAATAACACAAACAGGGGGAACAAATTAATTTATGATTAATAAAAGGGTAAAACAAGGTGACTCATTGTCCACAACGATGTTTAATCTATCATTATCATTAGAATGCACAATGAGAAAACTACACAAGGGAAGCCCAAATAATAGCCTATGCGGACGATATCGTGCTTGTAACCAAAAGAAGAAGTATCATGGAAAATATGCTGAAGAAGATAGTCACAGAGGGAGGAAAAATGGGGCTAAAAATTAATGAAAGTAAAACAAAGCTAATGAGACTGGGGAACCTAAGCCAAAAAGAAAAATCAACGCTTATGAATTTGAAGAAGTTAAAAAATATAAATATTTGGGGGTCATGATTAGCAACACAGGAGATAGAAGCACTGAAATTGAAGAAAAGATAATCGCTACAAATAAAGCCTACCACGCTAATAAGAAACTACTTAAAAGCAAAATGTTAACAAAACAAACAAAATTAACCCAGGTCAAAGTGGCAAAATGAGGTAGAGGCGGACCTCAATAGATCAGGAGTAGCAACTGGAAAGAAAACGCAAAAAATAGGAAATTACGGAGGGACATAAGTGAAACAATTTAAACGTACAACGGGGACTGATCCATCCCAATTAAGCGGATCTAGAAAGCAAACGCGGCGTAACCCCACATGGGGTGTCAATCCACTACATAATAATATCCCAACTGTAGAACAGTTTTCGTTAACACGTCAGGAAATGGCGCAGCAAGTATCATTCTAATCATTCTAATATTCAGTAATGAGAGTGACATTATAAGAATTTATGCTCACTTATTGCTTTCCATTTGAGTTACATTTTATCATTTTAATGACGAGTGATCCCAGAAATAGTCTGCTTAGTTTTTTTACAGGAGTGTAGTTTTACAAAAAAAAAGTTTTTAAAAAGTAATTTGACCAGCATTATACATATATAGTAAAGTTTATACCCATTTAGAATAAGTCCATCCTTATTTATTATTAATAAATCGGTTGAAACAAAAAATTACCAACAAAAATGAACGTCGTAACTAATTTATTAGATGTCACGTTTTTGAAGTTACGTCAAATTTTGATTTCAGGTTAATGTCAGATGGTTCAAGAAGCCGCATACGTTAAGTTACTAAAACGGCTGGTACCTCTAAATAGGTATTAATTTTACTATATATTTTTCGACTTTATATTGACATTAATATTTGGTCGTCTCTCATGAGAAAATAGCTTTTACCAATACAAACAATGGTCTCCGAAGTTTATAACTACTTATTTTTAACAACTCACTTTATATACTGTCTTAGTCTTAGAACTTTTTATAACTCTAGAGCGATAAAATACATACCCTGGATCGTTTAGTAGATTTAGGTTTGCAGATCGTTGGTATGGGTAAAATACACGGAACACGAACCATCGGACACCATTCAGGTAAATTCTGCTGAAAAACTGTTGCTATACAGTATGGTGGAGGACATGGACCACATCCAGGAGCACAAGGAGGACATTGATCTTAAAAATTAAATTAATTATTAACAATATTCTTTAAATTTTTTATACCTTTGTGAGAGTTCAAGGGTTGTACGACATTATTTTGGGATAAAAGCAAGTCATTGTAACAGT
The DNA here is from genome assembly GCA_947563755.1 of Lochmaea crataegi. NCBI lineage: Eukaryota > Metazoa > Arthropoda > Insecta > Coleoptera > Chrysomelidae > Lochmaea > Lochmaea crataegi. The sequence continues at coordinate 16,697,748 of OX387425.1, forward strand.
AGACTAAGCGGCGCTGCATTACAAGAGCACTGATCTAATTTGTTGTTGTAAAATAACTAGATATAATTGTGATACCTTCACTATTCATATTTTTGCTGTATTCTCTGATTGCACTCAATTTTACTAGAAATTTTGGAAAAAACAGAAACTTTTTTTAACTGTCACTTCTCTATTGACATTTTATTTATTTAACAAATAATACAACTTAACTTACTAGATTTTAAATGAAGTGTATAATAATGGGCGAGTTCAGATGGGCTCAACGGTTTAGTTGCTGAAGCTAAATTAAGAACTGGACATAATGATATTTCTGGAAATGAACAAGCTGATGAGCTCACTAGAAAAGGTTCAAAAACAATATAAATATGTTGTACCAGAGCTAGTCCTTGGGACCACAAAGAGAGTGGTCTGAGGACAAATACAAAAATGGGTTCAAAGCCAACATAGACTACAGTGGGGAACACTCCAAAACAAGTACACAGTAAAATGGACCGAAGAACTACTAAATACTAGTAGGAATCGATCAAGAACCACCAGCCTAAAATGGGGCTATATAAGGGGAACTCAGCTGCAGAATCAGTGGCATGGACATGCTGGGTCCAAATTGCCCTCGTATTGCTATAAGGGGTAAATTCGACCGTAGTTTATTTAAAAAAACGTTTTCTCCCCACCAAATGCAAAAAAAAACTTCAAGAATATAATATAATTAACCTCTTTATTAACTTTTAAGGCAACATAAAATTTTTATTCTTTCAAAAACTAATTATATTTTATATAAATCAACACAGATAAAAATAAACACATCTTAGGTAGGCACTAGGAACTTTCACCGAACTTTAATTTGCTTTTATTCAATATCGTTACGATCATTTATCTCTGGAAAAATGTATCTATCTCTACGAATTTTTAAACCAATCAACTTTGATAAAATGTTTTTTTTTTAAACAAAATCTTCATCTTTTTTATCGGGAAATGTAAAATAAGCCTGTTTTACAGATGGGTGTTTTTTTAAAAAATGTATAACGACTTCATCATTGTTAGCAAAATCCACTATTTGGCCAACATAGAGTCGAATGATTTTTGCTGTGCGATATTTTAGCAAAACGAAATTATTTTTTTTCAACTGTTTATTCGAAGTTTTGTCTTCTGCATTTACCATCACCATCATCAGAATCTTTGCCACTATAAAAATTCTCGCGTTCCTCTATTTCTTCATCAATGTCGTCCATTGGAACATCCAACTCTTCATTTAAATCTCTCTCACCTTCCTCACGTCTTTCCTCACTAACGAGATCTTCTGGCACTATACTTTTCCCTGCAGGAACATTAAATATTTTTCCTCGTCTAGGTTTTTTGGCATTCATATCAGTATAAGCGCTGCTGCCGCCTCGTGCTTCTTGAAGATGAGTCACTAGTGCAGTTGTCCATGAATGTTCAGACAGCAACCTTTCATTTTGGTCCTGTGGCTTAGGAATTTTTTTTAGAACTGTCGCTGAATCCTACAGCTAGTAACGTTGATGCCAAAAGTCTTGGGAACTCTGACTTTGGAAGGACTCCACGATTCTTCAACTTCCATTCCTCTAATAATTTTCTCCATTTCTGTTTTACAGGACGGAAATACGCCATGTCAAGTGGTTGGCAGATGTGCGTAGAGTTCGGAGGAAGTAGAACAAATCGAATATTGTTTTCTTGGCACATCCATCGACACATGACTAGACAAATTGTCCCCAATGAGAACTTTTGGGCCATCAGGTCTACGCACATATGGCAGAGCAACTGTTTTAACCACTCTTGAAACATCGTCGAATCGAACCAGCCACTGGCGTTCCTGTCCAAGTTGGGTAGACATGCTTGGATTTGTAAACTGTGTATGGGAAAGCATGCTACCATTTGCTGCTCCTGCAATCATGACACTTATTCTCGTTTTCGATGAGTCTATGACGCGATCTGCATGTTTACTTCTTCGCCTCACCACCACCTTCACAGAGCCAGGGTCGTCTGTAAAGTTGGTTTCGTCATAGTTTATGATATTAGATATTGGTACATCAGCAAGAGTGGCCTCCAGCTCATCAAAATACCTATTAAGAGTATCATAGGCTACCTCTGCACGTACTCTTTTTATATTTTCAGTGAATCTTACCTACATTACCTACAAGCTACTAGTTTCGAATGACCAAAAAAGTTGTTTACGCATGCGTGGTCTAAAAGAGTTAATTGTCAATAATAACATTATTGGATATGATTTTGATAAAACATCTGATTTTACATCAGAGTCGAACTTGGACCGTTTACATTTGTCTGATTTTCGATTCGACTTGGAAAATGTCAACTGTCATCCATGTTAATAGAAATAGAAAATTTAAGGTTATGATGTTGTTTTCACAACAAGCTTAACAAGCGTTTCTTAGCACAACACGTGGTTTTTATAGTTATTTTGTTCGTGTTTGAGTTAATTTAATTTTGATTTGGTGCTTTCTTCGACATTTTTTCAATTGCTTAGGTATTTTAAAAGCTACACCTAACTGTTTATAATATAAAGGATCATTTTAAATCAATACAAAACAACAAAATTACAAATCTAAAATCTATCCAAATAATTGTTTATCCTCATGGCGACTGTCATTAGTGTCAACTTGTCAGTTGGTGGACGTGCCCTATTTTAAGTTGATGGCTTTTTGGTTGTGTTCAGAATAGATTTTGTAAGTGTGGAGATATCTATACTATATAACAATAACATTGTACGTCACAATGTCAACAAAAACTAACCAAAATGTAATCAACCAGAATTTAATCAACAACAAATAATGCGAAATGCGCATGATTAATCGAAAGATACTTTGGTAACAAAATAGTATATTATGCAAAGATCATGTAATGATGGTTATTAATACACAAGCATTAACCGGGATACGAAACGAGCCGAAGGCGAGTTTCGTATGGTTAATGCGAGTGTATTAATAACCATTACATGAGAGTTGCATAGACTATTTTTTCTACGAACAAGAAATTTTATTTGAATTCAACAACATTGCTTTTTTATACTTCTCTTGCTACCCTCCAATCCATAAATTGACCATAACGTTTATCATATACCTTTTTTGATTTTGCAGGTAATAAACTATTGGATACATTTTTCGTCTTTTCAGTGATTTCGTCGCTCGACATTTCTTTTAAAAAGTGGAAGTTGTTAGATGTATCCTGTATGTCAAATGTAACTACTGTATGTAAGATGAACACTGACATTTGATAGATGTATCCTGTATGTCAATTTTAACTACTGTATGTAAGATGAACACTGACATTTGATAGATGTATCCTGTATGTCAATTTTAACTACTGTATGTAAGATGAACACTGACATTTTGTCATGACAATTGACATTACCAAATAAAGATGATTTTGATGACTACATGTTTCAATGTTAACATAAATAATCCTGGTTTATCCTAATAATTGAAAGGCATCAAATAATTGCAACCTACATAAAAGAAAGCAATATATTTAAATATAACAGAAGGTATCTACCTTTTTGACTAACGCTATGGAGGGTAGAAGGAAGGAGCACCATCTTGTATGGGCGACAAGATGAAAAAGTGTCCACCTGTAAACAGCAAATAATAATTCGAAGATTCACCGAAATGGCGCTCGTGTAGCTAATGGAAATGATGTGAATTTAGGGTTATAAACCGAGTGAAAAGTGTGCTGGGTTGAAAAATTTAGTATTTTTCGTGACTTGTGTAATTGAGAAATATACAGTATTTAAAATCTCAATTATTTACGTAGTATTTCCTTTTTTAATTTTGTATCTTACTCTAATAATTCATGGCGCTATTTTTGAAATCTTTCCACTTGCTACTATGGCGCCACCTTTATTTGCTCCCTTTCGATGGACACTTTTTAATACATTCAGATGGTGCTCCTTCCTTCTACCCTCCATAACTGACGCAAAAGATTGAAACTGTCATAAAACACGAATTTCTTAGAAACTGTCAAACATTCTACAGAAAATATTGAGTCTGTCTACTTGGTTATTTAAAAATCTAGATTTTTATTGGTCAATTTTTCAGTATCATAATGAAAACCAGTTTTATAATGAGTATCATTATGAAACTGAAAATTGGCATTTAATTAACAACTTATAGTATAGGAGTAGAAAAATGCATAATCTTTAGAGACCGACGTTGACAGATAACTTAGTAAATACACTGAGAAAATGATAAAATTTTTAAATATCGGCGACATAATTGGTCGACAAAGTGAAGTATGACAAGTATCTTATTATAAAAATGGGGTCTTTCAGGCATGCGCATACAAAGAAAGGATTTGTTAAAATTAAATGAAAAATCCTGTGGTCTAAAGGCACCTTAAGAAACAAAAACGAAGTGATCATTATATTTAACCAATTTACCATTTCTCAAATTTTGTATGAAATCATGTGAAACATTGGATGTAAGTAGACTTGTGTAGATATTCGCCAAAACAGAAAAGTTTATCTTTGCCTATAAATCATACAATAAACAACAAGTGTTACCTCGCAGCAACACCAAAACGCACCAAGAAGAGTTTTAGAGCGCAAGTCGAACCATCAATTTTTGGTGTGTGGGAATCACCAACATTTAAACGTCTTGAACGAACGTATTACTACTGATAATGGACTGATTATGGGAATAAATAAGGGTAGATACTTGCTAAAACTTAAGAAGTATTTACCTGCAAGTTTTCATAAAATTATTTTCTAGCACAATTAATAATTTTATATAAATATCTTCGCTCATTATAAGGAAATTTTTTCAAAAAATTTAAAAATTTAAATCTTGCATTTCAATTTAAAGCGGTGTGTCTTTTTTTTCTCTACCACGCCGTTCGCTAATTTAAAGCAAATGCGTAATTGCCTATATTGAATCCATATCAGGTTTGATTACTCAGGTGCACCTACACAAGTACAGCATTGTTATATGACCATACGACATTGAATCAAATTTATCAGTAGAAATATACATATATTGATACGCTAATAAAGAATAATTTAGTATATCAGATACATATTTGCATCGTTTTAATATAAGTAGTGTCATTATTTTTATACAAACTCAACAAAAAAATTGAAAAAAATGGAGTCGGAAAAATATATTCAAGTTTTAGACGGTGATTTAAATATTGAATCGTTTATTAAAAATATTATTGAATTACCTGATCAAGAAGATCCATTTTATGTATGTGATGTGAGTAAATTGATTTGGTTATACAAAAATTGGAAATCCCTGTTACCACGAGTTGAATTTTTCTATGGTAAGTTCTTACTTGTTAGGTACTACTGCAATTTGGATAAAATTTAGACAATATAAATTACACTGGTCTACAAAATTTAGTAACAAGAAAGGTGTTGCAGCTAGTAAAATTAAATGTGTATAAAAAAATAAATAAATGGTGTTCATTACTGTAAAAATATGTTTAAAGAGATTTAAAAATGCTTCTTTTGTATCGATTATCAAAGATTACAAAAATCTATCTTTTTTGTAATCTTTGAAATTATCTCTGAGGTATTTTTATTCGTACATATACCGGGTGCGGCGATAGTAGTCCTCAAGAATAGCCCGGATTTTGATAATTTTTTCTAATTTTTATAAAACTTTAAATTAGGAACCTTATGAAGCGGGACATAATTATTAATATTGTTGGAACAATATTTATATAAATATATAAAAAAGTTTTTTTGTCGAAAATATTGTTAGAATTAGTTTTAGTTAATAAAAGTATTTAGTAATAATTTAGTATTTCTATCATACACATTCGCCATGTGACTAAAGAAATATGTATGGGCTAACCTTATGGATATTGGTTTTACACTGATCGTCAAAACAATCCTGATACCAAAAAAAATTTACACATTTTCAAAAGCGGTTATCTCTTGAACTACTCATTTGGTTTTGATGTTTTTTTTTGTGAATTGTAGGTTAATTCTTTTGTAGCAATACTGTGGCTCCAATATTGATGTAGAGTTAAATTTGAAAATATATGTATAAATGTGATGATGTTTTTACCAACGAATTGAAACACCCTGTAGGAAGCAGAAACTTCAACAGGGGGTATGAACTGGTATCAAAATGTAGTCCATGGTCCATGCTTTATGAACATTATGATTTTTTATTCACGTTATTATATCGTTTATTAAAGAAGATTCATTGTTTTTAAGCCGATGATATGAAAAGAACTAAAAACAATATTGAGACTCTTAAAAATCTGATAAAAACAATAAAATTTTAGAAAATAATCAAATGTAATGCCGTAATATTGAGTGTGACATCCTCTTGCCAAATAATGACTTGCATCCAATTCTTCTTGTAGTGCAACTCAAAGGCTGTTGGACAATGCGGACCAGCAGCAACTGCATCTATGTAGCTGGTCCCAGAGATGCTCAATAGGATTGAGATCAGGGCTGCAAGCTGGCCAAACCATTCGTTGAGAATTTTTGCATGCGACAACTGCGTTTGCGGGATATCTTTCAAAAGCGTGTAACTTCTTTAATAACAAAGATAATAACATAAATAAGAAACCAAACAATTCATAAGGCTTGGAAATACGTTTTGGCGTCTATTGTAGTTACTTCATCCTATAGGGTGTTTCAAATTTCGGCTATAAAACATCTTCATACTTATGCACCCCGTATATTTTCAAATTTAACTCCACATCAAAATTTCAAGCGCATTATTGCTACAAAAGAACTGACCTGCATTTCACCAAAAAAAATCGTAAAAATCAAATGAGTGGTTCAAGAGATAATCACTTGAAAATAAGTCAAATTTTTGGTGGCTAGATTTTTTGACGGTGAGTGTCGTAAAGATTACATATCTACATAAAAAATAGTAAGAAGAATGATAAAACTACAATATCAATCAACAATCAAAGTTCAAGCTCCAGCAGATGTTTATCGAACTCGAAAGTTGATTCATTAAAAATTAAAATGTCCTCAGAGTTGATAATATGTTCTATTATAGAAAGAAAACTTTTCATTGCATAGTTGTACCTATGAAATGAAACATGAAAAGTTTGCACTCTCCTAGTAAGACGACGAGTAAACACCAAATATTATATTTTAGAGAGAAGTTCGGGACTATTACGTACGCCATTTATTATATTGAACAGCTATATTCAGGGTGTAAGAAATAGATTGGTCGTTAATTATACCGCTTATTATGGGGTCAAAAATAAGTCGATTGAATCTCACTATGTCACTAAACAAAATAAGTTATTGAAGTTAATAATTTAAATCGATTTTTCTTTATATGCGGCCGAAAGTACGTAGTTTCTGCTTCGACCGTGAGGCAGAAAGTCTAGCATTTACGCATTGGTAGGGGCTCGGCTTCACCTCGGGCATCATGGCGCGCAGTGGAGGAATCTCAAACTTTCTGCCCTTGTAATGTAATATACTATTTTCAACGTTGCTCCTAAGCCGTTGAATATTTTTCCATAAAATTTAGATTAAAATAGGTAATAAAACCTAGATAGAAGAAATATTTTTTTAAAGCTTTTTGAAAGAGGTCACCACTCTTTTGACTCCCCAACTTTTTTGTAGCATAAATTGCACCTAAAAATTGGAACACCACCGGAATGCAATATTAATTTTGAAGCTTTTTTGTCTCCTAGTATTTGTTTGTAAAATGTTTGGAAGACGATACAGTCACTTATTAAATGATAACTTAACAATATTAAATGTAAATCCTACGTTTGCAAAAATATCGAAATCAAGTTTATTATTAAATTACAACTAATAACATCAAAATACAGCACTTCAAGAGGTGTTTAAAACAACAGTTTACTTGCAAGTTCAACAATGGATAAATAATGCTCTGATAGCTCCTGAAGAATGGGGTTGGAAAGTAGAAAACTACATAAAACTAATAAAAATGGCTCCTAGGTATATCAATGTTTTGAAAATCATATTTTGCTATTGTAAATCAGAATGTGGATTAGCGTGGTTGAAGAAAAAGTGACCTCACTGAGTGATATTCAGGGAGTCTCTACAACAATCACCCATCACTTGGAGAAGAAGAATCTTTGATATATGAATAAACCAGAAAATATTTGTAATCTTAATGTAATTTATTTTAATGTACTTACATAAATCTCCTAATCTCTACAAGTATCGATAAACAATTTTTGATAAAATTTTGTTTATAAATGTCTGTTACAGAATAATGAACGTATATCAGATTTTTTTATATCATACACATTGTTTAAACAATCTTCAATAGGTTTCTCATTTTAAAGAACATAAAAAAAAGAATTCAAAAATAATAATAATCAAAATCGAAACTGTTCTCAAGGAAATGTAGAAAGAACCACGATATACGAAAGAAGATGTATGTGGAGTTGCCAGATGGGAATGTAGGACATATTATTTTGTGTCTACAGAAATTGAATAACACGACATGAGAGAGACGATCTAAAGCAATCTGATAAATCAGATTGAAAACGGCTTTTTCATATTAAAAAGTATAATTTTTATATTTAAGCCATGAAGTGCAACGATTACAAGTTGGTATTGGAAACATTTGCATCTATTGGTGCTGGATTCGATTGTGCTAGTAAAGAAGAAATACGAAAACTTATCGCTCTTGGTGTACATCCTGATAGAATCATTTTCGCGAATCCTACAAAGATAGTCGATCATATCGAATACGCGGCTAGTGTTGGAGTATCGGCTATGACTTTCGATGGCGAAGAAGAACTTCATAAAATTGAAAAACATCATCCAAAAGCTGAGTAAGTTCAAATGAAGTATGTATTAATTAGAGGTAAAATTTGATAATTTAGCTTTGGTGTGTAGCTACAATGTTTTTATTTATTTACACAAAATATCAACACTCAATTTTGATTAAATAAAAGGCATATGGCGATAAGGTTTTTAAAAAAGATAACAGGCTATTATCATCGTGATATGTTTATAGATAAAGTGGTCACAATATGCACGAGAGGTTTGAAGTTCAATCAATTCAATGTTGCTCTATGATTTATTCAAATTTTATGTACATCAAGATGTTACGTGTACAGTAACACAGTACTTATATTATAGATTATTACAGTTTCCTGTAAATTTTTCGTATTTAGTAAAACGCGTTACCAATAATCGAATAATGGTTTACCTTACAAAGTTTTGGAAATATTTTCATAAACAATAACCGTTCACTTAGAAGAAACAACTACTTCTCGGGCTATATGCCCCGAAAGACATTGAATTACACTTCTAAGTTAAACGGGGTCGGTTTGATCTACAAGATTTAACCAACCATTAGATGGAACAATATCACTTGTAGATAGTGATGAGAGATATTTCACGGACTGCTACTTTCTCACTGATATGAATGAATCTCAGTCAGTCACAGTTCCTATTAGCAAATCGAAAGCTTGACGTGATCACAGCCAGCGAAAGCGACAACATAGAGCGACAATGAGTTGAATGAATGAATCTAAATCGAACATAATAAAATCTCCTTGACTTTCATCTCTCTCTCATTCAACAACAAAATTGAATTTCGTCCATTACCGTGAGATTATAAAGAGAATTCGTGCTCTTTCTAACAGAAACGAGGGTATGGTGACTAGGATATCTATTTATGATACCGTGAAAAGGAAAGATATTATATTGATAATGCTTTTCGGCGACATTGATATTGATACCGCCAAAATAAAAGATATCTCGACGCGAAATTGCTTGTTACTTTTTGCTGTTGGTAACATGAAGGAGATTTTCTAGTAATTTGCAGGAAAAAATTTTTTGACAAAATCGGAAAGTAGAAAATGAGGGACAGGCGTTTGAAAATGTTTTTTTAGCTTAGTAGGGAAATTTGAGAATACAACAAAATGTGATAGACTGATACCGATGAATATGGATACATTTTTCCCATCGTATATTCAACAGAATATCAAATGTCGTGATCATGTCACGTTTTAAAATAGCTGATATTAAAAAATCACGATATCATTTCACAACGTGATAAAAAAATCACGATTTCGCTCATCACTACTTGTAGACCGGATCAGTACAAGTTAGATATTCTCAGTCCGAGAGCTCTGTGAGATTAATACCGGACTAAAGATGATACTGAAATCACAATCAATACATATCCTCCAGTAAAGGAAACGTTAAAGTTATGATAACAGCGACATCTTCGCCTCCAACCGCAAACTAAAATTATAATTGTCACAAACATCTGTTTGTACTATCAATAGATTATTACAGTTTCCTGTAAATTTGTCGTTTTTAGTAAAGTGAGTTACCAATTGATATCGAATTAGTTTTATACTATTAACGCCTTACAAAGTTTTGAAAATATTTTCAAAAATAATGAATGAATGAATGAATTCCTGTGAGGCACTGGACTCAATGAGGTAAACAAACAACAGGTTGCAGTGCTCCATCCATGAGAACGGTTCCCAAAAAGAAGAAAAAAAGTAGGTAATTTACAATTTACCATACTCAAACATTGTTGTATCACTGCAAATTTAGTGCCTTCTGGACTATATGATGATTACCTACTCTTAAAAAGTAAACATTTTAACCGTCTGAAATAAATTTTATTTTGTTGTAATTTTAGGTTAAGGTTAAGGATGAGCTTCAAACATTTTCAATATTTTCGTTTGATAATGTAGGGGACAATCGGCCCGATCAGGATCTGCTCGAGTGTGGGGGATTATGTCTATATCTATAGGATTCCATCGGTACGATTATGGTCAGGTGGGTAGAGTCACAGATCACCTTGGATAGCGTACCGTCTCCTCCAAGATGTCGTTAGATGAAGATGTAGATGTTGTACTCGCGTTTAAAATACGAGGAAACCGTCGCCTGTTTTGGGGGAATTCGTACATAGCGGAAAATATTTTTCCACCACTGACCGTTTGAAGTGGTGATCTCGCGAGTAGTGGGATACTTTTCAACCTCCAAACAAAAGTTTATGTTTATACTTGCTGCTCTTCCATCGTACAAATTCACAAAAATAGTACCCCAAAAACCACGTTGTAAGCCAATAAAGACGTTGCAGCCTGCGTCGTCTACGATTAATGTCACCTGTCAAGACACGTTCCCATTAGCGATTAGGACAATTAAGTATAGTCTGTCCGATCTGGTGATCGGCCTTATGCTGTTGGTCATCCAAATTCTACTAATGCCTCAAGGAACTATATCGCATAGATCATTGAAAAACATTATACGAAAGACCCGTATGATAATTTGTAGAAAATTGTATAGTTAATATTGTACCTTTAAAGTTCACTTAAGCTGAGCTAATCTGCAGTGAGTTTGCTTAAATATTCACCTTTTAGTTATTTGAACTTCAATTTCAGGCGATGTTTCGCGCTCTTTTGATTTACATAAACTAATATATAGATGTAATTAACTCTAACGCATATTGTTGAAACACTTTACCTTGTATAATTTAAATAAACTAAGTATCCTAACACACTACAAAACTACGGTTTCAATATAACATGCTTTCTTAGCCATTGTTGATCAAAACAATACGAAACTTTTGAATTGCCGCTATTTCAACATGGCGACTGCGCTTGTGCTAGTCACATGATGAATCGCGGAAATTTTTCCGATAGTGGGCGCTGCAGTATATGTCAAAGCTGTCAGTGGAATGGGGAAAACATTAAACACATCCATTTCTGTTTGTCTCTGTCCATTTGAATCAATTTCGAATTTTGAGCGATGAAGGTGTTTTGTGAGAGATGGTGCTTGTTAAAATTATTTTGGTGGACATTTTTAAGAGAGTGAACATCATCATTCCATCTAGGAAACAGGTGATGCACCCAGGTAATTCTGGAGAAATCATCTGGTTCACCGGTGGATCCAAAACAAACCATGGCACTGGGGCTGGTATAAAAGGACCTAGAAAGAGAGTGTTCTTTAGCATTGCCATTGCCGCTATAGCTTGTATTGATGAATCATCAGAAGAGGATATAACGGATAAAAAATTAAAATATTCACTGACAGCCAGGCTCTAGGTCTAGACTGGAGAAATACTGCAAAGAATCCCTTAACAGGCTGGCAAAAGACAACAAAGTGTCTCTTATATGGGTGCCGGCACATGAAGGGATTGCAGGTAATGAAATGGCGGACCAGTTAGCTAAAGAAGGCTCTAAAGGAGACTTCTTAGGTCCGGAACCGTTTTGTGGAATCAAAACAAGGGCACCTGTATACAAAGAGTTTACTGAACAAGGTAGACGAGGAATTCTCAACCAGGCTACTGAAACTGGGTAAAAGACATCTGTACAAAATGGGCAAAGTTAGTGAACCTATGTGTAGAAAATGTGAACTTGATGATGAAACACCTACTCACATACTCTGCTTCTGCGAGAACTTACAAATACTTAGATGGAAGCACTTTGGAGAGGAATTAATACAACCATCACAACTACTGAAAATCCCTCCAGTCAAACTAGTGGCCTTTATAGAAGACACGAAGCTTCTGGAATGGAAGTAGATAACATGGGAAATGGTACAAAGATTCAGTTCAAGTGCCTGGGCTGATGAGTACAACCCAAATAAATGAATGAAACAAATATTTTATTGAAATGAGTGAAATTACCTTTATAATCTGTTTCTAAGCAGTGCCTGATATACACTTATATGTATTTGTAAATAGGTTTCCCAATTTTTAAAATGTTTTGCCACACTTTGCATAATTTTGGATCTGTTGGGAAGCTAAGTATTGATACATATGCATCTTTATACTGATTACATTGCGGCACAGAGCAATATACCTCTTGCACTTGCTGGTCATTATTATTAAATAAGTATTCCGATACAACAAACTTCACCAAACTCTTCTAGAAATCAAGATAACGATATTAATACTTTGCTCACTATACACGTACTCTAATGGCGATTTGGTTTGTTTTCCCCATTCCAAGGTTATAAAATTTTGACGGTAGGTGTCGCACCCTTTGCTCGTTTTAGCGAATACATACATATCAATTATTATGGTCACAATCATTATACTCCTTTCAAAATAAAATACTTCATTATAATCAAGAGAACACGAGAATAACCCACTTATTATCTACTTTTTTAGGTTACTGATACGTATTCGATGTGATGACGTATCGGCTATATACAAATTAGGTAAAAAATTTGGAGCACTACCAAAAGAAGAATCCTGGCATCTTTTAAAAGTTGCAAAGTCGTTAGATCTGAATGTTGTCGGTGTAGCTTTTCACGTGGGATCAGGTTGCAAGAACTATCCAATTTATTTCAAAGCTATAGCAACAGCACGAAATGTGTTTGACATGGGTGCTGAATTAGGATACAATTTCACGATATTGGATATTGGAGGTGGATATCCTGGAGACAGTACCAAAAAATTAGAGCAAGTAAATATAACAAGAATTTATTTACTGTTTTTATTTATATACCATAAACGCATTCCAATTATTTATGTCAGTCATATTCATAAAAAAGAACTACTAACTTAGTCAGGCGAACCTTGGCCAAGGAAAACTCAAGCCAAGGTTCCGGCACTGAGGCCACTGGTGGGCCCATTGTGCTATTCCTGCTATTTATGCATCCATGAAGCCGAGTCCCTCGATGAAGGACCCAATCCTCTTCAATGGATGCCTGCTTATGCCCCCGGGGGCCATAACAGGGACTCCGAAGATTCGCCTGCGTAGCAGAGCCCAATGTGGACATACGAGGAAAACATGGTCCGACGTTTCGTCAGCCATGCCGCAACCCCTACATAGGGGACTTTTCTCCAAACCTAGGTTACAGAGGTGTTTCCTCAGACAGCAGTGTCCTGTTAGGAGTCCTGCTATCTTCTTTAACCTACTCCTTGGTAGTTCTAGAGCAGCTCTAGCATGTCCATCAGTCCATCCCCTCAATAGGAGCTTGGACTGCCTGAGACCATGTAGAGCCTTCCAGTGAGCGAGGTGCTGATTTCGCAACGCGATAAAAAAGAAACGATTTGAAATAATTTATTCAAAATATCAAGTACAATCAACAAAATCCAAACAAAAAAAGCACCAGATTTATAATTTATCAATTGAAATTGAAATTGAAAACACAATTATTGTATGTGACATTTTCACCATGTGTAATTTGTGACATTTGTTCAGCTTTTGAAGAACTGACAGTACAAACCGGATCCACATTCATTCTGATTTCTCAATCTGTTCAAAATACCCTGGTGATGCTGTTCATCCATCTGCAAGTAAGGTTGAATTGAAGAAGTACTAGCGTGGCCAGTAATTTGAATGAGTTGCTGCTCTGGTACTCCGGATTTTGTCATTTGAGAAACTGCAGTTGTTCTGCAAGAATGGTTTGTAATTTTCAATTGGTTGGTATCTAAACCAACAGACTTTGCTCCCAATTTAGTCCATTTTGAAAGTTCGTTTTTCCCAACAGGCGAATTCCTGTACCACAATGAGTTTCCTTTTTGCCATAATGGATTTGGAGTTAGGAACAAACGTGGACATGTGAATCCTGGTTCACTTTTTCCAATCAATTCTCTGAACATTCTAACTGGTCAGCGCTGTGGATTTCGTTCATTTTTAATAATCCACTTGCTGTCTGCGCATTTATGGTTTCCTCCTTGACAGGTTTTTGTAAAAATTGGGTTGTATTCTATCCTATCTGATTCATTACCATCATTCTGAATTTCAAATTTGAAATGTTCAATCAAAGCTGATCAACCTTCGCCCCCACGCCACGCTAATTCTACTGAAGCCAAATAGTAAAAAATTTTTTAAGTCCATCTGGAGTTTTTTCTTCGCATTTGTCAATAATAGCAAATATATTTTCTTGCACGACTTCCGATGTTCGGCTACGCCTCACACCGGAACCCGTCGCGCGCACACGGGAAAAGCCTAATTTCTGGACTTTTAATGAAATATACTATTTTATTTATAGATATCTTGATTTAAAATTCACCTTGGAAAAAAATGGATTGTTTCTTGAAACTTTTGACATACATTTTGTTTGAGACTTTTTTTTACAGATATCCGAGTATATTAATAAAGGATTGAAGAAATACTTTCCGGATGATACTGTGAAAATAATAGCCGAACCTGGAAAATATGCTGTCAACGCTGCATTTAAACTCGTATCACAAATTAATTCAAAAAATATTATACACTTGAATAAGGAATACATTACCATGTATTACGTCGATGTAGGTGTATTTAATACATTCATCAATACTCTATATGGTGAATATTATAATTGTCGACCAGTTAATAAAAAGGATAAGGTAATTGAAATTTCCATTTATATAGATATAGATATATACTCCTTTGCATCCAATATTGAATTTATAGGTACAATTTCTAGAGCTGTTGCTTCCCACTACAATGAAATATGTTCAAATAATATAAAATTGAATCGATAATATAAAATTGAACACCAAGTTCAACGAAAGAATGAATATATTGTGAATAAAATATGTGACAGTTTCAACTATTCGCGAAAAATATTCCCATAGTTGACTAGCAGTATGTGTCAGAGTTGTCAATGGAACAGGATTATTATTTGGTAGATATTTTTATATATTTAGTACCAGAGACTCGCCGGTTCTCACCCCTTGGGTAACGCCCACATAGCATTATTTCTTACGTTATACCCGCCGTAACTTCTAAGCGAAAGGTTCGAATACACATGTACACAATCACCTCTTGTTTGTGAAATTATTTAGTTAATTACATGATACAAATGTCATCATATCTTTCGATTCTACCCTTGTTTTGATTGACTAATATCTACTATAAATATGTAGTAGTAGATTATTTATTTTAAATCAGTTTTCGCAGCACGTGCCAAATATAATGACTTATCCGCAAATTTTTGATACCTTGGGTTACATTACTGTAATTTTCGTTGGGATCTCTAATTTTTTTGAAAATACATTATAGGCCTAAACCTTGCTTACGAAACACTCCGTCCATTGGTGAAAAACGTACGAAAATCAGTAGTTTTTGAGTTTATTGCTCTCAGACAGACAGACAAACGTCAAATTATAATATAGATGTTGACGATGATTGATTGGCACCTCAGCCATAAGGCTTTTTGTGCTGTTGGTTATACCGTTTATGTGAAGAGCTCAGGCTCAACAATCTTTTCACTAGGTCCTTCTTGGAGAAATCCTCCCTTGGATACTCTTGTCCTAGGAGTCTATATCTCCAATGAGACAGTGCTTCACATTCGAAGATAATGTGATAGGATGTTTCCTCCTCTTCTATGCACAACCGACAGATAGGTTCCTCTATATAGTATATGCCAATTGTATGCATGTGCTTGCTTAGGGTATGATGTTGACAATAGAAATTATCATTCTCACTACAACTTCACTTAAATTTATTTTGTAGCTCTACCCGAGTATAGTATGGGGTCCATCTCAAGAATCTTATGATAGATTACCTGAAACGTATTATTATTTACCAGATTTAAAAATTGGTGATTGGTTGATTTTTGAAAAGACAGGAGGTTATAGTTTATGTTTTAGTTGTGGATACAACGGTTATCCAATTCCTAATGTATGTGCTGTAATCAACAAAGAAGACTGGTAAGTGGATCAAATAATTTCAATTTTATCTTGAAGGTAGTCGAAAATAGACCGTCTTATCCATGCAGAAAATGTCACATATATGTCACATACACTTTTCTCTAAAACAATACAACTTATAACAATCATTAAAATTATGTTCATACTATATCAAAAGTTTTTCGGAAAGCAATATGACATTTTTTCGATTATTTCATATTTGGATTATATTCTAGAAAGATCAGACTATAGCAGCTTATTTCTAAAATATCTTAATTTTTCCTGCTTTAAAAACTATATTAATATATAATTTAATGTTTTTAGGTTATTACTGACAGAAACTTTGGCCAATCCTCTACCAAAAGTAAGATTTACGACGGATTCGACTATGGAAAAGTTTTTAAAAAATTTGCAATTAGATGCATACACTTTCACTAAATATTTTTGAAAACCAAGCAAATAAAAATGTATTTAACATTTAAATCTACTCGGATTCGTTTTTTTCTGTTTTGCTCCGAAAAATAT
Organism: Lochmaea crataegi; assembly: GCA_947563755.1. Taxonomy (NCBI): domain Eukaryota; kingdom Metazoa; phylum Arthropoda; class Insecta; order Coleoptera; family Chrysomelidae; genus Lochmaea; species Lochmaea crataegi. The sequence continues at coordinate 16,714,805 of OX387425.1, forward strand.
ATTCTTGTCGCTATTCGTGTTATTGAATGTTTTACCAAATCGTTCATAGTTTTTAGTGTCGAACTCTCATTAAAAGTAAAGATGTATCTTCCAGAAGTTATTCTTTTATTTCTCGCAACTAACATAATAGAATACAGTTGCCGTAGCAATGAAGACGAAGCGCCGCATCACACCCTGCTTCAATATTTACTACTGTAATTAAAACGCCAATCAAGACGATTTTGAGTCGCAAAGTGGGGATTTTATTTTTCCATTTTCGGGTTATTAATATTCACAAAATTAATCATTAATAAATGAATTTAGAGAATGCCACCAAATCACCGTACAAGAATAGTAGGTTCACTCTAAGCTCCTCACAGCGCAATGTCTATCTTACTCGGTCTCCGATGCTACTCTTTTTCGGGATTTGGAAGCTCCCAATCGAGCGATAGACAGATATAGTAAATTTTATACCCATTTAGAATAAGACCATCCTTATTTATTATTAATAAATCGGTTGAAACAAAAAATTACCAACAAAAATGAACGTCGTAACTAATTTATTAGATGTCACGTTTTTGAAGTTACGTCAAATTTTGATTTCATGTTAATGTCATAACGCAAAATAAGATATAAAAATGCGATATTCTGATGAATCCAAAAAACTTATGCTTAATGTAGTAAACTATTTTCAAAACGATTTAGGATCTCGATTTAAGGCAATTCAAAAAGCGTCCGAAGCACATTATATAATCTTGAAAAACCAAACAGAGCTACAGATTTCGAATTTAGAAGAAATATGTCTGCAAGCGTTTCCCGGAGCAAAACACGAATTACAAAAAATACCCTGCATTGTTTGAGGGAAGTAATTTATAAAATGTATGCGCGAAAGGATAAAATCACAGAAGAAACTATTTTACGGCAATTTATCGAAGAGTCTCCAGAAACTAAGATTTCCAAAGGTTCGTTATATTTGGGAATTAAAAAAATGGGTTTTCATTTCAAAAAACAGGATGGAAGAAAACATTTATTGGAAATGCCTGCAGTCAGATTAAAAAGAATATTATTTTTGAACAAATACCATGCTGCTAAAAGCGAAAAGCTCTTTACACCTGTTTTTCTGGATGAGACATGGGTTTTTAGTAAAAGCGGGGACAGAAGAATGTGGCAAGATGGTACTAAACACAGTGATTTAAAAATAACTGGAAGTGGGACACGATATGTAATTGTTCATGCCGGTAATAAAAAAGGTTTTGTGGCAAATGCATCGCTTATTTTTAAATGCAATAAAAAAACAGGCGATTACCATGATAACATGAACACCGAAAATTTTGAAAATTGGTTTAAACAGCAACTAATTGTAAACTTGGAAGAACCATCGTTAATTATAATGGATAACGCAACGTATCACAGTCGCCTGGATGAAGAAATCCCAAGAAAAAGTTGGAGTAAAACACGCATGTTAGAATGGCTCAAAAAAAAGAATATTCCTTTTCCAGATCACATTTTAAAGGATGCTGTTTGGAATATAATTGAAAAGCAAGTTTTGCCAGAAAAAAATTATCATTTAGACAAATACGCTGCCGAGCATGGTCATTGTGTTCTCAGGCTACCACCCTATCATTGCCATTTTAATGCCATCGAAATGGTATGGTCAGAAACTAAAAGGCATTATGACCAAGCTATTACGAAAACTGCAAGGTCACCTACTGAAGTCTTAAAAGTATGGAATGACGTTGTAAAAAATGTACCGGAGCAACACTGGCAGAATTACATAAATCATACAGAGAAAATTATTTCTGAAGCATGGGAAGTAGAAAACAAACTGGACCTACTAAACATCGAACCTATGGTGATCTCTGTATCCAATGAATCCGATGATGAACTATCACTTTCCGAAAGTTATTCTGATTTAGAAACTAATTAAACTTTGCCTTGAAGATCACGTTGTCATTTTTTTTAAATATAGAATTTGTACTTAATCGAACTCTGAATTGCCATATTTTTTTAAGAAAACTATGTATCTAGTTAATAAAACAATGTTTTTAAAATTAGTGCGCTTCTTTTATATTCTTTTATTATGTCAACATCTTTAGAATTTTATGAATTTCATAAAATTAATTTGTATTATTACAAACCGCCACTGATAATATGAAATTTCAAGACACTACGCCAATGCAATAAGAAATATGTCAAGCATTTGACATGACAAAGGTCATAACCTAATTTTTTTCATGCGGGTTCAGATGGTTCAAGAAGCCGCATACGTTAAGTTACTAAAACGGCTGGTACCTCTAAATAGGTATTAATTTTACTATACCGTGTATCTTTTGTAATTTGAAGGTACGAGCGGAGTTAGTAGTTTACAGGTTTGACTCTTTACAGTGAATTATTTAATTATTACCGACGACGAGTGAACTTACTATTCTTGTCTATGTACGGTGACCAAATATTCTTTTAGATTGGCATTAAGCATGCATATTAAGTAGAATTCAAAATAAACTTGCTATTCTACCAATATGTCACTTGTCAAACTTCATGGTTATGATTTGAATTCAATAAGAGATAGATATTGGGGAAAATTTTATTTCAACCCCTTATTGGGATATTGGGGTCATTACAGCTCCTGTCATCCACCCTTTTATGGAGAAGTGTCCTCTGGCACCTCTCTGGGCTTCAAATTGGAGTATGTGCCCCATAGGCAAAAATTGGCCGGCGCAGCATGCAAGAGTAACATTCGCGGGTTAATTAGAGAGATATCGATTCTGCCTTAAAACATATTTTGAAGCATAGGGGATAAACCCGCTCAAATACAAGCTAAATGCTGTAATGTAATCTAAACAGTTAACAGGATGGTGATGTGACGGCTAAAAAGTCTCGCATCGGGGAAGTGCCGCCTGTACATCAGCCTAGTAAAGTAAGAGCTACAGTCAAGCTGTGGGGGTGTTAAAGTGAAAATCATTCCCCTCGAATACAATATTGTCGCAGAGCACAGTTCTGAACAGACCACTCGTAGAAACCGAAGATGGGGATCCTTTGTACTTTGCCTCTCTATCACGTTAGATTGAATGATCCAGGAAATGGTAAAAATATTGATTTCCGGTCATTAAACTTGTGATTTGGGTATAAGTAGTGCAAATTCGTCCTTAACTAGCGAAGGAATGGGGATTTAATGGGAATTAATACAAAAAAGTTACACATATACGTTTTTATTTCTAATAAGCAAATGATCTAAACCTAAACAGCGAGATTAATACGAATCCCAATTTATTGACTCGAAATTGGAGAAAATAAATTGGGATTGATATTAAGAAACATCGATTCATGTTTGAATGAAAAGCTTTGAGCTGCCCCCTTGCTTATACACCAAAGTTAGAGATTAAAATTTTTATCAAATATTTTTCAACATATTGAAAAATAAAAAATAAAAATATAATCTAAAACTCAATATCCTTATTGCATTTAACAAATACATTCCTATTTTTATGAAATGATCAAGAAATAAGACTTATTAAGAAATATTCGTTACAAAATAATTGTTTTCAATAAAATAATTGATTACGACAAAAATTCCAACATTAGGTAAACTTAAAAAAATAATCAAAAATTTTGAAGAAACATTTAGTTAAAGTAAAAAAGATTTATCATAATTAGTTGTTCAAAAATTGGTCTCAATTAATGGATGTGGCGACAAATGCCAATCTTAATCATAATCCAAATTCGTAACATTATTCCATAGCAACGACGTCAGCATAATCCAAAATTGAATTTCCAATTGTTATTGGAAAATTGGGTAGTTCATATTTAGAATTGGTATCGCCTTTATTTTTGTAGTTTTTCGGCAGGGTTAACATTTCGAAATGTCCTTCCGTCACAATGAACGTATCTTCCAGCAAAACTCTGCAACAAAAAGTTATCTTTAATATTAAAGATTAAATGGGCGTAAGTTCATTAACCAAAAGGTAAATTAAATGAGTCGGGACATACGTCACGACAGATTAATCAACAAGTTCACAGAGTCTTTTCTTGGATATTTTCCTTCATTGTTACGGCATCCTCCGATGTCCAATCTTTAATGAAGAGAAATGACCAAGAAAGAAGTCTGCGGTTTTTCAAAGAGAAATAATACAATTACAATTTCAAATGAAGAGTTCATTCTTCTAATAGACACAACAACACTTCCCTTCTCTTTTTAGTAATGTTCTCAAAGGTTGATGTTATTAAAGGTTTATGTTAACCTTTATTTAATAATTGACATGTAATATTGTCACAAAGCCAAAAAAAGATAAACATCCCAAAACTCTGCATTTATGACAAACCCTGTATGCTAATATCAAAATTGGCTTGTTGATAGTAGTTACCCGAAAGAAAAACCTGATGATGCTATGATATCTTAAAGTGGAAAAATAATTTGTTCGCATAAGGCAGGCTTGGGTGGAAAATGTAAACATGCTGTAGCAACATTATTTTATTGGAAACAAAAAAATTCCTCATTTCAACTAGTTATAGATATTGTAATAGAATATATCTTGCAAATACTTAAATAAAAATAATTGTAGAAAAGGGGATTAGTTAGAAGTGCTTTATCCTCTAAACTAAATGATCACCTCGCCTCGGAAAGTTCTGAAAAACCGTGTTTGGATCTCTATTTGCTGTGCTCTGTCAGACTTTAATCGGGACATTCTATTTTTTGATTTTCCATACTGGAAATAATCAACTTTCATATTTAATTGCATTTCTTAATAAATCGTTTTATAAACTTGACCATCAATGTAAACAGCATGTGCTCGTAAGATATTACTAGTTTGATTTTTGACCACCAGCCGGCGTGTCTCAATTCGTCAGTTCCCAATACCAAAAAAAACTAGAACCGGAAAATTAATAACTGATACAATTCCATTGCATACAACGTCAAATACATTTCATTTTTATATCATTGTTCCCAAAATCTAGATAATTTAATTTGTGAACTAGACATCTTAAACTTACCTAATGGTATCATCCATAGCAATATGTACTTTCGGAATGGGAAAACCATTGAAAGGACTGGCTACGGGTAGAGTGTATGCTCCCATATCTTCGAAAACCAACCAATCCCCAACTTTCATTTCCGGTAACATAGCATGTTCAGTCACTTGATCTAGACCATCACATGTTGGACCCCAAACGCTGCTATCGTAATATCGTGCGCCAAGACGTTCTTCCAATGGGCGAGGTAAGACGACCTATTAGACATTTCAATAAATATTAAGATAGAATTGACCGAAGCATGAAATTAGTAATATTTAAAAGTCAATAAAACAAATTGTTATCCATTTTTATTGTCGCTTTCGTGAATTTTTTAATAGGATGCCATTTATATTTCGAAAATTGAAAATACTGTAGTTAACTGTTAATAATATCAATCTGCTTTTCTTTAGTAGGCATATCCACAATTTTCCATTTGAGTTTATTATTCGAGGTGTTGAGAAAGTCAAGACAACCTAAATGTTCAATTTATCGCCTATCATTTTCAAGGCAAGCGTTTACTCTTTATATTGAACAGCAGTTTCAATTTTTGCTCTTGAAATATTCTGAATGGCATTTCGTATTCTCTCGATCATGAAGTTTCGATTAGAGGGTTGCAATAACAAGAAATATAAGTCTAAACCATCCACAACTAAAAATAAGAAAATCCGTTTCTCTAAACATGTTGGTTGTTTATTGACGAAATGTGTTCGGCTATCGCGACACCCAATGGAAAAGGACCGAAAACAAAACGTAGTTCGCTTAATGGAAACAAGAGTTTTTGGATTGTTTCAGTTTTGTTTTTGTTTTTCAGGTTCTAGAAAACACAAACAAAACACAAACTCAACTGTCTGTTTAGTGGAAAACCGCCACATAAGACAGTTAAGTATGTTTCCTGGCTCACCTGGCTGGTCCAAAAAAATAGGATGTGTCGCATTAGAGATTGTATAGATATACATAATCTATTTTTGTCAAATATAGTATATTTTTGGTTTTTTATTTTTTAATATCCAATTACTTCCTCTAGCAGTGAACCTACAAGTCTGCGAATAATTTCCAGGTTTTTATAGAGCCGCTTTTATCATAAAAAGTTTTGTCCCGAAGAACTTCAAAGAAAGTGGTGATCTGTTTCTTCTATATAACTGAACATGTGCAACTACACGGTTAGAGTAGCATAGAACGGCAAATTCTGAACGTTATACAACAATGTGTGAAATAAGGGGAAATAATTGCTAACGAAAGCAATTTGTCTCCACCTGCTCAAACAATCGTCTATTTATGTAAACAAAACGTCAAATTAATTATTCGCCCGTCGTACAACCCTGATTTTGCTTAAAATTTGCTGCATTCAGAAATATAAATAGCGGAACCCTACTGATCCTTATATTTTCACCTCTCAATTAATTGTTATTAAAAGCATTATAAATTATATGTAAACAAATTACCTGGTGATCGTATAAAATGCAGTTGAAACTACCATATACACCATCATTGATGTAGTACATGCGATGCATAACGTTGTTGCCAGTTTCTGGATCAGTGTTGCTGACATTCCTGATGGAATGGACGTTACAAACCAAAGTATATGCGGAGCTGACATAAAAACGTCCTGGTTCGGCTATTACATGAATTGAAGGATCAGGGAAAAGATCGTTCAAAGCGAGGTTCACAATCTCGGCTATCTGTAAATGACAAAAAAATAAACAAATTAACTTTATATTTCTACAAAGGATAGTAGTTAGTCGTAAAATTCGTCAAAAAAGTTAATTAAAGATAAAACGTTTCACTTTACTGACGAAAAACTGTTGGCACCATTCTCAGAAATTATGTCGTACATCTAAGAAATCTTAGAATAAGTGCTTCATTAGCCAAGGAGAGAACTTTGGGAGGAGATTAACATAAATTAGAGTAGTATATTGTTGAAAAAGTAAGTGAATGAGAAAAGAAGCATTGAATACAAAGAAAATCGAACGGAAGTTTTGTCTGGAAACTACAATAATATACAAGTGGCGTCAATTCAAGACCCACGATCTAACCTAGATGGTTCATCAAGATGACCACATAAGAAAATTGAGTAGAAAAAGAAGAATCCTGCAGACATGATTAGGAGTATCAGATATATAGTAAAATTAATACCCATTTAGAGGTACCAGCCGTTTTAGTAACTTAACTTGAACGATCTGAACCCGCATGAAAAAAATTAGGTTATGACCTTTGTCATGTCAAATGCTTGACATATTTCTTATTGCATTGGCGTAGTGACTTGAAATTACATATTATCAGTGGCGGTTTGTAATAATACAAATTAATTTTATGAAATTCATAAAATTCTAAAGATGTTTACATAATAAAAGAATATAAAAGAAGCGCACTAATTTTAAAAACATTGTTTTATTAACTAGATACATAGTTTTCTTAAGAAAATATGGCAATTCAGAGTTCGATTAAGTACAAATTCTAGATTTTAAAAAAATGACAACGTGATCTTCAAGGCAAAGTTTAATTAGTTTCTAAATCAGAATAACTTTCGGAACGTGATAGTTCATCATCGGATTCATTGGATACAGAGATCACCATAGGTTCGATGTTTAGTAGGTCCAGTTTGTTTTCTACTTCCCATGCTTCAGAAATAATTTTCTCTGTATGATTTATGTAATTCTGCCAGTGTTGCTCCGGTACATTTTTTACAACGTCATTCCATACTTTTAAGACTTCAGTAGGTGACCTTGCAGTTTTCGTAATAGCTTGGTCATAATGCCTTTTAGTTTCTGACCATACCATTTCGATGGCATTAAAATGGCAATGATAGGGTGGTAGCCTGAGAACACAATGACCATGCTCGGCAGCGTATTTGTCTAAATGATTATTTTTTTCTGGCAAAACTTGCTTTTCAATTATATTCCAAACAGCATCCTTTAAAATGTGATCTGGAAAAGGAATACTCTTTTTTTTGAGCCATTCTAACATGCGTGTTTTACTCCAACTTTTTCTTGGGATTTCTTCATCCAGGCGACTGTGATACGTTGCGTTATCCATTATAATTAACGATGGTTCTTCCAAGTTTACAATTAGTTGCTGTTTAAACCAATTTTCAAAATTTTCGGTGTTCATGTTATCATGGTAATCGCCTGTTTTTTTATTGCATTTAAAAATAAGCGATGCATTTGCCACAAAACCTTTTTTATTACCGGCATGAACAATTACATATCGTGTCCCACTTCCAGTTATTTTTAAATCACTGTTAGTGTTTAGTACCATCTTGCCACATTCTTCTGTCCCCGCTTTTACTAAAAACCCATGTCTCATCCAGAAAAACAGGTGTAAAGAGCTTTTCGCTTTTAGCAGCATGGTATTTGTTCAAAAATAATATTCTTTTTAATCTGACTGCAGGCATTTCCAATAAACGTTTTCTTCCATCCTGTTTTTTGAAATGAAAACCCATTTTTTTAATTCCCAAATATAACGAACTTTTGGAAATCTTAGTTTCTGGAGACTCTTCGATAAATTGCCGTAAAATAGTTTCTACTGTGATTTTATCCTTTCGCGCATACATTTTATAAATTACTTCCCTCAAACAATGCAGGGTATTTTTTGTAATTCGGGTTTTGCTCCGGGAAACGCTTGCAGACATATTTCTTCTAAATTCGAAATCTGTAGCTCTGTTTGGTTTTTCAAGATTATATAATGTGCTTTCTGGAACTTTTAGTGCTTCGGACGCTTTTTGAATTGCCTTAAATCGAGATCCTAAATCGTTTTGAAAATAGTTTACTACATTAAGCATAAGTTTTTTGGATTCATCAGAATATCGCATTTTTATATCTTATTTTGCGTTATGACATTAACATGAAATCAAAATTTGACGTAACTTCAAAAACGTGACATCTAATAAATTAGTTACGACGTTCATTTTTGTTGGAAATTTTTTGTTTCAACCGATTTATTAATAATAAATAAGGATGGTCTTATTCTAAATGGGTATAAAATTTACTATACAATCATTTTTGAAATCTTCCAAAATCTTATTGACAAGAAAAGCAAATATAGGGATGTAAAAACATGACATATGACAGTCGTTGTCCAAAAATTATAGTTCTACAATAAAGATAATGGTAGGACATATCTTATTATAAACTGACGTTTGACGTATAGGTAACAAACAACCCATTAGAAATATGCGTTCAACAAACAATTTATATAAAACAAACATAGTAATCGTTACATCATATATGCCTTTAGTTGGTGGAATTGTATCACCTTTTAGTCATCAAACACTAAAATAAACGTTACCTTGTCGATAGAAGATCCTCTTCCTCCGGGATATCCACCACCGATATCCAGCAAGTAAAAGTTGTAACCCAAAGTTTCGGCGTAGTCGAAAATTTCTCTTGCTGCTGTGATAGCTCTACGGAAAACTGGAGGTTCGCGACAACCGGAACCTACATGGAAACTAACGCCTACAACGTTCAAATTCAATGATTTAGCGATACGAAGAAGTTCCGGTGCTTCGGTTACAACGTCGCAACCAAATTTATTCCCAAGTTGACATTGGACGTCGGTTGCGTCGCAGCGAATGCGTATTACCAATCTGCAAAAACAATACAATTTAATAACTTTAAATATACGTGGTGGGAAATAGGAGTTCAATAAACGATTGACTATACTTACTTTGCATCGGGATACAAATTCTTGATTTTATACAATTCAGTTTCGTTGTCGAACGTCATGGTGGATACACCGGTAGCAGCGGCATGTCTGATGTGACTTGCTGGTTTAGCAGGATTTGCGAAGATGATTCTTTCCGGATCGACGTTCAAATCGAGCACTTTGTTGATTTCGCCTTTTGAAGCACAGTCGAAATTAACACCCAATGAGTTAAGAGTTTCCAAAACTGATAGACTGTCATTGCATTTGACGGCTGAAAAAAATTTAAAATTGCATTAAACTTGATATAGGTTAAGTCCTAGATCAACTACGCTCTGACAAACGGCAAACGTCTTGTACCCTCTGCTTAATTTCTCTGGATGTTTTCATAATGATGAAATAAAAATTTAATGTTTTTTACAACTTACTGGGGCGGTAAATTTGCATTTACTGTATTTTTTTTAAACAGCAATTAAAGGAAAAATGAAATATGCTTTTAAATTAAATAGTCCTTTAATTAGTGAAGAAAAGGAATTTGGATCAAATTAGACAGATAAAATATAATGATTTACGTTATAAGACTGGGAAAAGCTGGGAAGTTGTGTTTTACAGGCCAAGATTTGAATATAGGCTCCATAATGTTGAAGAAGCCAGTTTTTGGGATTTTTTAGCAAAATATGCACTTACATTTTTTATCCAATACCAATTTTTAAATCTGTCGTATGACTCTTCGTAGCGGGCTTTTGATTTTACTGGCAATATATCGTTAGTTGCCTTCTTTGCTGCTTCCAAAATTTCATTTTCTGTGTCAGACAGTTTGCTGACAAAAAAAGTATTACATAAACAACAAATTAAAAATTAACGAATTGTCACTGACAATAAATCACATTCAAGAAATTTTAATTTTCCAGAGAATTCCCGCACGAGGCGCACAGAAAAATAAGACAGAAGCATATTTAATTGAATTTTTGTTAGATTCAAAAGAAAAGTTAATTTTTCCCTATACCCAGTTATTGAATTTAAACGCTCTTGCGAGTTTACAACTGCCCATAGGAGAGGTTGACATTATCACCAATAAGACGTACTAACGGAATGTATTGATTGATTTCACTAAAAATATATGTATTTACCATAGTGCGGTATGACTCGAGGTAATCTTTCACACCATTCCTGGTGTTTTCTGACGATTTCTCCGACATCCATAACATAAAAAGCATCTTCTTGGTTTTTGTTGCTAACTATTTCTCTAATAATAGACCATACATTGGATTGTCCATCCAAAATATGGATGCGTTCATTTGCAGTTGGAATTTTCATTTTAATTTTTTATTAATGAGATTTCTTTGTTAAATACAATAAAATATTTTCGGTGAAATAAGCAAGCTAAAAACAAAAAAAAGTATTAGAGCCAATAGACAAAATATATGGTACTCAATCTTATTAAACATTTTTATTTTGCTTGCCCTATATTATGTCAAATAGTTACCCACTAGCAAACGTTCTACATCTACACCTTTCCAGACATAATAGGAGTAGATAATAGTGTCTACTAATATTGCATATAAACGTCAAAAGTCGTAACCAGTTTCATGTGATAGTGACGAATTAAATGAAGTGATCATGAGATTACGAGTTTAGAGTAAGAGAATATGCATTAAGGTATCCCGAGGGGCATTTAAAACAAACAGACTTTGTTAAATCTAAAAGACACAACGGAAATTAAAGGACCCAAGAGAAGAGTAAAACCCAATACTTTGTGGATAGGTATATCTGTAGATCCTTCAAAAACCAACTTTGGAGACCAATTGGAAACATTCTGATTGACAATCTTGTATTGTACCAGTCCTCATGCTCTGATAAGTTATTTTTCTTAAAACTGGATATGTATAGCTTCTTACTTATACAATTCAAGATAAAAATATTATCTTTGGGAAGCGATTGGAGTGAGGGTTAAGGTTATCAAGCTCGAAACTAAATTATTTGCTGAAGATTGATAAATGAGTTTGTACATGAACTCTGAACATATCACGCATAGATACTATTGAAGCAAGAAAATTTTATTTGATCTAACAAGCTGCTATGCCGCGAAAGTTACAGCTATTTACAAAAACTTCATTTTCAATACAAAGAAAATGTTGATAAATTTATTTTTATTCAATTAACTAAAACAATGATTATCGAGTAGGTACTGTTAAACCCTTTGAAACCGAAATATTTTGTCTGTTAATGGATAGAATTTGACGTTCAGAACATAGATTATGTTTTATCTTCTTGTTCACATCATCTGCAAAGGTAATATGTGTCACTCATGGGGATGCATTTTCCTTGGTAGTTATCTGGCAAGTCTACTGTTTTTGTGTCATTCCATCTAATTGTGGAAATATTTCTTCCAGATATTCATAAATAGCTTTACGATTAAGATATATGGTGGTCATTTTTCCATCCCAAAGTGATCACAATAGACTCTTGCGAGTGGCAGTAGAGGTTTAAATATTTAGAGATAATTATTATTAAATATGTAAAGTCTCAAAAAATTATGGGATAAGTATTTCGGTCTTTCTAGTGGGATTATTTGAATCTCGTTAATATGCCCAAAGGATTTTTAATTATGAGTGTAATGGTGAAGAATGTTTGCCAGAAAACCTAACAGTAATACTTACGAGGCAGCCTGTGCTCAGATTTACACAGTTTTATTGGTGTAAATGTGACTTATCTCCTATATGGTTGCTAGCACAGCCAAGGAGGTTCACCGTTTAGGAAGATTTTCCAGTTGTATGGTAGAAGAATGCTGCTAGTATCTGGGCTAGCTTCGTCCAAGTTACGACCCTAAAAATAAAAAAATACACACATTTTAATGATAAATATTTTAACAAAAAAAAAGTTCAACAAAGTTAAAGTTACGGACTTCATACGCGGGTTTTGGTAGAGCTTTTCATTGCATTCGCTCCAAAAGGGTTAAAAACGGTTTTTAGACCACAAAAAGTGTTTTTTGTTCATATATTATGATCTATAGAAAATTATAGTATGCCAATGAAGGGGTAATAAAGAAAGGAAACCAAGTGTTAATACGTATCCGACATAATTTATGACAGACAATTTCTTGTGTTTTTCTGAAAAAATATATTCGGTCAGTGTATTGCCGATTTTTTTTACCAAAAATAGTAGGTTTTTTTGTAGTGAAAATTCATTGGGACCTGAAAAATCTCAGTTCCTGAGAAAAGTCTCAGCGACTAGTAGCTCCTTTAGACCTATTCCTTAAGAGAATTTTAGAATATTCACAGGCTTCAGTTTAGGCAAAGCCTTCCACTTCTATCCAGAGATTTATACCAAATTCAATTATTTGCTAAATAATCCTTATTGCAACATTTTTTGGTATAAAAATATTATCAACAATTCTTTATACTCTATGCGATAGAGTAAGTAGTATTCAAGTTATTTGCGATTAAATGGAAGATTTAAAATACCTAATTTCATTTTATTGCTATTTTGCACAAGTCAACACTAATTTGATCATAAAATTTATTAGTTTCAGATGATTCTATTTCAAATTATTTTTTCACATTGATGTTTATCAAATTATCACTTGTAAGTTTAAGTTAAATGTTTGCCAAATATGATCAAAAAATATTGGTAGGTGTCAAAACAACGGGCTAAAGCCATTTTATAATAAAACTCCCTGTATGTATGGTAATGAGGAATTTTGTATTTAAGTGTTTTAGGTTAAATCTCCATATTATGTCCTTCAGTTACTATATGGACAATTATTAAGGAAACACCCTGAATAGTATGATTTACAAATATACGAAAGAAGCTTTATTGTTTGAGTAACATAATGTATTTTTATGCATTTTTGAATTTTTCGCATCCACCCGATTTCAACAAAATATTTTCACGAAATAAGACTTTTTTTAAAAAATAGTATCGATATTTTTCAACTTTTAAGTTATTCTGCTTGATTTCATAATTTTTATTTAAAATAAATATATTACCTGTAAAATACGGGCAGCGGGAACTATTTCCTTAGCACATAAACACATGAAAATGTCTTTTATACAATTTGTAAATCACCAGCGGGTACTTTTAAACCACTGGTGTACGAATAAAATACTAACAGTAGGAAATCTACTGCACAAACCAACTACTTAAGTAGTTTTAAGTAACAAACAATGACGGCTTTCGAAAATATATCGAGCATCCCCACCACCTTTCTGGTTCAGTAGCGTATTTATACAAATTATTAAAAACTATATAGTCGGATAACGATTTCTTTAAAATAAGATTATCAGAAACATTCAAAACATTACAACGAGGTGTTAAACCGATATTTTATTAAAATATATTGGTACTACTTTGCAAGAATTAGTTTTAAAAAATTTTAAACTGAATATTTTAGGAGAAAACTGGAAATTAAGAATTCCTTTCACTACAAATACGTCATATAACTAAAGATGAAGTTAGCAGCTTTCTGATTAGATGTTTTATGAACTAATAGCCAGATACAAAAAGGCCATTCGAATTTGCAGTTAGAAGAACTGTCAAAGTCTATAATATATATGACTGTTTTGTTTTTGTTTACAGTTTATTCGAGCTTGACGATTCAATATTATAATAAAATAAGCCTTGTGTTCATATTTTCTTAGTTAAGTTTAGTTAGTTTTAACCCTTAATCTGTGGAATTACAAACAGACGTTGTGGAACTGGTAATTTTAATATTTACTAGCTATATTTTTTATTAATCTCAACAATTTTTCAAGTTATGATAATGTCAATATCATATAAATATTGTTTTGTATCATACAGGGACACGAAAGTTACAATGCCTCTTAAAAAGTTTGAAACTATGAAGTCATTCAATATAAAAGCAATATAACATAAGCATAACCTATACTTCATCGCGCTTTTAAAAAAGAAGATGACATAATTGTGGTCCTATGTCAACCCTTATGTAGCCAACTTCTCTTTTAGGTAACGTTCGTCACATCATAAATGGAGACCCTTCCAACTTCTCTTTTAGGTAATGTACGTCACAGCATAAATGGCGAACTATTTAAATCTCACAAAAGTTGAATTTTCAAATCGACATAAAAACCATGTGAGAATAAAAATATTAAAAATAATGGATTCTCCATTATGATTTTGTCCATCACTGACTATTGACATTGAAGAAACATCATATTTTTGTTAAGTTTAACACCTCATTGGATATTATCTTTAATCCTTGTACATTGGAATGGTCTGATCTGGTTTTGGTTGAAATTATCGATCTAAAATACCATTGTAGTACCTACTCCTCTAGGATTATAGTTTCAATGTATCAAGTACTACAAGTTTCACAAGATTTAGGGTATTTTAATTTCAGGGTAGGATTCGCCACTAATTTTTTTCATAAATTGGAGAATAGTTATTAAATTTTACAATTTAATTCAATTTTCAGTATTTAAATATTCTTGAAGGGTACAGGGCAAAAAATATGAATGTCACAATAATTATTATTAAATAAGAACAGCTTTTTTAATTATTAATATAATAAACACGTGGACATTCATCTTTTTCCCCACAACGCAGGACATTCATCTTTCTTCCCCATTCATTCATTCATTCGTTTGGGTTGTGCTCAACAGCCCAGGCACTTGAACTGAATCTTTGTACCATTTCCCTAGTTATCTACTTCAATTCCAGAAGCTTCGTGCCTTCTATAAAGGCCAGTAGTTTTACTGGATGGATTTTTAATAGTTGTAATGGTTGTATTAATTCCTCTCTAAAGTGCTTCCGTCTAAGTACTTGCAAGTTCCCGCAGAAGCAGAGTATGTGAGTAGGTGTTTCATTATCAAGTTCACATTTTCTGCACATAGGTTCACTAACTTTGCCTATTTTGTGCAGATGTTTCCTCAGGGTGCAGTGTCCAGTCACCAGATCGGTAACTGTCTTTAAATGTCTCTTACCCAGTTAATAGCTTGGTTGATAGTTCCTTGTCTACCTTGTACAGTAAACTCTTTGTGTGGAGGTGCCCTTGTATCAACCTCCATTTGAGTTGGTGTTCCCTATCTAGCCAGTTCCCGATTTCCCCTCTTATGCAATCTTTTGTGATTCCACAAAACGTTTCCGTTTCCGTTTCCTAAAGAGCCTTCTTTAGCTAACTGATCCGCCATTTCATCACCTGCAATCCCCTCATGTGCCAGCACCCATATTAGACACTTTGTTGTCTTTTGCCAGCCTGCTAAGGGATTCTTTGCAGTTTTTCACCAGTCTAGTCCTAGAGCCTGGCTGTCAGTGAATATTTTAATTTTTTGTCCGGTATATCCTCTTCTGATGTTTTCATCAATACAGGCTATAGCGGCAATCGCCTCTGCTTGAAACACAATCGTATATTGACCAATGCTAAAGAACACTGTATTTCTAGGTCCTTTTATACCAGCCCCAGTGTCATGGTTTGTTGTGGAGCCATCGGTGAACCAGATGATTTATCCAGAATTACCAGGGTGCATCACCTGTTTCCTAGATGGAATGATGATGTTCACTCGTTCAGTGAATATATTCTCGGGTGTCATGCTATCAAAACTCATGAGAAATATGAGTTCATCTAGTATTGTCCCAGTTGTATCAGCGTGTCCTTCTCGAACATTGTTCGGGAACCATAAGTCTCCCGATTTCAGCCTAAGAATTGCCATCGTTGCCTCCGCCCTTATAAAAAGTCCTAGAGGAGGAAGTCCAATAAGGGCTTCCATTGATGCCATGTAGTACCAAGAAGCTTTCTTCACCAGTACATGATATTTTTAAACTGCTGTAGTATGCGACGTTTTTACTCGGTTTTGATATTTTGGCGGATTCTGTTGAATTTCAGCTATCGTTTCGCACCTTCAACTAAAAATCCGATTTTATGGACAATCATCTTTTTTGCCCTGTACCCTTCAGTCTTATTGTATACACTATACACTATCAAACAAAAAAAACTACTAGCAAATACACCTCTTAAATGTATCGTTCCAGAAATTACATTTTCAATATAAATACAAAAAAAATACATTTTCGACAGTTTTGTCAATTTTTTAGATTGTCATTTCAACTTTCTAGCACCACATCTCAAGAAAATCATCTTAAACTACAGTCATGAGCTGTATAAGGCAAATTTTATGAATATATGGAGGATTTAGAGCTTATAATTTACTTCGATCACTCAATTGAGTCATACGACACTGTTGCTGTCATTGCCGGCTACTACGATATGACAACATTTGTGGTGGTTCTGGATTGAAATGTTGGCTTCAGGCAATTTTTGTGTTTACTCTACTAGCAGGCTGCCTTCTTATTCAGCTCTTGATACTGACATATGAAACGGTGTGTTTTGATCAATATTTTAAAATTGTCTCTAGCTTATTTTATAGTGCGGCATCATTCTATAATTTTAACTTGAACGGATAAACAACGTTTCTTTAGTCAAATCGTATTCAAATTGCTAAACAAACTGAGAATATGTCGATTGAAAAACGATATTTCTTGTTTAAATAAGATCTTTCTTGCTGTCAACTTTAGCCGGTCGATCGACATCGGTATAAGCTACATTGGCGAAAGAATGTTGATAATGTTTTGTACTTATTTGGCTTCTACGAAAAAAAAAACAAGATGAATTACTGAAGCCAGTCCCATAGAATTGAGAAAAAAAAATTTCACAACTCGCGTTAGTTACCAATCACAAAAAAAACTTTACATTTTGCATATTCATTGTTTAGAGTTAGATATTCAGAACCATAAACTACGCAGTTGATATATACCACCAATCCAAGTTGATTTTATATTAACCTTTAGATATTTTATAAGTACATAAATGAATCAACAAACTTAGCGTAACATAATCTTTCTTTTATCGTTGGCTTATAACATTATTTTGATAACTTTTGAACCTCCAAAATTGGTAATTTTATAATTTTATGAGGTCATTAAAAAACTGAGGATTATGCTAAATTATATAAATTTAAAAATGCGGACATGGACTTAATGTAATAAAATACTTAGAATGAAGAGTAATCATGGAAGATTTCCTGCTTATCTTGCCAAACTAGATACAATATCTCCGATGAAAATAGGGAATAGGAATGATGACCGATTTTGATAAATTACTCCACGATGTTTGCACGCATAAGCTTTATCCAAAAAGAATGTTATTTCTTGAAAAATATTGGATTAAAAGGAGAAATTAATCCATTTAAAATACAATTCAAATTTCGCGCCAAACGATCGAAGGTTTTACTTAAGTCAATATAATCAAAAAGTTAAAATTAATATTTAAATACGTCCGACATCAAGAAAAACTAAGATTAATATATTTTTTACGTAAATCACTTTTAATGCATCTATTAGAAAGTGTAATTTTTTTCTCAACCCCCGAAGGAGGGTTTATAGCTTGGTAATCTATGGTAACCCATAAAAAGATGTATGCCAATAAAAGCTAAAAATTCGTTTCTTTTGTGATTCAAAATTTTATTTCTTTGTGCTCCTAGCAAATTTGATTGGTAAATAATATCATGTATTGTCTTATCATCGACCATTCTCAAAAAATAGTCGGTTGCAGTTTTACAACTTCCGAAATTTTCTTCATTGAAACTCTCATCAAGGGTATATTCAGGAATTATAGCTTCACTCTCTGGTTTTTTCCATCCTCTTTCCTTTTTCGGTATTTTTTGCTTACTTGTACTTTTTGCTTTACCTTTTTCTTTGTTCTTTTCGCTAACATTTTTTATATTCTTTGTAAATTTTCGTTTACATTTATATTGTCCGTCATCATCATTTTCACAATCAGCATCCAATTTATCTTCTTGGGTTTTTTCATTTTCATCGTTTGATAAGCGATAGGCTTTGTAACTTGCATAATCGAAATGTGTGGTACTTTCAGAAACCTCTTCAGTGTCGCTAGATTCTTCATCAGTATTATACAAGTAGCAAGAGGCAATTCCTCCAACCCCATAACGGCCTCTTCAGTTGCTTGTAAAAGTTCCTCTTCGGAGGGAACACATTTTTACGCCACTGAGTCATGCTAAATAAAAAAAATAGATTGTTTGATAGACAGAAAATTGCCTTTGTATTTATCAGGCAAATACTTTAGTCCTGGGACTTCATCCCAGAAAAAAAAATTTCAGTAGTAATAACCCAAGGACATTGATAATTGTTCGAAAAATTTTATAACAGATTTCGAAAGCTTGTTGCTTGCTTGTTGCTCCCTATAAGCAACAAGCTTGAGAAAAGTGTTAATACATTTTTGAGCATTTATCAATGTTCGTGGGTTATTCGAATAGAAAAATTTTTGCTAATTATAGAAAAAAATACAGAGTATATTTGCTTCTATAATTTCATTAATGTTCTCGTCAGTATTATGACCAAATCGTGACATTTTGAAACATTAAATATTTGAAACGTCAAAATCTAAATAAATCAAAATGGTTCGGCAACGTACCGACGTACCTAATAGTGTGAAAACAGCCCATGATCTGTTTACAGTATAATGTTGTTCTGATTGGTTGTGTTCAATCAAAAAATTTTCTTTTTAATAAACATCCCGTAATAAAAATTAAATAATTCACTGCAAAGAGAGTCCAGACTGTATACTACTAACTCCGCTCGTACCTTCAAACTACAAAATTCATACGATATCTGTATATCACTCGATTGGGAGCTTCAAGATCCCGAAAAAGAGTAGCATCGGAGACCGAGTGAGATAGACATTGGTCCTTATAGTAGATTAGAGGAAATCCTTTTAAAAGAACATGATCTTCGTACGAAAACTTCTCTAAGCGAGTTCGGCTCGCACTTGTCCGGTTTTTGTTCTTACTACCCTTGTTTTCCTTTAAGTGTGTCCGAAGATGTAGAAGAAATATAAATAGCTCAATTCAAAAATATAACAGTAACTCAGGGTGATGAAATTAAACCTAGTGTGTTGAAAGCCGAACGTACTTTGGAAGTTTTTATCTAGAAGGTCATCCGACGTGAAAGGAAGTGTGGTGCGCGTTCTTAAAGTAAAAGTAAGTAATATGAAAAAATTCCTAAACAGGTCGATTTTTGATTTTAATTTACTATTTGTTTAAAGAATAAATTATCATAAGGGGTGAATAGCATTTGAGAGATGACGTTAGCACCCCTTTTTTCAATTTGCGGATTTGTCTTTCCGAGCTGATTCCAAAAATGTATCACTAGTGTATACAAAATGGTACAGAGTGGACAAAATGTGGGCAACTTATTATTTACTAATGAGGCATGTAATGTGATTTCACAATATTTCGATAACTTCTCCAAAATTATGATAATGAACTCATGCAGTTTTTCAAAGACAACACGATGGAATGCAAAATTATCCGGTTATTTTGATGCACGAGTGTAATTCGGGGGACAATTCCACTGATGTATAATAATTCCCATTTGTTAGTACAAACATCGTAGTTTGCTATCGGCTAAATAGGAAGGAACAGAAATGCAAGTGGATAAAAAAATCGGATAAATTACGTCACCGTAGCAACGCTAGTATTTACTGTTCGTTTATCAAGCATTGCGCGGCGCATCAGTTTGACAACAACAGAATTAAACAGCAAATAATATTCCAGTTAGTATGTCGAAATTTGGAAATATTCGCCAGGCAGAAATAATAAGGGAGATTGAAAAATCAACTCCAAAAAATACAAAAAAGTCATTCCATTCATGGAAGTGTCTTACCAAATACCACGCGAGCTCAGATTTAGCCGGATATTTTTTCTGGTTGTTTTCGAATACTTACTTTCATATAGGTAATTCAACTCGATCTGTTCTGACAAAATCACTCGAGCTATACGCTCTCGTGATTTTGTCAGAACAGCTCTCGTGATTTTGTCAGAACAGCTCTCGTTTAATTGCCAATGAAATTAAGTATTCGAAAAAAATATCCGGCTAAATCTGAGCTCTTGTGGTATTACCCCCGATAATTTCTCCAAAATACGAGTGTAATTCGGGGGAATATTTCCCGAATAAACCGTCAACTTGTCAAACTGACGTTATTAAATGATAAATTCATCAATAACCATCCCGTAACTGGAAAAAAAGAAGAGACACAGAAATACGTTTGTTTTAATATTTTTCATTTATATATTATGAAGGTATACGTAAAAATATAATGCAACTATTTATTCGAGGTTAAACTAAATCAAAAGTTGCAGGAACTGCAGTGAAATAGAAAATTATTATACGTATTCTGGTTATTTTGAGATTATTATGACTGATCAAAGCGATGTCATCTACATACTGCAACATGTATGATTACAAATTTGAATGTTTCGGTGCTAAATCATAGTTGTAATAGCACATTTAGATTGTAGAGCAAATAGGACAGTAGGGAGCCCTGGAGGAGTCCTTGTTGAGGTACAGCTAGCAACCAATAAAACACCATAAACTGAAAGTGCATAGTGAATTGGATTTAAACTGGCACCCTCTACCATGACTAGAAATTGGAATACATGGACCTTCTAAGGAATTAGCTTGGCCTAATAATTGAATACAACGTGATAGTCTAAAGGTTACCCAATTGATAATTTCACAAACTTCAAAATGTATTTCAATCTGATTGGTGTATCCCGAACTTCTTTGTATTTTATATTTTTATATATCGAAATTTTAAATATTATTAACAAAACTAAACAACTGGTAACCGTGACCTCGCTGGATAAAAATATTAAGTAACATATTTCTTAATTAAAATATCAGCAATATTAATTATTGCATCATACGAAAAATTATTACTTTTAACTGGTATGATTTATTAAAAAAATGAGCTGTATAAAGTTATTTTTACATCAATACTGAATTAATTCATTTTTTGAATTTTTTCCAACAACATTTCCATCCTCTCTTTCATAACAGGTTGTCCTTTTTTGGTTTTTCTCGAAAGCTTTTTATATTTTAATGCTTTTTCCTTTCGATATCGTTTTATAGCTTCATCTTTCTCAGTTTTACTCTTCAACAACTCTTCCTTTTTCTTTTCCTTGTCCATTTTTATTCGGTTAAACTCATGGCGAGCTTTATAAAAAGGTTTTATTTTAATTTTGTCAGTTTCAGAATTAGCAACTTGAACAGAATCTTCCGTTCTAGTAGTATCGTCCCATTCTTCATCGGATTCTCTATTTTTGGGATCATTGTAAATTTTTGCAACATCAAATTTATTATCATCATCTTTAACTTGTTTATAAAAATCCTTTAAAACTGATTTTTTCCTGCTGTCTTCCCATTGCTGCAGTTTATATTTTTTACTGTATTTCTTTAGACGATACAATTTTTTATCGAAAGGTTTTTTCTGCTGTTCTGTTTCAACTTCCTTGCTACTATCAGGATTCGTTTCCTTATTTTTCGGATTATACGTTCGTTGCTTTTTACTTTTTACAAAAAAACCTTTGTGGCTGTTACTAGAAAGAGTATTTCTTGGTATTGATTTGCCTTTGTTTTGAGACTTTTCAGGATCAATTCTATTCTCAGCCATTTTTATTTCTCTCGTTCTAGTCACTTGGACAGATCTAAAAAAAATTATATTCCTCAAAGTTGATATCTAATGTACTGGAAGTTATTTATAACTAGTTAGTCTTTTTTCTTTTTAAATCAAATAAATGCCAGATTATCAGATAATCTAACTAATTTCAGTATTATTTATAATTTTATATCAATATTAATTAACAATTTCATCACTTCTCTCCGGGAATAATTATTCATGTGACACATTTCCTACAAATGATGATTTTTCTCAAGCAAATTTTAATATTTAACACTTAAATTTGACTTTTCTTTAATAAAATGTATTGATTATTTCTGTAATATAATTAAACGATGAAATAAAACCATTTAATTTGCTTAAATCTCCATTATAATTGTTTATTAAATATTGTTTAATCTGTGCTGACCCTTTATCAATTCCAAACAATAATTTTTCTTATCTTATCAATTGTTTAAACTATATACTATCCCTGTAAAAAGATAATGTTTTACCTTATCATGAACTACAGTCCTATATAAAAATATGTGTTATTTGTTAGAGAAAACAATGAACTTTTTTATTTGTGGAAATGACGAAATCAAAAAATGATCAATTTGGGACCGGTCTCGGCGCAATACATAATATTGATTATTTGGCATTTTTAATTTGACACCAATAACTGGACCCAATAGAAATAAGAGCATTAATTTGTTTGTTATTTATGGGTAATTAAACCACAGTATTGTTTTACATTTGTATGTCAACGGTTCAGTACCTTATCAATATAATATTGTTCTAAATATAATATTATACAAGGTATATATTTTTAATAAATAAGTGACATTCCAGTACTTCCAGCAACACAGACTGTAGATATAACCTATCATATTTCTAGTACAATAATTAGTTCTATTATTGTATTAGTACAATAATAATAAGAAACAATATTATGTATGTATGGCATTCACTGGGAATCCACAGAATCTACATTCTTGCTCCACTATTTTAAGCTTTTTAAGGTGCCCACTCAAGTGACAGTGACCCGTCAGGACCCCTTGTTAAAACTCCTTCTCACCTGGTTGTAGGCTCCCAGGAGTATCTTTGATTGTAAGTAGTAAGTAAAGGTGTGATTCTTCAGCTTCCTAAAGTGTCAAGAACAAAACTGCTTCAAAATTCATATAAGAAAAAACAACGAGTTTTCAAGTTTTTACAATTTTTTTTGTTATAAACATACAGTTACTGATACTGTCTATAGTCTTTCAAGGTTTCAGGTTTCAAGTTTCAATTCATTAGCCTGTATATACTGATAGGCAACCCATAAAAGAAATGGTTAGTATGTTCGTCTGTTGTGCTGCTGCCAAATTTCCAATACCTAAGTTCGTCATGAAGGGGAAGGTTAAATTAATATGAGTTATAATGGACATTCATTTTTTCAAGTAGGGGAATGTATAATGATTATTGCATTCATTCTTCCCCTTCAAAAATTAATGTGTATTATTTGTATCGGGCCTAAAAGTGATGGTTGAAATGGTAAAATAAAAATCCGTCTTTGGACTTTCCCCTGGATATTCTGAATGTACTGAAAATTTTTTGACGAATAATCTTAAAAATAGGGTAAGAATACTATCGATTTTTTGCAAAATCTGTCAAAATCTCGTTTTGTATAGTTCACCGGACCCAGTCCACGAGTTTTCAAGTTTTTACGATTTTTTCTATCTATTCTTCAACAAGTGGAAGGGTGAATAAAATGGTTATTTTCCTCTCCATTTCTTAAAAATTAATGTTATAACTATAATTGTACGTTATTTGTATTTTTCAAGAAGGGGAAGGGTGAGTGAAATGATTATTTTCCCTTCCCATTCTTGAAAAATTTAGTGTATGGATATTTTTTTAAAATGGGAAAAGTTCATTAAACCCAAAGTACACAAAGGCACTTTCTAAAATTTTGACGTTGGTCATTTTAGCACAGCCATATGACATGTCATTAATGTTTCTCATCAAAGTTAGATTTGCCTAATTGAAAGCACTTCTTGTAAAAGAAATGCCTTGAAAAACATTAAATGCAGCAAATCGGCAGTTTGTATTAAATTTGTTAGATTATTTCGCCACAAAGAAAGATAACATTTATATGGCATGGAGTGGGAGAGCGAGAGTCTTATATTAACAACTGCTATGTGCGACTCCGCCACTGTTTGTAACTCATTTCATATGGTTGTGATGACGTAGGGACACACATAGCCGCACCGTGCCCGATCCGAGTGTTGGTCATCATCACCTGGTGGAAAAATAGCACAGTGCTATGTAATAACTTTAGTTCAGACATTACCATATCATGACCGAGCACACAAATAGCAGCCATGACCTGGCGGCGTGCACTGCCGGAAAAACAAATTCAATTGTTTTCGTCCGATGTACTGTTAATAGGGCAGTGTATCATGGTTTTGTTATTAAGCCGACTTCAGCCGTTTACGGTGGAGTTAAAAATTCTGTCAATACCTAAGCTACTCTGACTGCAGCCGAAAAGTAAAATCCTTAAACCACATAAACAAGTCTTGCGAACTGAACATACTACAAAAAGTAAAAAATCTGAAGTAGAACCAAAACACTGAGATAAAAATTAAATATAAATATAAACAAAGAAAATATTCTAAGTAATGTAGGTAGTGATAAAAAATGCATCTGATTAAAAATGTAAGTCTCGCATACCAAGAAAAATTCGATTTTACGATTCGTTGAAAAAAACTCCTTGCATTTACATATTTTTTTAGTTATTATGTGCCTACTGTACATTACTGGCTGAAGTGCTATAGTCCAAGTCAAGAAGAGTAGCAAATTGAAAGTAATTCCTTTATCTGTTTTCAGTTAGTTTATGAGGATTTTAGATCATACAAAATTTTCTTAATATGACATGTATGTTCCTTGTGGTGTATTCATTATTCTTTTTGTTAATTATTTTGGGAAATTCATTTAATTATTTCATTTTATTTATTAGTAAACGGGATCACCCCCTTGAAGAAATACATTCATAGATAATAGTTATTTAATAAACTAGTTTGTTAATGAAGGCGATTAATAAACGAAACTGTTTAAAGCACGAACGAGCGATAGCGAGTGAGTGCCTTTAATAGTTGAGTTTATTAATCGCCCATTAACAAATGAGTTGATTACAATATTTTTTCGTTGCCATAAACTCTTTTTTTGTGACAAAATTCACTTTTCCACAAAGATAATAATGTCAACTAAGTAAAATTATGCCGCAAATCACAATATGAATTTACTGACCATGCAAACTGTGAAACCAAGCAATGGCACCCATAATTGGTACTGTGAAAGGGAACTTCCAAAAAGTTGTAACTATGAGTGACCCTACTAGGAATTTTAAAGGAAAACAATGAAAGAAGTTCTGGACACGAGATGCTGCCCGAGATCAACTTGAATAGTACAGTACGTTCCGTGAAAGTCATTGTATGTCTCGTTTGTAAGTTTTTAAGTTGTCTGCAAATAGTAAATATTTTGAATGTTTAAAATTGGATCCAATATCGTTAATAAAAAGGTTAAAAAGCAATGGGATCCCTGTGGTACCCCCAAAGTGACTATTATAGGATCAGATATATAGTTTTTTATTTTTATGAATTTTTTTTCTATTGGTAAGATAGCTATGCAACCAAGTCAATAGCCATGATGGAAATTCCATTTTACCCAATTTGTAGATAAGAATAGCATGACATACTCTATCAAAGGCCTTGCTGAAATCTGTATAAACAGAATCAATCTGCATTCCTGACTCCATATTACTGATGATGTCATTCTGATATAACAGATTGGTCATTGTAGATCTACCCGAAGTAAATCCATGCTGTTCATTAATAATGACATTTTTGCATTTCCGAGCTAAAAATTTAGTTATTAGCAACTCAAAAAGTTTAGGAATGATGCCGAGTTTACTGATAGGACGGTAATTTTTAATGCTAAATTTGTCACCCGCTTTAAATATGGGAGTAACAAAACTAAAATTAAAATTAAACCACAATGGAATTCTATGAAAGTTAGGTTGAGTAACACAATATGGTTGATTCATGATTATTAGCAGTTGGAAAAAAATTAAATTATATTATACTGATGCTATGTTTTCTGATTTCTCTTACACATTCTACAATTTAATTCTCACTTCATTAACATTTTTTAAGATCTTTAAAAAATATGTAGGTATCCTACTTGGCATTTTTCTACTATACTCATACTATTGAACTGCTTAGATACTCATAAGTAGGTATTTGTATGTGGTTGAATATTATTAAAACTATTTTTTCTGTGGTTTAGGAATGAACCACTGGTAACTGATTTTTTTATATGGTTGTACTTTGAAACTTGAAAACTTCAGCAACTGAGTAATTGGATTTAAAAGCATCTGGTAACTTCATATTTGTTTGTTGCATATCATGTACATGATTTGAGGTACTTACTTATAGGATTTTTTAATATTGAGTACTAAAATGTGGTCCAAAAAAACGGTGTAAGCTGATCAAGTTGGTATTTGAAAATACGTTTATTGGACGATTTAACAGCATTGAGATGACTCACAAATCACAAATAAAAATTTCCAATGTTATTTATGGACGTTCGTGCAATATCGGAGAGTTTCATATGGATTTGATTATTAAAATCTAGGAATTAAATACAAGTGAAGACTATTTATTGTCTACTTAAACTGAATGCATCTATAGAATACTTATGAAATCCTCGACAGATTTTGATATGTAAATCAGCAAGAAAAATGTCCTCTTACCTTCGGTAGCCACCCTCTGGGTTCGATTAAGTTTTTCGGTGGAATCTTGAGTTTTTGATTAAACAGGTGTGTCAAAAACACGCGGGTCCTTCGTCAATCAAGAGTATTTATCACTTTTTTGCAGCACTCAGCGAATATCATTCCTATTTCCGTGAAAATGTCCACGAAAAAGGCAAACCTGTCGAAGTGTCAGCGAAGTGTGAAACGGAAAAATTTGACATCGACAGTCACAAAGCTACATTGTCATGTGGTTGTGTGTCATACTTCCGCGTATATAACAACCAATAAAAAGTGACCTAAATCCAGTTAAACCATAGAATAATATTCCTGTTGGCCTGCGATTGGCTAAATATAAAATCATGTTTGGCACAGAGACGTCTTAAAATATTATATTTTAATTTAAAAATCCAGAGCAGGTTTTAGGGTAGATACATAGAGAAATAATAATAATTATATTTATTTCTTTATGGCTAAATGTATGATTTATTTGAGTATAGTGAATATTTATTGCTGATTCTGACGTACATATTATTATGTCGTATGTTTTTCTAATTTCGTCAATACCCATATCACCCAATTCCAATTATTGTTGTCAGACAATAAAAATTGTAGACCTTGCCACTCAATTCAATTTAATGATAAATAATTTAATTGAGTAGACAAATACCATCTTGACAATTAAAGAATTAAGGTTACACAGAAAATAAAAACATATTTTCAAAGTAGGTAATATGAATCTGGTTATGATAATCAACACTAGAATTTGGTGTGTCTCATGAGTATGTTACAAATAAAAATAGAACTTATCTTGTTTAGAGATTTTGAACTAGCTTGGTCATAAACAATACAATTTTTTGGGTCATTATACTAGTCTATTGATTTTATGACCTAAAAACACAAACCTAAATTGCAACTTGTTTTAGTTTGGTCAATAATTTAACTAGAAATATTCATGTAAAATT
This sequence comes from Lochmaea crataegi, assembly GCA_947563755.1. NCBI lineage: Eukaryota > Metazoa > Arthropoda > Insecta > Coleoptera > Chrysomelidae > Lochmaea > Lochmaea crataegi. The sequence continues at coordinate 16,742,652 of OX387425.1, forward strand.
TTTAATACTATATTTGAACATTACAATTCTAAGCGAGAAATAATTTACAAATTGAATCTAAAAAATTTATAAACAAACAAATGCTCTCCTGGTATTTTTCTCTGAAAAACCATTTGACTTTTAAAGCCTAATGTATCCATATACTCCACTATTTCCAATGGTTTATTCTCTTTCAACAGAACTATGTAACAAACCCCTTTTTTAGAAAGTAAATTTGGTAGTGCTTCTAGTAATTTATTGGTAATTTCTCTACCATCACATCCTCCAGCCCAAGAACGATTCAAACCTTTCCCAGACAACTCACATTCTTCGGTAATTACATACGGAGGATTAAATAATATCACGTCAAATATATTTTTCCTAAAAATAGTTAAAAGGTCCATAGTGATACATTCCACATGTGTATTATTTAATGTACTTGTTAATTTAGTAGCTGAACAGCATTGTTGATTTATGTCAGTTGCAAAGTATAAGCATGATGACTGAAAAAGTTGATATAATGCACTAATAACTACACCACTACCTGACCCAATTTCAGCTACAATACTTGGTTGTAAATTTTTAAGATATAAATAGTCACTTTCGAGTGCATCTAGAAGCAAAAAGGTATCTTCACTAGGTTTGTATACATCAGGAAATTGATCTAAATTATAAATTGGAGTTTTGAGAGTCATATTAACTTGATACACTGTTCTGCGGTTCTTCACTATTTTCAACAACCACTTTTCTTTTTAAAACTTCCTTATCCAAGTTACTATGTACTCTGTTTAATCTTTCCTGTGTATTTTGCAGTATATTAGTCAGTACTGTCACCCTCTGTTTCGCATTGATAAGTTTTTTAACGTAAATGTCCAAGTCAACGGTTTGTTGTTGAGATTCTGATATCGATTTTAATTCTTCACCGAGACTTTCAATACATTGTTTAAGTTCCAGCTGAGAAATTCTACAAATAGATATCAATAAAAAATTTAATCGAAATATTCCAGCGGACGGCATTCAATCTCCACGAAAACAACTTGATACTTATTTAAATAATATTTAATGTTTTACCTTGTTGCTCGAACTCTTTCATCTAATTGATCCACTGTGGGTTTAATAAGTCCCATTAAACCCTCAGCGAGGGTATCTCGTGTGGGATTATCACAAAAATTTTCCGTATTGTCATCCAAAGATGTAGCAGTACTCTCGGAATCCAAATCCATTGCAGCCGTGGGTTGTGCTAATTGAAAATAAACTGAAGTTAGCAGTTAGCCTCTTTTTAGGCGCCATCTGCCTCTTTATTTTAAATTCAAGTGCCTTAGCTGAATGGACTATCAGCACTTTCACACCGAAAAATATTTTCTATTTCCTATTTTTTCGAAAGTTTATTTTATACGCATTGAGATATGGGATCTTATTAAATTATTGTGAATAGCCTATTTCCTGGGCATAAGCTTTGTTTAAAAATAATAATAGCTATTTACTTCATTTAAAAGTTTTACATACAAATAATAAATAAAGAAGAAATAATTTGCCAGAGACCAGAGACATTTGCTTACTAACTTCATATTAATAATAAACCCGTCTTGTGTCATGGATGTTGAAAATTTGTTTGTTGCAAAAAAACAAAAATAGTTTTCCTTGACCTGTCAGGCTGAATTGCTATTAACACATTTTCCTAAATTTGTCGTGTAATTTGTTAACATAAGATTTTATAAATAATGGCTGAACAGTAAGTATTGCATACGACATCGTATTAATCAGCCATTTGTTTTTGTGTATTATCAATTATTTATGTTTTAGGAATGATAACAACTGGTTCGGTTCGTGGTTAAATGCAGCAAAGAATAAGGTATTTATATAGATTATCTTTATTTAACTAGGTAATGCTTGAATAATTTTTAAAATTATCTGTGAAAAAATATGTTAGGTACAGTATTTTACAGTTGTACATACTTGTGTTAAAGCTTGAATGCGTAGGTATGTAAGTACCAAATGGACAGGTATTTATTATGATTAGATTATTTTTATGTTTACTATAGCAGATATCACTTTTGTGAATCATTTCAATGAATATAAATATACAATATGATTTTTTTTTAAATTATCACTAATATTTGTTTTTTATAAAAATTGATATTGTCCAAGTTATTGGACTGGAAAAAGTTGGAATAGGCACGTATAAGTCATTTCGCATTTGTTTTTTTGAAATTTTATTGCCAAAACTTAAATCGTCATTTAAATAATTTATTTGCTTACATCGAATAATGAAAAATGCATAAATAAACAGATTATCTTGAAAGAAATAGTTAAATAGAATTTAATTTTAAAATATTAATATCGGGGACTTATAAAAGTAATAATTTTAGTATAATAGATTCTTTCAGAAAGATAAGGAATCTTAATATCGCTTTATTTTACAAACTTACCTTCATCTTTTTATTTTAGGGATCAGAGGTATTAGAATTTGTAAAGAAAGATTTAGAAGAGTTTGGAACAGCTGTTAAAAATGAAGCTAGTAGTGTCGTATCTTCTACAGGAGCAGTTCTTGAGAAAACACTTAGTGTAAGTCTTAATACTCATTAAATCTTATTTACTTACTTAAATATGTAAACTGAAGTTAAAATCCCGACCCAGAATAAAAATCAAGCTTTCGTGACAAACATAATATATTTCTTATCTACTTCCTAATTTCTATCTTAAAACATTCACACCATTCTCTTTTTGAGGCATTCACTTGAGTAAGGGTCATAAGTGCAACGAATTGGCAGATGAAATGGCCAGGCAAGGCTCATCAATGCCATTCATTGGACCGGAACCCTTCTATGGCGTCGCAAAGCCGACAATAAATATGGCCACAAGGAAGTGGGTGGTACAGAGATTGCTAGAATGGTGGGTAATCTCACCAGCTCAGAGACAGGCTAAAAAGTTCATTTGCCAACTGTTACGGCAAACCTAATAAGCAAAGATAGGAAAACTGTCAAAGCTGTAGTAGGTATGTTAACAGCACCAAATGCTTAACAGGCACGCAAAGCTAATGGGGTTGACAGACGAAGCCATGTGCAGATTCTGTCACCTAGAAGAGGAAACTGCAGAGCACATCCAATGCCAGTGCAACTGCCTGGCGAATGTGTGGTTTCTTGTATTAGGCGATGAGAAGCCACTGGTAAGAAATTCCATGAAAGATTCAGTCTCGAGGCTGATTGGCTACTTAAAAAGAGTCGGGCTGGAGAATGTAATCTAGATTCATAGGACCACAAGAGATCTGAAAAAGCTGCAGTGGAATAGGCCAATTAGGCTCCTCATTAAATCTAATCTATCAGGAATTTCCCATATACACAAATCGTCTGGCAGATCCCTGATAACATAAAATAAAATAAAACTATTCTAGACTAAACTAATTAATTAGATACAAGTTTAAGATGTCATCTTCAGTATCTTATAATTGTTAGCATAACACTGACAGCAAGTATAATTAAATTATTTTTGTTTCATCTTTAAACCATAGATACCCTTGAGAAGTATAAATTTATTTATTTAATGGTCATACCATTTTCATACAAAATTAGATTAAAAGTGGGTGTATATAATATACAATAATAAAAAATGCACAAAATATTACAACTTATAACAGGAAATAAATAAAATACAATATGAAATATACAACAAAATATTACAATTTAATTTACCTGTAATGGAAATTAAAATTGAAAGTTAAAGATTTAAGGTTTTTCTATACTAAAATTAATGTCATTGGCAATTCTGAGAACTCTCGTGATGGATTCATTTTGTCCATAGTCTGTTGGATGAAATGGAATATTAAATATTTCACTATTTCTAGTTCTTCGAACATTAACATTGAAATTCATGAATGCTAATAAATCAGGACAATTAATTGCACCATTAATTAATGCATTTAAAAAAGTTGAAGAACCAACAGATCTACGATGTAACAGCGTGTTTAAATCTAATACTGTTGATAAAGCATTACTTTGATATGTGCCTTTAATAAGCCCCATCTTAAAAGCTGCATAACGTAAAAATTTTATTTGAACATTTTTGATCAAATTAAGGTCTCAGTCATTCGGAACGGATTCCTCACAACACAATTATACTCCACATTTGAATGTACCAAGGAACAGTAGAGAACTTTGATTGAATGCAGCGACAAGGAATGCTCAAAATTGCAGAAAATTCTCATAAACCTTATTTTGACTTTTGATGAATCCAAAATTTATGTTATTTTTTACCTTTTCAGTTAGATTCCCCTTCATCAACGGCTAGCAACATGAAAAGAAGCTTCAGTTCATTTATGGGTAAATAGTTTACTTGTTAAACATATTTAGTGTAACAATATATATTTTTAGGACAAGTAAACAATGTATTAAATCCTAGTCCAGATGATTCTGATGCAGAAATGTTAATAGTGGAAAATTCAGAAACAGTAACTTTAAACAAATTCCAGGTAAATCTTAAGAAACTTCATTTATAAAAGTACTTCAGTGATCACTTTATGCTGTATATTTATTTATAGTTCTTCAGTGGGCTCTTACTTGTTGATTCTAGTATTAATTGTATGTTTCCACCTCGGTTTCCACTATGTATTCAATTCATTGTTAGACTGTAATATTTTGAATTATTCTAATTAATCAGCTCTAAAATTTTCAATACATTCTTTGCGAATATTAGTACATCATTAGCAGCAACAATAAAAAAAATTATACAAAAAAGGTATACAACTCCAGTTACCAAGGATGAGATAAAAGTATTATTTAATAATATATTTTACAAAACATAGATAAAAGCACTGAGCCATGCAGGCTATGTGGACCATACAAGTAGTTACATAAAATTCAGTATATGCAGGTATCATATCTAAAAATCAGGAAACTACTTTTTTATTTATTCACTGTTAAACTTCAGTTCCTTTAACTGTCTTTTAAAGATCTCGACTCCCATAGTTTTTAGTGTGATAGATAGCTTGTTAGAAAGCCTGACGTCCTTGGCAAACAGGCTACTTGTGGTTTTTTGGGTTTTTTCAATGATCCTACTTTGATCATTTATAAAATGAAAACCATTCAGGTTATGGTCTTGTGAATTCTTTCCCAGTAGATTGGACTCTCATAAAATTTCAGTTCAATATTCACAGTGTTGTGGTATTTACAAGACTTTATGAAGAAAATGCGTTTTTTCGATAATTTCATGAACTATTTGAATGTGAAAGAACGATTTGATCAAAAAACTAAGTCGGCCAGTCGATTTCTCATCCCAAAAAATATCTTATTACGAATTTTTAGCATTTTTCATGAAACAAAAAGTTTTTGTGTTGGAAATTTTGAACAAATGGGTAGTTATGGAAATATTTTGCGATTTAATATTTTCCCCGTTAAATCTCTCAATGCTGAAAAATAACGATTCAAAATTCTCTCACATATGTAAAATTTCCGTCTGTCTGGGTCTTCTAGTTTTATGTATATTTTTGGATTTGTATTATTAAATGGATATTATTACTATTATTAGTTAATAATTTTTTCAATTTAGTTTCAATAAATATTCTTTTAGGTCATTGTTCCTGGTTTTTTACAATTATGGGAAATAATTTTTGATGTTTATTTTACAGAAAGCACTCTACGAACTACAAAAGGATCCCATTACGTTTTTGGAGAATCCAGATGAATGTTTAAAAAAACAATATGACTGCTGGTTAGAAATTATAGATGATCAGTTAAATGATGATAGGATAGCAAAACATGTTAACAGCTCGGAAGTCCTTAAATCTCAGTATGCTACATTAGTTCCAGAAGTTGTAGAACATCAAACTTTTTGGAAAAGGTTCGTATCACCTTCAAATTATATTATGACAAATGACAAAGTCATACTTTTTATTTAAATATTTTGTATGTAAGAATTTGTTTATAAAATTGTGTATTGTTATACTAAAGACTTCAATAGGGAGGGAAAAGCAGTGATTTATTATATTTTATTTCCTTACGACCTTGGTAATGCAAGAAAATTGGACGATAGTGTGCTTGATATGATAAGTTTTATATTAAAACGGAAGACAATTAAGAAAGTTAGATAAGAAATCGCATGTCACATGTTCTATGCTATTTACAGTAAATTGTTTTTTTATTTATCTTGTTTATTTTTCAAATACAGTGGGTTCAGTGAAAAGATACAATCATGATCATAGTGAAATTTTTAACCGTTACTTTTGAATTATGAAATTATTATAAACATGATATTTATCTTTATCATCCACGTTATCTTTTTCGTTTGTTCCACTCAACTCAATGTTAGGTATTGTTGTAAGCCTATGTTACGAACTTTAAGTCAAATCTTAACTACAAACTATATAGTCGCTCCTGCCCTATATGACAGTGTGTCAATGTCATGCTTGTAAAATCGTATTATTATCTTTCAAAATGTTAACAATAAAAGCAAATAAACCGAGATTACAGTCCATTTAAAAAAAAAACCAACAGCCTAAATAAATAAATAAAAATAAATGTATTGTTACCAGTACAATATAGTAATTCTATTTATATTGATGAATATGTTTTAAGAATTTATTCTCTCACATACCATTTTTCAACAGGTATTTATTTAAAAAAGCTTTATTAGAAGACGAACTTGCAAAGCAAGAAGCGTTAGAAAGGCGAGAACAAAAGGAAAAGGAAGTTACCGAAGAAAGTCTTAAATGGGATCAAGGTAATTTATTTTGCAAAACTAGTAACAATCTTTCATACTTCAAATATAAGATGTTTGAACGTTTTAGAGACCTATTAAGGTTATTTTACAAAAAATATTGGCAATAAAGCACATTCTCTCTCCCTCTCATTTGAATATGAGCCATAATAAAACTGTGAGAAGAAAATTTTATTTAGTATAGTTTAATAGTTGAAAATATAGCCCTACAGCTCGATATGTATAGAGGTTGAATTACTATCATTGATCTGCTTTATTCCATGATTGATGTGAATGTTTTTCAGAAGATTTCGCCGCAGATATAGTATTAACCGAAGAAGAACAGATAAAACTTCTAGAGCAGTACGAAAGTGAAAAAAGAACTAGTCCTAAATCTAAACCTAAATTGCCGATAGGCGAAAAAATAATCTATAAGCAGGAGTCTCCTAAAAAGAAAGACAAAGAGAGCAATCAAGAACTGAAAGAAACTGAAAGTTCAGGACCTACAAAAACCGACAAAAACGATTCAAGTGCTAGTTTGAGAAGTACTCCGAGTAGCAACAGTAGCTTAGATGGAGATTGGGAAAAAATAAATGATACAGACAAGTAAATATAGGTTAAAAGTAGCTTTGGAAATCTCAACATGTAGCTGAAACTAGTAAATTTTTATACAAAAAAAGAATGTGCAATTGTTTTGTACAAATTATATTGGTAAAAAGGAAAAGTTTCCATTCTATTTTAGCAGTTATTAGATGATAATGTTTGTAAAACAACACTTTTTCTTGTGAATTATATACTTAATACCTATGAAGTTATTATAATATCTGTTAGGATTAATTAAAATAACACTGTTTGAATACATATTACCATTGAACTTGGACACCAAACTAGCATCAGATGCCTACACAACGATTTATTTCATTATAACTTAACAAAATTTTAATCATATTTCTTCTAGTCTTCCTTTTTTTACTGCCACTGTTTCAGAAAAACCTTTTTATCTTTTGAAAACAAATCCAGTGTGTCTCATATTTTATGGTATCCTCGAACCTAATTGAATCAGAAAGTCCTTGTCAATTAAAATTCCAACCATGTCTGTTTAATCTCCTTATGCTACTACGATTCGCCTTCAGTTTAGTTACCTTATTGGCAAAAATCGACGAATAGGATTACATTTATTGATGTTCTTTGGAACGTTAATAATGGCGAACAACAAATATTTGGTTGTGGTTTGTCTTATACAATAAAAGTTAATTTAAAAGCCTTCTCTAACGAATTCCTGCCCAAAATAAAATGCACTGTGACAATACAAGCATAGGTAACAAATGTTCAATGGAGCTCGCGCAACTTCTGTGCTAATCAATATTAAAGCTGGATTTATAAACTCGGTTGTTCCCGTTGTTCGTTGCTCGCCGTGTTTTCCAAGCAGCTGGCTATTCGATATTCACAGTTCTTCCCGAACCGACTAATTTGTACCGGTTTTTCGTAGTTGGTGATGTTGAAATTTGATTGGTCACAAAGATGACGTTTGTCTTACGACAGAAAAATTTACGTGACAGCTTATTTATGTTTAGTTATTGTTTTTCGATTTTGTATCAATATATCAAGAAAGTAAGATAGTAAAGAGTTTTTGAATAGCTACAGAAAATATGTGGAGTTTGTCATCATTGACAGATATCAAGTCAAGTGGTACTAACTTCAGTTTTCATTGGCGGAACTGCGAATCACGAATATAAAGATATAAAATTTGGACAATTGGGAGCAACGACGAACAACACGATAACGGATTATAAAAGCATGTATGTGATATCAATGTTTTTTTTTTGAGCAGCGGGAATCACAATCAAGTTTATAATTCCAGCTTTAGATTAGGACCCAATTTATTATGTTAAAACGATTCTAACCAGAAAGTTACGTTAATGAATATAATAATTATTTTCCCTTCCGCTTTTATTGTTGAGCATTTATTACCTATGCCGGTTAGACTCTTGACCATGGAGGCTCTTGACGTTAAACATTAAACATAGATAAAGAAGAGTTTAGGTTACACTAAACAGGTTTGTGACCTTCGGGTTGCTGTTCACTACTATAGACAACCATGTTTATTTATTTAGCGCCCTCTAGTGACGGTCTGCGCTCACGGATTTTGTCACACCTATCGCGTTATTCCATTGAAGTGAGTGTTCAATTTTCTAATTACCTAAATTTAGAGGGATTTTTAATTTAAGATTTTTATTTTTTTGATAACAAATCTTTTTTTCTGTCACTAATTTTTTCTTCATATCTTTCTTATTTATCTTCGCGTTTTTATTTTTTCTTTGCTTGTCTATTTAGAGATCGTCGGGGGTCCAATTTTTTTTAAATCCCCACTCCCCCTCCACTTTTTCGTGTTATTTTAGTCTAAGAAGTCTTAAGTTTTTTTGTTGAAGAAATAATTTTTAAAATATACATGGTGCTTCATTGGAAAAGGGAAAGAGGTCACCCCATTTATTGGATCTTACGATCTTTGTAACCGAGATACAAGGTGTTTTTTCGATTTTGCTCATTTCTTTGTAAGGTCAAAACTAACGAATCACCCCCGTATGTATTTTTGATATTTGATACACATATTTATCAGTCCTTGGATCTCTTGTAGATTGCAGATTAGGAGGAGGTCGATTTGCCAGGTTGGCCTTACCTATAAGATATTTTGTGTATACTCTACATCTATAGGTTTGCTCCAATCACAATCAGAAACGATCAGAGAATAACTGGTCACAGCAAACAACCAGTTTACTTTTGATTGTAATGGTCGACTATTCTCTGATCGTTTCTGACAGTTTCTGATTGCGGTTGGAACAGACCTTTTATTTTAGTCCAAAAGATCTAGGCTTCTGAGAAAATCTATTATGTTTTGCAGATATTTATTGTTACTAGTAAGAGGTTCAATAAGGCTGCGATTGAAAAACATGTGTACCAAATATCAAAAAGGTATTCATTAGTTAAGACCTCCAAAAAATTGAGCAAAATCGGCAGATATGAGACCAATAAATGAGGTATCTTTAGAACCCCTTTTCAAATGAAACATCCTGTATAGTTGCCAGTAAACAACATAATAAAACAATTAATCGGTGAGTGAATATGAATTATTTTTGTGACAAATGAATGAAAAATATATTAAAGTGTTCTAACCCATTGATTTTTCAAAAAAATTACTTGGATTAGCTTACAGCTGCTACCAAAAGAAAGATTTATATTCACTTAAAATCTGTTTAAACATGTATTTATCACAATTCCTTACGTAAATATACATAAAAACAATTCTGTAACTCGACAGCACTCAGCATTATTCTAGATATGTCTTGAATTTACACATGGACAATTGTTGAGGACTAAAGTATAGCACAGTTTTGTGATATATTGTATACATTTCTAAAACAATCTTTCTTGGTAACCCTAGACATTTATTTTATGTGGTTGCTTATAACCCCTAAAACATCCTTTTCCTGTGCCCTTTTATCAGTCAAGTCCAATACTAATAATATACCAAACCAGATACATGTTGGTTGTTCTAAAAGCATATTAAAATTAAAGGAAATAATTATCTATATTACTGTAACGGTTAACTCTCCGATTCTTTGTATTTAATTATTTGTTTGCATTTTCTGAGATAATAAATGGAGATTTAGTTTATTGTTACTATGTATTTTTTTTTGTATTTATTATTTTTATTCACTTGGTACGATATTTTTGTTTTTAAAAATCTTGTACCTAGTATTATTACTTATGATACTATATTTTATAAAATGTTCGACGAAAAATATAAATATTGGTAAATATAAATTTGTTTTATTCTTCCATAAATACAGCCCCGGATCTAAGGGGGGGTGCAAACCGGGGCACTTGCCCCGGGCGGCAGTTTCATGGGGGCGCCAAATCCTTGAGACAAGAATTCGAAATATCCAACAAGTGAAGCCTCTTTTCCTACAATCTCATAGGTTTTTATCAAGTAATAACAAACTTTTGTATTTCCATACTTCCTGGGCTGCGTTCATAAACTTACTCCAGTGAGTAGAGAAGAGTATGATCACGTGATTAGAAAAGTATGTTTGATGTTTACTCGGAGTAACCGTTCAGAGGCTTCACCGGCCGAAGGCAAATCAAATGTCATTGTGTTGTGTATGAATTTGGGGTTATATTGTTCAATTCGAAAATAGAAATTAATTAACCATGGATGAGTTGAATATTAATAATCAAATAATATCAATAAAAATAACCTGGCAGTAATCTGAACTGAACTACTGTATAAGCCAAACTGTCAGAGTATATAATACTCCATTAAAAAGCGGAGTATGCAGAGTTTACTCCGGGTAGGTTTCTCAACGTTTATAAAAGCATACTCTATACTGGTAGAGTAAATTTATGAACGCTTCGGAGTAAACTATCCTTACTCTGAGTAAGTTTATGAACGTAGCCCAGTTAGTTTTTGAACACATATACTAAGTGATTTGTGAACGCATCTTAACAGGTCAAGTAATTTTTTTTTGAACGCGTGCGTAGTGTGCGTGATCTTTCTGTCAGGGGAATCCCCGTCACAACTATACGAGCCGAACATTCGAAAGTCAAGTGACAAACACACTTTTTTGTGTGGTTAATTGCGTGTGCTAAAATGCAAGGCCTTGTTAAGATCTTGCAAGAAATTGGAGAAAAACCAGTAGAATATTGGATCAAAGAAGCTACACCTGTATCAGAAAAGTTGGAAATTGAGCCGGTTCTTAAAAACAAACGAATTTCCAAAAAGAAATAGCAACACGACGTAATCTGTGAAGACGAAACAAGAATGATAGATCCGACTAGGCTATTTTTCAAAGATATAAAAGTAGTGTTTGACAAAATTTTAACAGAAATTGAGACGAAAGTAGAGAGTGCTAAGAGTCTACATGAAAAATTCGCCTTCCTTATAGTGGCCACGCCTTTTTAAATATGTCGACAGAAGATCTGCAAAAAAATGGAGTCGATATAGCTTTAAAATATTCAAAAGACTTGAATAGAGGAACTCTGAAGGCGCCACTATCAAGTTTTTGCCCCGGTTCGAAAAAACAGTAGATCCGAGGCCGCCTCCACAGACCACCTACTGCCTCAAGAGTAATGCATAGATTAACAACACTAAAAATTGAGTAATGAAAGTGTTTCCCACAGATCATATAACTACTATGTGTTTCCCCAGTGCCGCCAAAAAGACTGGTTCAAGCTCACAGAAATCTGTATTCTAATTAGAAACCAATTTACAAGAAATTTGTGGCTGCGCTTGCACTCATTTGATGGAAAGGCCTATACCTAAGCAAGTACAGTAGATTATCTGTGATCCAGTAGGGTTTATAAAAAAGAAGACATTTTAAGGTTATAAATTAAAAGTTGAGATTGGATTATGGAGGGTAGATTGGATTTTTACCAATGAACTATTTACTGTATTTATAAAATAAATAAAATTTGGATAGGATCTGTGTATATTATCTCTGGATAGGATATAGCCCATAAAAGGAAGAAGAAGAATAAAATTTGGAATAGCAAAATATTATTTAATACTATGAAAACTGAAAATACTAATTCTGGGGATCCTATCTGGACCCAAAATGTTGAATTGTTAACGCAAGAAGTAAGTAGTATTTACATAATGCTGCAACTATGGAAAAGTTTTAAATTTTGAATAAAGTCGTACATATCCTAGTATTTACATAATGCTGCAACTATGGAAAAGTATTAAATTTTGAATAAAGTAGTACAGCGACATGGAGTTGAAGTTTCTTTCAAAAACAGTAAAAAAAATAATAATTAATATTAAAAATATAACTTAAGTAGGTATATTGTTTATTGATAATCCCCTAAAATGAATAACAAACAATTTTTTTCATTATTGTATATAATTGAGGGTGATTTTTGTCTTTAGGAATGTTTGCCATTGATAGGTAGCTCCCAAGTTTCTTCAATTCTCCAGCACTTAGATCCATCAGTGATTGAAAATGGTTCACAAAATATGGACTTGATAATTCTACCTTCACCTGATTTTAAACTTCCTGTAGTAGGTAATCCTTTTACCTTAACTAATAGTTATATTGTTCTAAAAGAAAACGGAGAGACAAAACCAGACAAATTGAAAAATACAAATGACAAAACAAAAGATAATGTGAAACAAAAAAAGAAGGATAACTATGAAGATATGTTGTATTATGTTTGCAATTTATGTCCGTTTTTGTGCATAAAAGATTCCAAAATCAATGAACATCTAGAAAATGCCCATAAAAATAAAACTATAGTGAATTTGCAAGAACTAAAATGTCCTGCCTGTACAAATATTTTTTATCACAGAATGTCTTTGAGGTCTCATCTTATACATGATCATGGAGTTGGAAATTCAGACATCTCTTCCATAATTCAGGCAATACTGTATTATTCTAATAAAAATAAAAAGAAAGAAAAACAACAACTCTCAATTAATCAAATAGAGGAAAAGACACCCATTGATAGTAATGGTAAGTAATGTATTTAACTATAGTTAAACTAAGATGCAAATTACACAAATATATTATAGTCTGTATGGTCCCAAGAAAAATCGCATATAAACAAAGACCATGCCTGATCTATTCTAAGTTGGCTGCATAGTGGGCAACTGAGTTAGTAATAAAATTAATTATTGTGTATAGTACCTTTTTGCAAGAGTTAATTTACTTGATTTGTGTTTTGAGTTTTTAGAATTGTGTTATTTCTTTGTTCTGATAAAAATGATTAATATTTGTTTATTTGTGATAATTAATTATTGCATGAATACTATATTCGCTCACAATACGGCCCTGTTCAACCTTATCGACTTGCCTAGGTCATTCAATATGCACGTGATTTTATTTATGTGTGGTATTTCTTGGGAGCGAACTGACTAGATATTTAGTAATAAATCAATTGAAAAAAAAGAAGCCATGAAACATCTACCATTTTATCTAGGAATTACGAATACTATCTGCTTAATAATATTTTTGTAGTTGAAGAAGTTCCAGCACCAACAAATAGTACTAAACAGATTCCATCAAAATCCATTTTTGATAGTGTGGTTAAAATTTCGGAAGCTATAATTACCACCAGCATAGACTCAACAAAAAATACTCAATGTCCTTTTACAACCTGCAAAATAGTATTTCCCGATGCCGAGAAATTGAACTACCACATTTCCTGTCATGCTGATAACGGTTTTGCATGTTTTGACTGTGGTGAAAGATTTAACTCTTGGAAACCATTAACCTCGCATATGTGGAGATTCCACAAGATAGACATGGGCCTATATGCCTGTGATCAATGTGATTATAAAACTTACAGTTTAGCCAAATTAAATAATATCCACAAATTCATACATGGTGATGCTAAAAATTTCTCATGTGATACCTGCAACAAAGCCTTTAAAAATAATAAGCAATTAAGAAATCATAAATTGACACACAAAGAAAAGTCTGCCAAGCTTGTCCATATTTGTGAGAATTGTTCTAAAGGATTTTCTGATAGACGCCAACTTAGGATACACATGGATGTTGTACATAAGAAATTAAAGCCATATTTGTGTAATTTTTGTGGATATAAAGGTTCATCGAGAAGTTCCTTGAAGATGCATATTAGACAGCATACAGGTGAGCTCGTTCTCAACATTTGTGTGAGACATTTGAAATTTTCTAGCCATTTACGATAAAACCAAATGGTTGTATAGAATATTGTGAGATTATGTATGTCTGTATCAATAATATATATTTTTATGGTTTCGTTGTAATACTCACGTACCTTAGTGAATGTAACCGATAAACCAGTTTATTTAATTAAATAACCAAGCCAGGGATCTCTTATGTCAGGGGTGTTTCAGTAGCTATTGATAAATATAATTTTTTTTTAAATAATATATAATGAAACAATATGTTTGGGAAACAACCTATAATAAACAATTCAGTTGAACAAATAATGCAATACTAAACTTCACAATTAAATCTATATAAATTACTATCACCACAATTACCCTATATCAAATTTTTGTGATATAATCAAAATTCTTTTTTAAAATATTATATTAATTATTCTAATTAACACCCTAATTAATACTACTTCTAATCACTTTTCCCGTTTTCATCTTTTCACATTATTTGTTATTTAAAAATAAACTAATGTCAAAATCTGTCCTATCCTTTCAAATTATACTTCAAACCAATGTTTATGAATTTTGATAAAGATTTCTAACTAAATGTGTTCTTATAAATGGGACTTCAAAGCAAAATTTTTAAGAGAATAACTCGCTGTATTTAACTATGGACATTCCATACAAAAACTGCTCCTTCGCCTACAATGTCATAGTATATGCATAATTTTAACTATTTCACTATTTGTACGATGATAAAAATATATTTTTCTTTATTTCTTCAGAAAATTTTTCTTTTTTGACTTCTTTTCACCCGTCAAAAAAAAAATTTCATTGGAGACCATTTCTCTCAAATTTATCCTTGCACATAATTAACACATTCGCGGACAAAGCGGCATATGCCGTTCTAAGCGCCATTTGCACTGACTCATTGTTTAAATGTACTTAACTAAGTAGAGCTTAAATTGTAAGGCTCTCTTAAAAATATAACCCTTGCACCATGTCAACTATAGGTCAGCTTAGCTAAATAGCAATGCAGTTTGGCATCAATGCGCACTCTAGGAAATTTTTGGTTTAATTTAAGTGATTGGTAACAATTTTTCAATTTCACATGCCATTATTTGTTTATGGTATTTGTTTCTAGTTTGTTGTTTGGTTTGGGTGTGATTGTGATTCGGATTTATTCGATGAATTATTGCATACAAAATGGAAAATAAGTCTCTCAAAAGACCTAGAGGTTCTAACTATACCCAAAGAGAAAAATTGTTCCTTATCAATATTATATTTCAATATAAAGACATAATAGAAAATAAAAATCTTCTATGAAAATCAAAATAAACAAAACAGTTTCCTTGTAAAATCTAAATGTCTTGAAAAAAGTTCCAATGTGTAAAAATAATTTAGCCAAACAAATACCTGTTTCATAAACCACCTTCTATTATTTCTCACACATCTAAATCATCATTGAAATTCTCCATTTTATTATTAAAACACAACAAACCACCCTGCAGTAAGCAACTTTTAGGTTAACAGAATTTAAGGTTTCTTGTAAGCCTCCGAAATTGCCGGATTAAGTTAAGGGAGGTTTAGATTGAGTTTGACATACGGTGCAACAAAAATATTAACATTAAGCGGCCCTTAACCCTAAGATTGACTTAAAATAGTCTGTGCAATTGGCTCTAAGTACAGGGACAAAGCGGCTTACGCCGGCATTCGCCGCTCGGTTTATACGGCATTTTCAATGCGTCCCAGCAGAAATTTTCCTGGTAAAGTTTTAAAATGATCCTAGTTTCTCTAGTTAATTAAATATTGTCATACGTTTTCCGCAGTCATCATTTTTCGTTCGTGTCAGCGAACGTGTTAAGGCCTATTAATACATTTTTTTCTTTTTATTTTGTATTTGACCAAGAATTATCGGTATTATAAAATTTAAATGTTATTTAATGTAGACAATTATTAGAATTATAAATATGCGTTGTTTTCCAGACATATTTTTATGTACCACATACCAATATAACATCCAACATTAAAATTAAACATCGAGTGTCTGGTCGATACCATGACAATATTCAAAAGGGCGGGTCCGGTGAACTATACGCCAAGAGCCAAGAGTTTTTGACCGATTTTGCAAAAAATCGATAGTACTCATCTATTTTGAAGATTATCCGTCGAGTTATTCAGAATTTCCAGAGAAGAATCCAAAAAAAACTATTCCCTTCAAGAAGGGGAAGGGTGGATGGAATGATATTTTCCCTTTCCTTCTTGAAGAACATTAGTATTGAAAATTTGGCAGCAGCACAACAGACAAACATACTAACTACTTCTTTTGTGGGTTGCATAACAGTATATTTATACAGGATAATGAATTTAAACCTTGATAGATTTGTTTCTGTGCTATAGTCAGTATAGAATAAAATGAGTCAAACTGTAAGTAGTTTTTTAATAATATACTTGATACTTTAGGAAGCTGAATAATCCCATCTCTACTCATATGAATTGGTATAAAAAATGTATGCCCTTGAGAGGTTGACGTTGACAGATAACTTAGTAAATACACTGAGAAAATGTTCAAATTTTTAAATATCGGCAATATAATTGGTCGACAAAGGGAAGCCTTTCAGACATGCCCATACAAAAAAGGATAAGCAGCTTAGCTTCTTGTTTACTGGTGTATGATTTGGTTTAGTTTTACAACTATTTGACAAGCAAACATCATTTCATGTCACTTGATACAAAATATATACCTTATAAAATATTATATTTAGATCAATATTAGAGAGAAAATAAAGGAATTTTTCCTTGAAGAAAAAAGAAAATAGGATTTTGAATAGTTTCCTGCATAGTGTGACACATGTAAACTGTGTTTTATTGAAAATATCGGACGAAATAGTTGTCATTGAAATGTTGAGAAAAAATCTTGTTTCGTATTTTTCTCTGGAAATTCTGAATAACACGCAAATTTTTCGACGGATAATCTTCAAAATAGGTGAGTACTATTAATTGTGGTCCTCTGAATTACATTATTCAATCTGACTCTTTAATTTTATGTAACCAATCAGCCTCGAGACTGATCCTATTATGTAGTTTCTTGCCAGTGGCTTCTCATGTCCTAATGATATTATCATGGTGATATTTTCTTGTGGTCATGTTTATTGTCGATTTGACGAATAAGGGTTCCGGTGCAATGAGTGGCATTGATGAGCCTTGTCTGGCCATTTCATCTGCTATTTGTTTTAGACCTGGTACTGGTTTCTCAACTAATTGAAAATTGTCTTTGTAGGTGAAAAGCCATTCTCTTGTTCGGTGTGCACTTACACTACATCCGATCATAACTCATTGCGCCGACACAATCTACGACATACTGGTCAAAAACCATATAAATGCAGTTATTGTTCCTACGCTTGCATACAAAGTAGCACATATAAAACACATTTAAAAACTAAGCATCCTGGTATGGAAAAGGATCTTATGTTTACATGCATAGAATGCCAATTCAGATCTGTCAATCGAGATGTGTATATGTTACATATGGTTACTGTTCACAATATTAAACCACAAGATGTATGAGATCACTCCAGAAGGAATAATAATAAGGGAGCCATCTTCACGTCCAGGAATTAGTATAAAGAAGATTTAGAAGTTTACTGGAGAGAAAAAGTTATGACCATTGACAAGTGATGTTTGATGAAAATGCGGAATTGTCATAGAAAAATTTAAAAAGCAGGTAAAGTATAATTAGAGAAAAACTACAAGCAAAGTTTTTTTGAGATATATTGTTATGACTTCCATCAATCACTCAATAATCTTTATTTTTAAACTTTCATGGATATTTTTAATTAATAACAATCACCTTATTGTCCAGATTGAGGTGATATTTGTTATTTCTTCCAATGTTTGAAATGTTATTAGTCTAAGCCAAATATCTAGAAATGGTCTTTACGTGTGAATGCATGATTTAATTTAGTCGGAATATTTTATATTCTATCTAACTAAACACAATTTAAGAGCACTTTTTTGAGGATTGTTGAAATACAATTTATAAAAATGAACCTTTAATTCTTCAAATGCACACTTCTGATTTGCTTTACCTGTCTCAATATTTTGAAATACATAATTAACATTATTTACTAACTAATTCAAATTGTTATGCATTTACGTTACATTGTTGAAACCGATAAGAAAAAATAAAGTTGTCCATCAAAGTATCGTATTTGTTATTCATATATCTCGCCTATTTGAAATTAAAACCCACGCACTTTACATGAATAAATCATTCTCAATTATTTTGCTTTTTAAGAGCAAACAAGACTTTAGTGTGGGATGTTTGCAATGTACAGTGCGTCCATAAAAAGTACTTTTCCGGCTAGAAGTATGTGTCACTTTTCCGTATGAAAATATCATTATTCCGTCAACTGCAGTGTCCGTAGCTTCTCGGATTTTCGGAGAAGTACAGGTTAATTCAAAATCAGACATTATGTACTTGTTTAAGCAAAAAAATTGGAATTTCGTAACGGAATTAGTATATTATGTTATAAGGACGAAAAATGAAGTCCGAAAAAACATTTTTCGTCCATATTACAAAAGATATTTTTTATCCGATTGTTTTTTTATACAAATGGCTAGAATGTATAAATAAAGTAAATCAATACAATTAATTTTGCACGGAAAAATGAATGAAACCTGTCACCTTATTTGCGTATCTATGGATATAACAAATAATTAAATTTAACTGACGTTTTGTCAATAAGACGAGAATTTTAAAATCGGAAAAACTCGAAAATGGAATTAGAAAGTGATAGTGAAGATCTTGTATGTACGCCACCTGATGTTCAAGAAGCTGCCAATGAAGTTATGTTACATTTGTTTCCGCAAAAATCTAAGGAAATATATGAAAGAGCTTACCTTTACAAAATTTATGGACTATCGTCAAGAGAAAAATATACAGTTGTTCTCAGAGAACGTTTTCTTAGTCTATATGGCTGATTTATAAAAAAAATTTAAAGTCATCTGTCAGTCACTCTGTGGTCTAATTGCACATTTAATATAAATATTGTAAATAAATAAGATTAAAATAAACAGTTAATAGCGTCCGACAAATATTTTTTGCCCTAGGACGAAAAGTGTTGCCTAGGTAACAATGAGTTATTTAATACCTTACTGAAAAGGTTACCTTTTCGTCCAAATATCTAAACCATAAAACGTAATTTTTTTACATAATCGGATAAAAAGAATATTTTTTCACTACTAGCCTCTAAACATAACTTTATTGACTTTTGTTGAGGTAGTAAAGTTGTTCATTATTAACCAAGGTAGAAAAATACAGAGCCTACTTGATTATAACTAAATCTCAATCCATTTAACATAATGTGAGATTAACTTGTGCACAGCTGTCATGTCATGTCAAGACCTCGACAATAATACCTCACTTTTCTACCTTGGCGCATAATTACTATTTTTCACTTAATTGTCAAAACCAATAAACTAGTACTTAATATTGCCTAGCATCAGTTTCTTGAAGGAAGTTCTTTGTCGAAAAATTATTAAATCATTATAACAAATTTTCTTGAAATTAATTTTTTTAAAAGCTTGTAACTAAACGATTGTGAATAAAATAGTATATATAGGATATCATTCCAACCACGGCTTGTAGCAAAGCTGGGCTGTAATGATCTACTTACCCGCTAGGTATGTAATATACAATTAAATCTTCAGAACAAACAGGATAGGTTGGGTATTGGAAAATACTATATTTTTTGGGAATTCAAATTCTATTCTAACCTATAAAAATCTAAAAAATCGCTGTATCTCAACAAAAATAAAATAAAGTCAGATATAATATGAAATTTTATTGTGTTCTAATTAAAAGAAATTAGTTTATTTGTACTTTGCGTCTCTTACAAACGCGGCAACGTAATCTCCGGTGTTTTTAACTTCTTGATAACAATACAGATTCCAATCTGTTGTTCCAAAATCAGCGCTAAATGGTTCAGGATCTGTATGTCTGGAAGTACCACCGTCAGGTCCAATTATAAAAATTAAATTTCCTGTATAATTCTTCACATAATCTTGAAATGCTCGTTTGTTATTAAAATAACAAAATAATAATGCATAATTTGGATTTAAGGAATGTTCGTCGAGTTCATTAAAATAATTTAATTTAATAAATTTGTTACTGGAATATTTACTTTCCCACCATTCTTGATTCACTTCATAGCCCAGTACCGGAAACCCTAAATTAAAAAAAAAGTATACAAATCTGAAAACAAGAGTTATACTAAGGGCAATGGGCCTTTTCAGTATT
The DNA here is from genome assembly GCA_947563755.1 of Lochmaea crataegi. Lineage (NCBI taxonomy): Eukaryota > Metazoa > Arthropoda > Insecta > Coleoptera > Chrysomelidae > Lochmaea > Lochmaea crataegi. The sequence continues at coordinate 16,763,261 of OX387425.1, forward strand.
TTATAAGAAAAAATTTTTCATAAAAAGTGCAAAAAGCAAGCGCGCGCTTTAAACGTAACGTCACTTACCCCTCCTTAGTGACGTCAAGTTGCCTACGATTTTTTGGCCTCAGCACAGGCTTGTTCGCTTTGATCCAATTACAAATGTGCCATCATAATTCCAGACTAGATGACGCCACGTGCCTTAAGGTTAAACGAGTGTTCAAATTTTCATATTTGATTAACTTTTTGATTAAACTCTGTGACATTTATATTCGAAACAAAGCTTTCCAATAAACATATTTGTTTTGAGATTTAAGCATCTACTGAAAAGGCCCATTGAGGCAAGACAGTTAAAAATTAATATAAGATACTTTAGCGAAAGCTGAAGAAATCATATTACCGGAGAAAAGTAAAGCAGATACCATAAGCCGTATCAAAAGTCAAGCATATGACCATTTCCAGGCCGAAAGTACGACTTTTCCACCCGGGTCAAGAGTAAAGGCCAACAATTGTACATTTTACAACTTTGTGTTATTATTCACCTATGGTAATTTTATCCTTTATTAAGTAATTTCAAATCATTTCTTTTAAACCCTTTTTCTACGACCTTGTAGAGCAAAATAATATCTCTAATGTTTACAAAAGGTAAACTATGTTTCTTGTATCTGCCCAAATTTTAAAATTGGCCAATCGGAATTGTCCATTTCCTCCTACCCTTGGATAAAAGTGACCGTGTCTCCGAATGAGAAGTGCAGTTACAGGAAGTTTTCCAATTACAGCGCATAATGCGATTCAGAGGCGCACAATGCTGATATGTGTTAATGCTTAATTGGAACGTGCATTAGTTTTCAAGTGCACCGGCAGAGTGCACAAGGTTCAGTGCAGTGCTGACAAAAGTAAAATAAATTTGTATAGACAATTTTTTATTTGATTATTCAAATGAAAATTATTTACGCTTTAAACATAATACCAAAAAATAAGAAGTTGGGTACTTTCACCCATATTTAGATTTACTCTTTAACACAATCTAAATTCGGTTTTTAATATTTTCCAAAAATTACGCCGAAAGTTTTAGAAATTATTTCAACAATAAACAATATTATCAATAATAGTGTAAACAAAATTCTTATCAACGCCAACTTAAAGAAAAAACAATTCTCATATTTTCTGCTCCTGAGTTGGTACCAATGCGCGCATTACCCCAAAGCAGTACTTTTCAAAGTGCTCGATTGTGCGAAGCATGGAGGTGCGAAGCGTTGCTGTAGTTGGAACATTCGCCGTTTAGCACTATGCCGCATAATGCGCTTTAATTATGTAATTGGAAAACTACCAGTTACCGCTTAGAAGATGCCTCCATTGACAAGAAACGACAAAAGATAAGAAGATTCGGTCACACTCGGGTAACCCATGGTTATCTGATGTCTTCACAAATTCCTCCTACCTGTGAATGCTGTGATAGTGCTAGACTTACAATTGAGTATATACTTTTAGATTGTAAACACTACAGCCAAACTCGTCGCAAATACAAGCTCAGTGGAACTCTCAAAAACGATCTCGGACTACTTAACCATAATATGTCCGCTTCTCTTACTCGTTAGATGGCTAATGTCTATCTTGTCGTTACCAAATGGCGCAACAAGTGGAAGCGAGCCTTTACATTTGAAACTAAATAAAGTATTTACATGGATGTAAATGAAATAATTTGTAGGTGAGTTTGTACATAGGTTCGTTCTCTTATATAAACCACAAATTGTACCTGTAAGATATTAAACTACTTACCTGTTGACTGATTAATTATCCATTCTAGTAAACCACATCCGCATCCCAGGGAAATAATACCTTTGTATCCTAGATCTCTTACTAAGTTTTTTATAAATTTTAAATTATTTTCTTCTGGCCATACCCATAATAATTTTAAGGCGTTTACATTATCAGAGTTTTCATTTAGTTTTAAAATTTCCTTCCATTTTTGTAGTTTGTATAACGTCAAGACAGAATCCGCAAAATTATCTTCCATTTTTCTAAAATACACAAGTAGAACTATGATAATTGTACAGTTTTTTTTTGTTTAAAATTTTGCGGACGGCTTCTTTTTTGTTTAGTAATTTGATAGAGCAGAATGACCTATATGGAAGCCATTTCAGTTATTAATGCCCCTGTTACTTCTAAACAAGAGTTTTTACGGATTTTAAAATTAAAGTGTGAAATAAATTACTCACTTGTATATTTAATTAACACTTGTTAAGTTATTGCACTAAATACTTTGCAGAATTTGTATAGTTTTACACAATTTTCACATATAGCTTTTGTTTATAAGAAAACTTATTTTTATTTCACATCAATCTTTTTTCTATAGACGGCGGTTAGGAGAGATCTAATTGCCGTCATTAGCACACTATTTTTAAATAAGTTTAGATATTTTTTTTAAATCGCCACGTGACATTGAACTTACTGTTAGATGAAGTTAGTTATATTGTTTCAACTTAGCCAGTTTGTGCGTCTGTATACGAGTGGGCAAACAAATTCTTTTTGGAGTTTACTAGTGTTAACTAAAAGTGAGGCGTTACGTTCCTTTGCGCACCTTTCACTTCGAGATTCATGCGAAATTCTGCACACTTGTCAAGGTCCGATGATAATACAATAATTTTAATTAAACGAAAAATAATAATAATTAATTCCTTTAAATATGTGATAAAACGAGACTTTTTTAGTTTTAACATACTTACATCATGGTCTATATACAACATCTTGGTTGATAAATTATTATGTCTTCGTAGTCGAGTGGTATAGAGGTTTGGATGCGAAAATTATGAATTATAGTTGTAGGGTTCGAATCCTGGACACGGTGATAATTTTTATTTGTTATATTGTGACATTTGTATATTAATAACCTTCAATATAGTTCATATTAATTCCATATGACCTGTTCATGATCCAAACCTATTATTCACTAGAAAAATAAATATGTAACAGTTTGAAAAAAACACCTCAAAGTAAATCGAACTAAAAAGTAAGGAGTAAACTCCAGTCGTGCGTCGGAGCTGACGCACACACACACATTTTTTTTATTAGGTACTACGGAACTTACTTTCCACAAATCACTACTGTTATAATATTTAAACATTAGTTTTTCTTGTGGACATGTCCACGAAGCGTGTAAACCGAAGTGAAGTGAATGGATCTTTTCATAAGCTATGACACATTAATTACCAATGTAGTTATCCTACCATCGTTCCTAATTTATTAGATGTTTTAATCTTCAAATAATGAACCTACTGGAAAATTAAACACGAATTGCTTGAGGCTTGAAGCCAACATAATAATCCAGAACTACCACATATGTTTTTATTTAAAAGTAATAATCATCCAATGAGTTACATTTTTTGTGCTTGTTTAATATATCCAGTTTATCTTAAATGTAAGGCTTAACAAACTGCAGCTTACTGATACTTCCAAACTTTTATTGCACTATGTTTTCCACAGTAATGCCACGCTTACGTACAATCCCGTATGTCTTCACTTGAATGGACAAAGCTGTGCTTAAGATTTCTTGCATATAAGCTTCGCTTAGATGACGGTGCAGCGAGCTTAATTTTTTAAGCCAAGGTGGTGCAATCGGGCATCAATACTTATGATATGATTTAGCTAAATAACTACACACAAAAGAGCCCATTTATGAGACTTGACAAAAAAAAGTAGTAGAATAGCCCATAAACATTTTAGTTACACTTTACACTTAAATTTAAAAATAAAATCAATTTAACAAAATAAAAATTAAGAAGAAATCTACAGGAATTATTCTCCAGAATAAAAAGCATTTTCAGCTAGGTACTTAAAAAGTTTTGACTTAGAAATATTATAGTTACTATTTCCTTAAAGCCTAATTGTATGATTCCCTGATAATCCCCTAAGAATCCTGTCCAACAGTCAGCCGGGAAAAGGGTAATCTCAAATCAATACCTCGTTGCGTGTTATGTTCATTAATCATGTTATTTCTTACTTGTTGAGCTTCTTTTTTTTTAAAAAGTTAGCCCATAAGTAAATTATAATTATTGCAACAGTCCAAAATAGGCTAATTTTAATACCTGCAGGGAAGTTGTATTATACAGTTGTCTAAAGACGAAGCATAAACTACTCAATTTTGAGACCACATTGTCAATATGTACTTCCCATGTAAGCTTCTGGTGTAGATATTGAAAGCAATTTAATTCATCTTTAACATTATGCAGTGTTTCACATATACAGTAGTCAAAGTTTATGAAGAGCATGGCAATCTGAAGATATCGTTTTTCAGTAAATGGGACAACTCCGCTTATATTGATGTCAAAATTCAGACAATGTGTAATATGGATACTCATCAAGTCTGTTTAATGTGCGAATTTCTATGTAGTATAATACACTTACTGAGATTCAACTACTCAAAAAAATATTATTAATATGTATTTTCAATGTTCGGTGTCTATTTACTGAATTGCCCTGGTATACTGGTTTAATTTCCTTATGCAATCACTCTTTGAATATAAGCCAAATATTTTATATGTTATCGATTCATTTGATCTTATACATGCGTGCATAATTAATTTATAAAACCATATTAATCTTTATAATAAATATAAACCTATAAATCGTTTTATAAAAATAGTGCATATAAATATTCTAAATAGATAAAAGATTTCTATGTAAACCGTACGGTGCATTTAATTAGTATAAGGTCCGTATTCGCCGAGAATTTTAGTGCGGTTTTCAGATTTAATGGAACCTGTTTCGTATATACGGAACACTTGTCATTTGTCAATATTACCTTACCTCTGTTTCTGGCGTTTGTGCAGCTTCTGAAGACATTTGCATGAATGCTTTTAAATTCTTTCCTGTTCAGATAATTGTAATTTGCAATAAACAAACAAAAAATAAACGGAAATGACAAATAGTTACCAAACTTCTCAGAATAAAAGTACGGTTGCTCTGGTGACAGATAACTCATCGAAGTTTCAGGAAATGATCACCGGTTTTTTAAGAATTTTTTATATACAGACCGACCAGTTACTAGCCAAAGATATATACGGACCATACTCTTACTAAACTTTTAATTTGTATAATATAACATCAATTTTGTAAATATTTCAGTTGTGTAGTTCAATTTTAAAGGGCAATAAGTAAACAATGGGATAATTTCTATAATTTATTACTTCAATAATTCTTACACAGAATTTTCTTTTTATAACATAATCTGTAGCAAAATGTAATTATCATCTTTCAATACTTGCATAAAATTGTACAAACTTTTCTTCATCAAAAATTATGTTATTTTACCATTATTTTATAGCCTTAATCTATTTAACAAGTTCTAGCGAATTTAGAAAGATGACGTTTGACATAGATTAATTGGGCTTCACTTTCCAATTTGCTCAACTCCTTGACGATAGGCGCCATCTGAGCAGTGTGATTTTGGTAATTCGAACCTAAATTTCTCCTTTTTTCTCCGTAAATTACTTTTCCCTCGAATTCATCTTGTGGTACATCCATGTCGGAATCAATTTGTTGAATGGTAACGTTCAAGTGTTCTTCGATATCGGCCAAAAACTAAAAAAGAAAAACTCATCGAAATCTTACTCACTAACAGAAACTAAAGGATAGTGAAAACAACAATTTTGGTAACAGTCAAAACGGATGAAGCACCGACTAACACTACAAAAATTATATAAAAAGAACTCTGTGTAACTGAAAGAAAAAAATAGGAAGGAATCGGTTTGCCAGAAATTAACACATACTCTTAATTTTTCAGAATATTGGATTGCAAGGGATGGTAAGCAAGCAAGTTTCGTCTTGTACAATAATCACGACTTGTTGACTTAGGATCAATCTTCACAAGCCAAAAACTATATAACGAGGTCTCAAATTATATATTTTATGCCTCAGAACAACAGACTAAAACACTTAATTTTTGGAACATAATTCATCCACAGCAGCGGGCACCCGACGTCACATCTCTAACCTTGTCCCGAGATACCGTTTTCTCAGCCTTTCTTCAATCACGAAATACTTTTGCCCATTACTACGTGAATCAATTTTTTTGTTCGTACCACGTTTTAGTGGATCATGAAGTCTCCTGAATTATAAGGAAAACTAAAAATATGAGACCTACCTAAGAATCAAGACAGAAAACATGGAAGAGGATCAAAATGTTTACATTATAGCATTCATCGTATTGAACTCTGAAAGACAAAGATAAAGTATGGCACCTTCTTGGGACAACTAATATTAATGGAAATTGTGACAAGAAGATGAGTATTTGGAATTGTTCAACACATATATTTATTGTTGTGAACATCGAATTTAATTCACTTCAACATTCGGGCATTTGCATTCAAGCAAATTATTAAAATAAATTTAGAATTATTATTATACGTCAAGACAGTGCTTAAATTGAATTGAAAGTAGATACCTGAGGTTCATTATACCATATGCAACATCCTTTTTGTTCCACCAAATTCGTATTCGAACAATTTTTTCCTCTCGAAGGACACCACTCGCCGTGATACCACACCTATAAAAAGAAAATTCACCATAAATACAGTTAATTTCAAACTGGACTATCTAATATGCTTAGTATATTATACCTTTTCTGGTACAGTGCTAACTAAACTTATTGCAAGACCCATCCTTTCAGCTCGTCCTACGCGACCAATTCTATGTACATAATTTGATTTCTCATCTGGCAACGTAACGTTGATAACTAAAATCAAAATTAAGCAACCAATAAAGTGTAATGTGAAGTATGGACGTTAGGAGTGCAAGAAACTAATATGTTGGGTACCTGGGGAAGCAGAGCAGAGCAGCAGTGACAAAGTACAGGAGAGATGGAAGAGAAGAACGAGTAGTTAGGCAACTATTGAAAATAGTTTACACACTAAAGGCACAAAGAAAAAGATGGCTAGAAAGCAACCTCACAGAATATCTAAGAAGATTATAAACAGCATAATATGATGGAAAGAGAAATAAGAGGAAGGCCAGGAACGAGGTGTATTGTGATATCTGCATTATTTGTTATGATAATTTTTTTAAATTATTTTTATGGGATTTCATGGTTTCCCCCACCATAATATATGGGAAATCATTTCTTAATGATACGATGGAGCTGCAGCACTACCTCTTCATATTTACCTCTTTTTTCTGATCCTCGAAAACATTAACCGATCTTTTCTGTTTATTTATTTCGATTTAAATTGATCTGATAATAATTACAAATCTACAAGATAATTTTATATTTATATAAGTAGGGTTAACCTAACAATGCATGTGAAGATAGCAACCGAAACCGAACTTTCTAAATGAAATTAGTCGCAAACGGCCACAGATCTGTATGTAAGATGTATTGAGTTTAATTATACATCAAATTTCTTATTAAATAAGGTATATAACTCCTATATGAATATATAAAACCACGAAACATCAAAGTAGTGGGGAAATTATGTAGTTGTTTAGTACACCAAAAACAAAATTCGCCCTCCTGACGGTTCCAGGACACATTGAAGCAGAAGAAATCGAAATAGGTGAACTAGTGAGGAAAGTGTCTGAAACACCTTTTTAGAGACTGGAACCATTTTGGGGTATCAGCACCAATATTTAAAAAAAAAGGTAAAACCAACAGATCAGACCAATGGAAATATCTAATGGGGCTTCGACAGTCAAATATACTCTTGGGATACTATGAGCAAATGAGATCAAAAGAATGCATAAGCCAGAGTAAGACTACACTTGACACTTGAAAAGTGTACTAACAGGAGACTGCCGTCTGAAAAGGCAACTCAAAAAGCTCAAACTAGTGGAGTAGGAAGAACGTTGATGCTGTGGAATGGAAGAAGACACCTCCATTCACAGCTGAAGCACATCAACTGAAGCCTGAAGATATCCTAAAATGTATTCAATAGTGCTGGAGGAATTACTCGTCTGAGACTTTCCTCAGGAACTGAATAGAAGAAGGGAGCAAGCTAGATCTTTTAGATTTCAGTGAATGTTCACCACAAAAAAAAACATACAATACAATGTAACATATACAACAAAAATAATGTTAAAACACTCACTAAACGGTAATCCATTTATATCAAGACCTCTTGCTGCAACATCGGTACAAATTAAAAATTTAACTTGATTTTTTTTGAACATTTCCAAATTAGCTTTTCTTTCATTTGGTCTTCTATCGCCATGCAAACATACACAAGAATAATTATTTCTATTAATTTGTTTCATATATCTCTCTAAGTTGTCGCAATCCAATTTTGTACGACAGAATATTATGGCCCTATCCATGTTGTGTTTGTCAATTGCTTTGATACAATATTCACCTATAAATAAAAAAAAATGAGTAATACAAATATTTAAATATTATGCAAGGTGGTGTGTGTTGGTTGAGTTTGCAATTTCCACAATTAATTTAAATTCAAAAAATATCTTACCTTTAAGCAATTTAACAGCTTCACTTAACGTCTCTGGACTATTATTCCCAGGTCTAGCATTATCTTGGGCATGAACATAATCAGTAGTGATGTGCCTTCTCAAATTGTGCCAAGATTTATCATTTTGAGGATCCACCTTCACTACCACATGATGAACAGTTTCTGGAACGGCATCTTCGCCTTTAAGATCGACCCAAGTAGGAAAGTACATTAATTTTTCCTAAAAAAAACAATCCATGTATAATATATGAAATTATATAAATCATTATTGTAAACAAAATTTGATACTTACGGCCATTTTTTTAACTTCGAATGCATGCAGAGTTGCACTACACACAATCATTTGTAACCTTTTTCCATCAGCGGTAATTTTAGGCATTTGTTTGTGTAATTTTTCAATAAATGCTGTGTAACCTTGTTTTAATAACCCATCTGCTTCATCCAGAATAAAAAATCTGCAGTTCGCCAATGATAAATAACCTAAAGAATAAGCTGGCATTAGTATCTAAAGTCTAACAATGGCTACTTTCTTGGACATCGTGGGAGCAACTGCAGAATAATGTGTGGAAAAAAACTGAGGTCCCAACCTTAAAATTGATGTTAGATCAATGGTAGCGAACGTTTTAGTAGTGTGGTTAACAAAGACTCAGCTATTGGGAGCTTTAAGACTGTTAAGGCTTGCTGGCCTGTGTATTACGTGGGCCATAAAAACCACTCCCACAATTCCGATGGAGGTTCTTTATACAAGGGGGAGCCAGATCTGTATCGCACAGACTACTTCAAAGTCAACAACACATAAGCCAAACGCACAGTGCTGACTGTCGAAAGCCATCATGACGAGAGTCATTCGTCACAATTATGCAGGGTGGCCAGACGAAAAGAGAATTAAAAGGTCTTTAAAATGATACCTTACTGGACCCTAACGTCATTTAAAATCTGGTGAGTTTTCATCATAGTTTTCCACAATCTTGCTGATCACTTCCATTGTCAGAGCTGCAGAACTAGATTTTCTTTTCTCTAAGTCTTTAAATGGATCTATTTTCCAATTAAAATCTTGAAAATACTTTTTCGGCAGAAGCTTCGCGGAAATATTCCAAATTGTTTTCACAACTCCCTCCTTATAATCGGTGCCATTAGCTTGATTCATATTGATAGCCCAGTCTTTAAAAATACCTGCCAAGTGTTCATTCGAATTCTCCTCAAGAAATTTATATTTTCGCTCTTTACAGAATGCCATTTCTGCGTTTTCAGCATGTTCAGAGGTATTAAAGATGCAATTGCTCCGCTTATTTCTATATTTGAAGCTATTCATTGCGATTTTAAGACGTTTTCTGACTTTTTAAGAAACAAAAGGTGGTTACATTGTTGGACCCACCGAAAAACCGAAGTTATTAAACCACGTCGTCAAGCGTACAATCGGTTATCTATACGCCATAACTATAATTCCTATTGTCTAATTTTATCATGAATTATATAATATACTACATACCTCCTTCAATTAGATCTTCCAATCTTCCAGGTGTTCCAACAATAATATCGGCACCATCATTTTGAAGTTGAGAAATTTGTGTTTTTACTTGTACACCACCTATTACAAGAAGTTCCCTAATTTCGGGATCTTTGAGGTGTTTTTTAAATTTTTTTATCTGTTCACTAGTTTGTTCTGCCAATTCTCTAGAAGGCTAAAATAGATTATGAATGATCATAAGATGATCTATTAGGATACATTGAATTGATACTTACTTCTATAATAATAGCTTGAGGTGCATTATTTATAATTTTGACACCTTGACCAGATGCATCACTTTGACCATTGGTATTTTGTACTACTTGATCTGAAGGAGCTGATATTATTGGTTTATATCCATCAGGTAAACTATGCTTAAACTGATTATTACCAAAATTGAATTCCATTTCAGCATTCTAAAAAATCGTAAGAAAATATATTAATGGGCACAAATTTTTATAATAGGTAATAAGACTTACTTTTAGGACTACAGCTGGAAATATACCTTGACTGAAAACTTGTTTATCAGCTTGAAATGCAACTCCTAAATCAACACCATTTTTCAAAAATTTTATCTGTCCATTATCAGCATCCAAAAGACAGGTTATAACATCGCTTTTACCAAAAGGTTCCCCATAATTATCAAATTGCTTGTTATTTGACTTTTTACCAGTTCCTCCAAAACCAAAACCATTTCTGAAAAACAGAAAATTATTACCCAATTCCAGTCTCTACATAATTTTTTGGTGGAAATATTAAATAAATGAACTACCTATCTGTACCCAGATCTAAATTTGCTTGTAGTGTTGACCAACCCACTCTACAAAGTCCTTCATCTGTAACAGTAGTCTCGAAACCCCACTTTCCTGATTTGACTCCTCTGGTACAACGAACCCCATGCCACTCTTTCTGTTCTCTAGACTGAACTCTTCTACCATCAGGAGCAATGGCTATAGCATTTCCTCTGTCTAAAGTTGACATTGTCCATGGATGAGCTAAAAAAAATATAAATTTCTCTTTACTTTGCTCAACTGATATTTAGTTGTACATTCTTCAAATAATCTCTTATTGAAAATTCTAATATAAGTATTCTCATATGTAATGAAAATTTTAGAATTAGATGCTCTTGTAGGTTTCTAGGACATATACCTATGCAAGATTCTTAATTTTTTAACAATTAAGGTTATATACCATTTACTGTTAGAATTTGCAATTTGATGTCTGGTTTATAAAATACTACTTACACATGCTTGCTTTAGCTTCTTTTGCCGTCTTTCCAGATTGAATATCTTTTATAGTTTCCCATACAATTTGAATAACTGGGAGACAAAACGCAGCAGTTTTTCCACTACCAGTTTCTGCTGCCATGAGTACATCACCTCCTCCAAGTACTAAGGGAATTCCTTCTGCTTGGATATCTGTTGGTAGCCTAAAAAACAGGATATTTACAAACAATTTTTAAAGCATGAAAATTGTGGGAAAAACTGTTATGTGTATCTTATCACTTGACTAACTTAACCCTTATCTACAATATATTAACCAAACAAGGTATATACATCTCTCATGGTTAGAGAACAAAAATAATTTCTGCTTAAGCAACTATTCAATTGAAGACAACACAATCTATCAATTTTTTTGTAATTATATTAAACGGAAATGTGTGAATTGCAAACCAATCTGTGACAAAAGTGAGTAGATGTTTCTCTATCAGTTTATTAAAACATTATTGGAGATTAAGTTTTCGTCACGTTTTACTTGAATAAAATGCTTGTCTTGGAATAAAACCCAGACAATCGTTGTTTCTTATTAGGAAAATATTTCAAATTTGTTCATGGTTTTTAAGAAGAGAAATGTGTTGTTGGTTGTTTTGTTAATATTTTCGTAAACAAAAACGGCAACTTACGTCCAGTCCAATTCATCTAAAGCTGTTGCTATTTCTGGAAGTACACCAAATTCTGAAAATTAAGAATCATAAGAAGTTACGTTTACGTTTAATAATGTTTTTATTATTTACCCTCGAAAGCAGACATTTTCTATTTTAATATAATATTTAATAATAAATAAAACAAATCAATAAGCAAACTTCTTTTCTAATATTTCGGCTTTTTTGACAAATGTCATTATGTCTTCTCTTTTATGATTTTTATTGGCGTCGATATAAAATGTCGCTCTATACCATAGAACTAAAACCCAAAGATTTTAACCCATCAAACTACATCATTCATAAAATAAACTATTTTATTTTCTATGAGCAAAGAATACCCAACTAACAAGAAGCGAAACTTCGGATAAAAACGAGTTCACAGACGCCATGTTTTAAATTAGTCATCATGTGTCATGCGATCACATTTAGGCCTCTTGCATGTAGGTTGAAATTATTGTCTTAAATGATCTATTTCACGTCTACAATGTCACGAAAAGTGCAGAAATAGTTACTGATGGAAAAATATACCTATATTAATACATTTGATAAAACACACTTTATGCTGAAATACTTTTTCTCAGTGTGATTCGAGTAAGCTGTAAGCATTTATTATGGTTCTCAGTGTATGCCAAAGTTAGCTGTCACCTTCAAGGTTATTTATTTTTGCCTCAAACATCAAAGGATTTTCGCCGGGCTTCACTTCTTGTTGTTGTGTATTCTTTGCTATGAGCGATTTAAAACTTGGCGGGCGGGCGCTAATTATGCAGATCTTGATCAATTATTTTTTCTCTACTGTCTGTATGGCGTTGAATAATGATTATTACAATTCATCATAAAAACAAAAAATTAATGTCAAGAAATAACTTTAAGACACTAAAAAATTATATCACAATGACAAACATAAAATTTTCAAAATTGCTTTATATGATTAATAATGTTCAATATTTGACTGCCAATCTCTTCATCTTGATTAGTCCATGACACATATACACTTTTTTGATCATCATCATCATCTCCTTCTACTTTAACTAATACTGATTCAACAGAAATCTCTCCTTCGGAAAATGTTATAGAACAAATAGGCAGTTTGTCTTGAATAAATAATAATAATTTGTGAGCAGTGCCTAGCGCTGGTCCTGAATCGGTAATGTGAACAGTAGATGTAAATCTAACAACGTGTCTGTTAATTCCAGCTTCTTTACAAGCTTCATCTACGTCCATCAGACACATTCCATTATCTTTCATTACAAGAACTCCATGCAGTGTCCGTCTACGCTTTGGATCAGGAGCCAAGCTACTAAACCTTAAACAAATGAATAGTCTCGTAAATAGTTTATAAAAGATCAAAATCACATTTAAACACTGTAGGTAAATGCAGTAAACTTTTTACCATAAGCAGCGTTTTGATTTTGTTTCTTCATAAAACTTACCTTTTAGCTTCAGCCTTTAACAATGGTAAAGAAACATCTATAGGAATTTTCACTGAAGTTGGTATCACCGAAGTTTCTCCATTTGCAGGATTAAAACACTTTATACTAAATTCTTGTTGTATTTTTTCTTTAAGAAATTCTATTTTTGCAGCTTCTCCATGTACCAACATAACATTTTTTGGTTCACAATGTTGTATAAGCTGCATTATACCTTTAGCATCTGCATGAGCTGAAAAACTCATGTATTCCACTGACATTTTCACTTCCACAATTTGTCTATTTTCAAACTCAACTTTTTTGGCTCCATTTAGAATTTTGTGACCAACAGTTCCTTGTACACAAAAACCTGAAAAAATTTAATTCCTCCAGTAACTATTAACAATAATGAAATATTGCTTGTTTTAAATTCATTTTAGAATGTTTTTAGTAAGCACATTACAAAGGTAGATCACCCCTAAAATCATGGTTATAAATTGTTTTCCTCCTAATTTTAGATACACAACATTTAATAAAGAATACCTGGCATTATGATCATGTTGTTTTCATTTGGAGCCCATTTCTTGAAAATCTGTAAACTTAATCCAGCGTGAAGCATTCCAGGGGTAGCAAATACAACCATAGGACCAGGATTATCAATAAACTGTTTATCAAAAGGTTTAATATGTTTAAATTCAAACATATTCCTTTGTACGAATGTTTTCCTAATTTTTTGATTGGTCCACGTAATAAACATCTTATAATAATTATTAGCTTTTTCTGTTAAACCTAGAGCAAAATAGATGGGTGCTTTTAAATTCATTCTTTCCCAATAAGTCTCCAGAAGTATACAAAGTTCTTGAGCTCTCCCAAGTGCAAAGACCGGTATAAGTACTTTCCCTCCTCTTTCTACACATTCATGTACCTTTTTTAAAAAGTCCTTTTCACGGCACCGCTTAGAGTCTCTTATTGTAGTAGCATACGTTGATTCCGAAATTAGTAAATCTGGTCTACACTTGTCTATCCAAGCAGCTCCTAAATGTCTATCTGGGGTCATATTATAATCTCCTGTATACACAACAGACTGATTTCCTACCTTTATCCAGAACATAGCTGCCCCTAGAACATGACCAGCATAATATGCTTTAATTTCTATCTCACTGTCTACCATAACTGATTGATGTAATGTAACTGCTATTACTTTCTTCATACAGTCTTTAATCATTTGAGACGTGAAAAAGTTTTGTTCGCCTTTTTTCTCTACAGACACCTTTCTCATATCTTCTAACAGAATTGGAGCTATTGCTTTTGTTGGATGAGTCATATAAATTGGGCCTGTATATCCTATCATTTCAGACATGTATGGCAAAGCTCCACAGTGATCTAAATGAAAATGAGAAATTATAACACAATCGACAAATGCAGAAATCGGTCCATCACAGACGTAACTAAAGTCTGGAAATCTTCGCTCATCATTATATCCCATATGCATCCCACAATCTAACATTATATTTTTTCCTCCCATTGATAAAAGAAGACAACTTCTACCGACATCTTGACCAGCACCAAGAGGAGTTACTTTAATGTCCGGCATATTTATTTATTTGTTTTTGTTTACGTGACTTTCAATTCTAACCTAATCGTGATTATCCGGTGAGGTTAAATTTTGCTTCTCTTCTTTGTGAAAGTCATCGAACAATAAACAGAAAGTTGTCTGTCAAAATAGAATTCGATTCCTGGATTCATATTTCAATATTTTTTGATTTGAGTATTAGTTCAATTTCACCAGTCTCGCTTTAATTTGAAACTCGTATCATAGTTTGAAAATTTTCAATTGAGCTGTCTATCTTATTTTCCTATACTTTGGTTAATTCGATGGAGTGGAGTGGATAAAGAAGATTTTGTGTCCACAGACCACTAACCTCGATCTGTGATTATCTTTGAAGAAGATAACCACAGAACAGACTCATGCAGATTCCATCAGAGACTTTGTGTTGTGACTTACTTAGGGATATGCGATACTCGCTAAATATCGATACTAGGTATCGAAAGGTATTGAATGTGAAGTATCGATACCAGTATCGTATCGATAAGAAATTATCGATACCTACTGGTATCAAATCGAAACTGATATGGAAGAAGGAGTAATAATTGAAAAACGAAAAAAAATATATTCTTTTAAAAATATTACTCGTCAACGTCAAATAAAACTTTTTTTTTAAATGTTCCACTCTAATTTGGAGCAGCTTCATAAAAAAAAAAAGTTTGGAGACCCTGTTTGAAACAGGCTGTTTCCCAGTAATCTATTTTTTATAAATGTTTTCAAGCACTTCATATTTTTCATCCAATAGCTTTTTAAAACTTTTTGTAGAGGGTATTTTATAGCCTGGTGACAATTTTTCCAACATGCATTTAAAACTTTCCCCATTGACCATATGGAATGGAATGGAGCCATTTTGATTCGATACGATACCACTACTAGAGTACTAATATTAGTGAAGTATCGAAAAGCTGGTATCGATATGAAAGTATTCGGTATCGGAATAGAATTATCGATACTGGTATTGTATCGGTAGTATCGGAACATCCCTAGACTTACTCCAATAGAGGAGTTCAGTTTAAGGTCAGTGTGACCAACAAAAAGTGGTTTTTATGACAAGAATGACAGTTAATGTCTACTATTCAAAACATAATATTTTTGCAGGTTTTTTATCATCACGAACATCTATATTGCTTCATTAAAACAATGAATACACCCCCGAAGCGTAAATCTTAGAATTTAAAATGACATCTTAGCTGAATTCTCAACGCATCGGTGGCCAATAATTCTAGGAACTTTTGACAAGTCACCATTTAATTTCTATCATTTTTGTCACTAGTTATGTCAGATGTCAGTTTTATTTGTTTTTGTTGATATTCGTTTAATCGTTTATGTTTATTTTCCATACTTTTGTAGTAGTTCTAGTTAGTTGTATCACTTTATTCTTCTGATTGCTTTTTCCACTGACAACTGACATAACTAGAGACATAATGACAGAAGAGAATTGGTGATTTGCCGAAAGTTCCTAGAATTACTGGCCACCGATGCATTAAGAATTCAGCTAAGACGTCATTTTAAATTTTAGGATTTACGCTTCGGGGGTGTATTCTACGAAAGCGTAGAAGCGCCATTGGAATATTTTTATTTAATTCACACTTTAAACTGTAAATTAAGACTAATTCACAGTTTAAACTGTGAATTAACACTAATTCACAGTTCAATCTGTAAATTAGGACTAATTCACAGTTTAAAGTGGAAATTAAGACTAATTTACAGTTTAAACTGTGAATTGAGACTAATTCACAGTTCAATCTGTAAATTAGGACTAATTCACAGTTTAAACTGTGAATTAAGTCTAATTCACAGTTTAAACTGTAAATTAAGACTAATTCACAGTTAAATCTGTAAATTAGGACTAATTCACAGTTTAAACTGTAAATTAGAGTACCTTTGATAACAAAAAGTGAAAAAGAAAGAAAAGTTGGTTGATTGATTGACAAGTGGAAGAATACGACAAGTGACAAAGCAGTAAAGAAGAAGAGTAGGAGTTCCAGCATAGAGAAGAGACTCTGTCTATTATAGTCACAACTGCGGTTGTGTATGTTACCTATGGGTTGTGTTGTGATATAGTTCATTGCTGTGTACCATATTTATCTATGCTGTGTACAGAGCTGCTATGTACAGCTTTCCGTCCAGTCAGTCTCTGATTATAGTTAGGGGTTAGGGCAATTGTTCTGTATTTGTTTAGGGAGAATAGAGAAATAAGTACTTAGGTGGAGTGCAATCGTTCAATGCAACAGTACAACGTGCGACAAAAATGGAAGATTTTCTAAGAACAAGAAATATCAAGGAGGAAACTATTCTTTTTTTCAAAAATGAAAAAGTGAGTTGAAATATTAATTAAGTATATTACTTTAAACCACTGATCAATAGTGTCAGAAATGGAGGTCATTATATAGAACACAACCTTTTTGATTCCGAGAAAAACATTTGTACTAAATTCTAAATTATTGAGGATACCCTCAGGATCACTAAACATATCTCAGTTGTTGGCGCAAACTTCTTGTTACTTTGCTATTAGCATATAAAGTTGCAGTTTTTCAACTTACGCTGCCATTTTTTCAACACTTTATACCTTTTTCAATCATTTTCCTTGTCCTTCTCCATAAATGATTAATCAATTGATCTGTTTTAAAATGCTATATTATAGTTTCGATGTCATATTGTGCGGATAATCTTATTTCTAATACTTTTCTCTCTTTGTATCGTTTCTGCAAAAACTTACTCAAAATATGGTAAGGTTGTGTTCTATACAATTACCGAAATGTATAATGTGCCCAATTTTTCAGATCGATAGCATTGCTTATTTAAGTATGCCCGAAGAGGAAGCTCGAAAACTGATTCCCAAGTATGGAGACCGTCTAGCTTTAAGAAGCTATTGTGAAAAAAATAAACCTGGTAGCGGTGAAAAACAAGGGCTTTTAGAGAGATTGAAAATAAAATTGGATAGTAAAAGAAAGCTTAAAGAAGATTGCACTGAAAATTCAGCAAAAGACCAAAGAAAAACCTCAAGATGGATAGAAATAGGTTGGTTGTGTGCCAAACAAACACAGAACATTTTTCGACAAGTGAGATCAGCTGGTGGTGGTGGAACAAGAAGAATATCAGTGCCAAAATCATTTACCTGTGAAGATGTACTACAAAAAGGGAAAGAATTGTTCTTTCCAGATGGATTGTCAAAGAAAGGTCCAGTAGAACTGTTTGAATTTCAATTGTTAGATTTTAAAAGATGTCCTTTTACCAACATGAAATTAACAGTTCAAGAAATATATGATTCAACTGGGCTTTCTAACTTGAGGTTTTATGTAAGCTCGTCCTTTAAAGAGTGTCATCAGATATATGATGACAAGGATTATATCCCTGATGATGACAAGGATTATATCCCTGATGATGACAAGGATTATATCCCTGATGATGACAAGGATTATATACCTAGTACTATTGTGACATCACCTACTGAAAATTTAATACCAAACACAGATAATTTGGAAAAACAGGAATCTGATGAATATTGTCTTGATATCTCTTGCAATGATTCAAGAAATTGTATTAGTATAGATGTGAGTTAAGGATTGGTTTATTTTTTAACACAGTGAATAATTAAAATTGCTTTTAAAATAATAGTTATTTATGCAACAAGTGCATAAAGTGGTGCTTTTTTTCAAGAGTGGAAAAGTTGACGCATGAGCCGCAGGTGAATGCGTCAATTCCATGAGTGAAAAAAGACTTTATGCATGTGTTGCATACACTATTTTTTCTACAATCAAGCAATCAATCAACAGTTTACTTTGATGGTTACTATGTATTTATATTAATTGATATGTATTTCAGGTTCATACAGAAAATACTCTTAAAGCAACTGTATTTGAAGAAAGACCAAATCATAACTTTGATTATGATATAGAAACTTTTTTAATGAGTGATGGGGAATATGAACTTCGACAACTTCCAAAACTACCTACAGATGCTGAACATATGGATATATATATTGCCAGAAAAAATTGCACCACAGATATGCTACATTTATATGAAGATGAGTCTATTCTTCAGAAACACATTTGTGTTGAGTTTATTGGGGAATTAGGATGTGACAGTGGAGGATTGACCAAAGAAATGTTCCAGATTTTTTGGAAAGATATAGAAATTCATTACTTTTGTGGTGAAGATATTATAGTTCCTTTTCTACATTTACACAGAAAAAAAGAACATAAAACTTTCAAAGTAATTGGTAGAATTCTAGCTCATACTATATTAATGACTGATATTTTACCATTCAAACTGTCAAGATGTGTGTATCTATCTTTTGGTGGAAAGAATATTACTGAGGATATTTTGATAGAAGATCTTTTACTTTACTTAGCAGTGAGTGATAGAATTTTAATTCAAAAGGGCTTAAAGCATTTTAATGATCTTAGTCCTTCAGAAATTGATACTATCACTGATATTTTTTCCTGTCATAATTATCTAGATATTCCAAAGAAGCAACAGTTCAGGGAACAAGTTCTGGACATTGCAAATGAAGTTTTAGTTGAGAAACCAAAAAAATTTGTTGACATCATGATGGAAGGTTTTCCACAATATTTTTTATTGTTTTGGGAGAATTGTAGCGATATTAACCTAACATTATTGTTGTCAAATCAAAAGCCTACAAAACAGAAAGTAGTAAACTCACTAAAAACAAAGGAATATTTAAATTGTGAGGAGTCGAAAGTAGTGCATTTTTTGAAAAATTTCATACAAGAAATGCATTCAGATTGTCTTTTGACATTCCTTTTTTTTATAACTGGATCTGAAGCGCTGCCAGTAGAAATTAATGTAACATTTAATACAACCAGTGGAGCACTTAGAAGGCCTATTGTGCACACTTGTACAAATACTATAGAATTATCCTGCTTTTACTCCTCTTATCAAGATTTCAAAAAAGAAATGTATTTATATTTAGATTCAGAATTTTCATATGAATATACACAAATTTAAAAATGTTTTACTCTTCTTTATCTATGTGAACAATTTTGTTTTTTTTTTTACTTTTTAAAGGTTCAATTTATTTAATGTGCAGCTGCTAAATATAATTACCAGGTGTTTCATTGAAAATGGTAAGCCTCTGTAACTCTTATTTCAGTAGATAATGAAAAAGTATTTTGTACAAAAGTTCTAGAAAGGTTAAATATTCTTGTAAAATTGACAAACCTAATATATATTTTTCTGAGAAGAAAACTATATATTGCATTTTTAAATGCTATAAAGAATTGATTACAACAAACTATGGAATATAAAACTAGTTTAGGAGATATGCATAAATATATTTTTTTATGTTTACACGTCCCTATCTTTACTTTTTTTGTCTCATTAACCGGCACATAGATATATAGGTACAGGGTTGTCAAACAAATTGGATTTTTCAACTATAGTTTTTCTTATGCCAGTTAATAGAACAAAAAAGTTAAGATAGGGACATATAGGCTGTTTTGATCAGTACAAAATAGTTTTGGTGAAATAGCCATTTAAACTTCAAAGAATGAGATTTTTATACATCCACTATCTCCTAAAAATGTATGTTGGGGTTGTCCTGTACTATCCAAAAATAATTTTTTATGTGTAGATAAAATACTTTCCTACAACTTTTGCATACAGTAATTTTTTTATATTTTCTGTAACAAATGAAATACAGTCACTACTTCTGTTAATCAAACACTTGGTATATGTACTTTTTCTTATATGACTAAGGTTTATTAATGTGCCATGTGATTTTTCTTACAGGATTAAAATTTAATTTATAAAAATTGGAGTGCATGAAATGTTTCTTATAGGATTATTAAGATTTAATTTATTTAATGTGAAATAACTATTTTTGTGTATTGTGATAATATAATTAATTACAATCGATTTTTTATTATTTATTTATCCCCTTCAAGTAATGTATAACAACATTATAAAATGTCTGACAATTTCCTTTGCAGTGTTAAATACAAATCTAAAGCCTCTTCAGGGTGACTTGGCAGTGTTAGATTTTCTTCTCTCATTATGGCCATTCCCATATTGTAAATATCCCTATCGCATGAAAAATCATTAACAAATAAGCATATTCCTTTGCAAGTATTGATTGCATTTTGTTGAACGGGTTTGATGTAATCTTGAGTGTTATATAATTCTGGAATAGCATATAATATAAATGGACGACCATTTGGAGAAATACTGTTTCTTGAAGGGGTAATACGATGCATATTCCATTCTGTGGCAACAGTGTCCAGCTCATCCTAAAATTTATAAATTTGTATTATTATTTAAAAACAAGCCTCAAAATAAATACACATATGCAAGTGTTGAGGTAGTAATGTATATCCATGTAAACTAACCATGTTGAAAGCCTACTCTTTCTTATCCTGTTTCAAATATCATCTTGCCACTTTACATTGGTATACACTTATTATTATCTACCTTTTTCATATATAATGTATAATTTTAAGAAAATATACTTTTTAATAAACTTACCTGAATTATATTTAAGAAACAAAATTGAATTAGGGATTTATCTAAAAAAGAACCTGAAAATAAGCCATCATCTTTCAATTTATGGAAAACATTTAACCAGTATTGGCTATGATGTTTTCTTAATATAGCCCACCATGATTCTATTCTCTGATTATGAGAACTGGTACCATAAATAAATGGGGGTAAAGTATTCTCATTTGCATTACTATTCAATGATGTTTGAATTCGTTCTGCAATTCCGTTTTCAGTTCCTAGATCGGCCCGAAGTGTCTGAGGGCAACCTTGTATTAAACTGATTGTTTCTAAAAAATATCCTCCAATAATTTTAGGGTCATTGCTATTTGTTCCAGCTCTAAGCCACATTATGTTCCTAGAGAAGCCATCAATACAACCACTTATACAAATACCAAATGGTTTTAGTTTATCATAGCAATCCATATGCCACAAATAATTAGGACCTTTGTTACTGTACTGCCTTCGTCGCAATCTTTTTCTGCTACGAATATCGACACCTTGGGGGTCCAGAATTTGCAATAAAATTCGTACAGTTTCTTGAGTAACTACTACGTTATTTTGTAAACATTTCAAATGCATCCATCTGTAACCATGAAGCTGTCCATGTATACGAATGTTTTCTTGGATAAATTCGACGACTTCAGATATATCAGTAAAATGTTTTTTTCTAAATAGATTTAAATTATTTAATTTTCTTTGAAGAGTTCTTCGGCTTATAAATATATTATGGTTAGCAGCTAAGCAAGCTAATATCTCATTTTGTTGCAAACCAAGTATAAAATACAACTTTATGAAATTATCCATAATATTATATAGGTAATCTTACGTTACGCGCGCCTTTTTCATCTGCTCCAAAAATCCAAAATCTTCTTTTCCGGTTTGTTGGCTTTGTTAGCATTATGTAGTCTTAATTTACAGTTTAAACTGTGAATTGGTCCTAATTTACAGATTGAACTGTGAATTAGTCTTAATTTACAGGTTAAACTGTAAATTAAGACTAATTCTCAGGTTAAACTGTAAATTAGGACTAATTCTCAGTTTAAACTGTAAATTAGGACTAATTCACAGTTTAAACTGTGAATTAGTCTTATTTTACAGTTTAAACTGTGAATTTAAAAAAATTAATAAATATGTGGCGCTTCTACGCTTTCGTAGTATTCATTGTTTTAATAAAGCAATATAGATATTCGTGATGATAAAAAACCTTCAAAAATCTTATGTTTTGATTGGTAGACATTAACTGTCATTCTTGTCATAAAACCCACTTTTTGTTGGTCACACTGACCTTAGACTGAACTCCTCTATTCCATGCACAGCATAGGGTTGCGCGATACACTTGAAAGTATCGATACTAGGTATCGATAAGGATCGGAACGTAAAATATCGATACAGTAGAATATCGAATGTTAATGTATCGATACTCAAAGTATCGATACGTTAACGATCCGAGATTTTACAGCTGCCAGCGGGTCTATTCAAAAAGCAAAGTGTGGTGATGAAATGAATTAAATAACAACAAAACTATCAAAAGATATTTTTAATAACTCAAAATTATAAATAAACGACGAAACTTTACACTAATACAGTAAAATGCATACGACAAATAACGGTTGCGTGAATATATTTGCTTTTGTTAGTAGATAACGCCACTCGCCGCTACCACTAAAAATCCCGGATCGCAAGGTATCGATACAGTACAAATGTATCGATACTTGGAATGTATCGAAAAGCATAGTATCGATACAAAATATCGAGGATCGGAAGTAAAAGTATCGGATCGTATCGCGCATCCCTAGCACAGCACAATCTCTTTATTCAAAATGATTCAAAGGTAAATATAAGTTTTAAATTTTCATGTTTAATATGAAAGTCAAATGATAATTACATATTATAAGAGACAACCCTGTCTCTGATATTATTAAAAACTCGCAAGTACATAGGGGTCATTACAAAGGTGTTTATGTTTCAGTTTCTACACAACAAACGTTCAGAACTGTTAATTTAATCAAGTGAACAATGCTGAAACGTAAACTATTGGAAAATTATAATGAACATGGAAATAAAAGAACGATTTCTGATAGTAATTCAAATATACCTTTACAAACTGATAGCTCTAATGTAATCTCGAAATATTTTAAAACTGGCCCATCTATATCTACTGAAACAGTTAGCAGTAAAATGTTACAATTGCAGCATGATTTAAATGAAACATTGAAAACATTAGATTTGAAAAACCCACCAGTTGAATATATTTACAACCCATTGCTGTATGCCTTTGATTCATATGAAAAATATGTTAAAAAATATTGTTCTTCTAGTAAAATTATTCTCTTTGTTGGGATGAATCCTGGCCCCTTTGGGATGTGCCAAACAGGAGTACCTTTTGGTGATCCAAAATGTGTTAGAGAGTTTCTACAAATTGAAGGAATTATAAAGAAACCAGAAGTAGAGTGCCCTAATAGAAAAATATTAGGTTTTGATTCTCTTCGAAGAGAGCAGAGTGGAGAAAGATTTTGGAAATTTTTTCAAAGTATATGTGGTACTTCTGATAAATTTTTCAAAAATGCATTTGTTTTAAATTTCTGTCCAATTGCATTGATGAAACAGAATGGATGTAATGTTACTCCTGCAGATATTAAAAATATTGAGGTATTTAGGAGAACTACAACATACTCTTCTTATCTATATATTTTACACTAATTTTGGATATTTTGAGAATAACCTACTGTTTATTGTAGCTAATACCATTTTTAGTAAAAATCTCCCAAATACATATTTACACTATAAAAATATTACCAGTTCATAGTTATATTTTCTGATGACAATTTCTCTTATCCACAGGTACGAAAGAGTCTTGAAGCAGCTTGTGAAGATTGGTATATAAAAGTTATTCATCTTCTTCAGCCAAAATTTATTGTAGCAATAGGTACTTACATACAAAAGAAAACCAAAGATCTCATTGAGAAACACAAAGTTGAAAACATTAAAATTCTATATATGCCTCATCCCAGTCCAAGAGCTGTTAACAACCACAATTGGCATGAAAAGGCCCAAACTTTTTTAGAAGAAAACCAATTGATATCGTATTTTCGTGAATAAAAAACATTCGGTGTGTTTATGCAAATGTGGGCAAGATTTTTATTTTTTACGTTATAAAAATGTTGGTGGACTAAGTGTTAAAATTTGGCGATTAGTGAGAGTGTCATATATAAAAATGGAACAATCTGAACTATCAGAATCAGAGTGTTTTTTTATGAACAAAGCATTCTTTTATGCAAGAGAAGCTTTGTCTGTTCAAGAGGTCCCTGTTGGTTGCGTTTTTGTTTATAATAATGAAATAATTGCATTAGGACGTAACACAGTCAACGAAACTGGCAATGCTACAAGACATGCAGAAATCAACTGTATAGACATGGTAACACAATATTCCAAGGTTAATAAATTAAATTATCATGATGTTTTTAAAGAAACATCCGTGTATGTAACAGTGGAACCTTGTATAATGTGCGCTGCTGCTCTCTACGATTTAAAAATAAACAAAATTGTATATGGATGTAAAAATGACAGATTTGGTGGGCAAACGGTGTTTAATGTTTCAACTGTATTGAAACCTGTTACCAACGTTAAAGGAGGGTATAGAGCAGAAGAAGCCATGGATTTGTTGAAGGAATTCTATAAAGGAGTTAATCCAAATGCTCCACCTAGTAAAGTTAAAAAGAAAAAAAATAGTTGATGTTTACAATTACTATTTCCTAAACTAATTTTGCCTTTATCGCTTCAACAGACTACATTCTCCTATACTAGGAAACTTTTAAATTTGTTTAGCAATCAAATTTTTTTATTTTGTATTCACCAGTATGTTTTATGTGATTTTATTTTTACTGTTTTTTACAAATAAACTGTTCTATAATATGAAATCTTCAACTAAAATGCGATCTTATCTAAAATCAACAATACGTTTTGTTAGCTAAACAATTCGCATTCCATCTCAGTAAAAGTATATTTGGGTGATCCAAGTTAGTATGAATATCGGAGAACAATAAAGGTTAAAAAAAATACATTGAATAGTACTAACCATTCGTTAAAACTATCAATATTTATTATTAGAACTTATCAACAACTCACATAATTCTATTCAAATATCTACAAAACGTTATTATAAAAAAAAATTAACTTAATTTACAAAACAAATAAATAAATCAGCAAAACACCTACCATATTTAGAACTTACACAACTGAATTCAATATACTTTCATCAATTTTTGAACAAATATATAAAATAAAACATAATTTTTTTCTACTGATTCTTAAGAGAAATGTTTTAATCTAAATATATTGTAAAGTCATTCCGATTAAAAGTTGCCATATGCTGTGGTTTTTCTAAAATCAACTTAGACAATAAATATAAACTTTTTCATGTTTCTAAACACTCAAATTTATTTTATCTATGACCAATGTGGAATAAATTCTACACTGGATGAAAATGTATAGATATGCAATATTTTATTATACACCCTTTAAATTGAAAATAATCATCTGTAAATTGAAAAAAGTTCATATTCAACAGCATGTGCCAATGGTAACTTATGATCAGAAGTCTGAATTCTTGACATCAAAGAGTTGATAAAAGCATTACACAATTCAAAACTTAAAATAAGGTGAATTGAAAAATGAGACCAATTGTAATATAATTAAAAAAAAGGAAGGACTACCACGTGATGCTCAGGTATCTGAAGCAAGTATTATTAAATAAATATAAATAAATGCAAAAAGGACGCAACCTAAATTTTGTTGTTATAAACCGAATAAAGATTACAAAACTTATTCTCATAAAAAAAAATGTAACCAAGCAAACGTTTCCTTCTTAATGAATAATATTTAGTTGCTTTCTCTAAAGGATAGCTAGACCACTGCCTTTCGATAGTATAAATTTAATTTTTACTTTCGAAATTTCTGTATCTACTGATAAATATCAAGAACAAAGCATTTTTTTATTCAAGTGCAGTAAATAAAAAATAATTGACAAACTGGAAAGCAATGGGTTGAAAAATGAACACAGGCCTTCCACATATAATTTTTATACCTCTTCTCTTTCTATATATATATATATATATATATATTTTAATTTAAATCAGTCTTTCGTTATAATTTAGAAAATACTTATATTTTCTATTAAAACTAAGTACTTAACTATAATAATTTCTTTTATGTCAATTACATGTTATGTGGAAATGATGAAAAATATATCACAGACAAAAAATGACTCAAATTATTTAACATGGCTAAAGTGGGACTTAACATCAACGCCACCAAAACCATTTTAATAGCCTTCACTAAAAAAAGAAAAACTCAAAACCATTAAACTTGATGGTAGTGAGGTTGAATGGAGACAAGAATATCTAGGTTTGACTCTAGACAGTAAACTCCTGTGGAACACGAAAAGGAGATTGATTATATACAAAGCAAAAATGGCTCTAATGGTGTGCAGGATCCTGGCGGGGAGAAATTATTAATTATAATCTTTAAAAAAAAAACCACCTCATCGCTTCTTAGAAATCAGAAAACCTGGGACATGCCACAAGATGGTATGATGAAAAAGTATAATTTTTCAAAAAAAAATCGTTACGAAATTAAGCAACAAGGAATGGGATCCAAATACCATTACCAGACTTAGTTCCAAAATGGTATGGGAATGCCTAGGCAAACTCAATGAACTAGGCGAGAACAATATAGTTACTTTACTGTGGATTCCAGGTCCTACTGGAATAGAAGGAAATGAAATAGCAGATGAACTAGCAAAGAGGGGGACTGAAACACCCTTTTGGGGGGGGCCGAAACCCTTTGGTGGTATCAGCTCCAATGTATTATTGGAAGAAATAGGCAAAGCCAAAAGAAGAGAAGATCTGACCATTGGAAAGATCTAGTAGGGCTTAAACAATCAAAGATACTTCTGGGTGACTACAACCTGTTGAAATCAAATGAATGCCTAGGTTAGGTTAGGTTTGTGGTGAGTGGGTCTATAAGTCCCTCCACTGCGACTCATAAGAGTCTATTGTGGCTCATACCTATTCAGATTTCACCAAACAAATTCAGCTTCTTAACAAAGCCGATTAGTTTGTTTGGTGAATGATATTTCAGGTCCGAGGGCGAGAGAGAGACCCTGCCAAACATCAGATACCTAATTCGAGCCGCGGCGGGGCAGGCACAAATTATATGCTCTGCTGTTTCATCATCTTCCAGACAGAGACGACAAGTCAGATCTTCCGACAGTCCAAGTCTTAGCATATGATATTCAGATGACAGTGGCCTTTTAAAAGGCCTATTAGACAGCTTAGGTCATGCCTGCTATAGTTTAACATTTGTTTGGAGACATTCTTCGAATGATGTATAAAAGCCTTTGAATGAACCAATCCTGGTATATTATGCCAGAAGTCTAAAGCTCTTCTTGCAGTCAGAGTAAAATTGCACTGAGTTTTAACAGGGATCCTAACGGGACATTGTCGCCTGAATGGGCACCTGAAAAAGCTCAAAATAGTGGAGGAAATAGGATGTAGATTCTGTGGTATGGAAGAAGAAACTTCTCAATCCACATACTTGCGGATTGCACACTAGTGGATAGAAGAGGGACACTTACTTAAACTAAAGCCTGAATTCCTCCGGGAAATAGGTCTAAAGGAGCTACTAGTCTCTGAGACTTTCCTCAGGAACTAAGTAGATGTAAGGGAGCACAATAGATATTTTAGGTCTTGGTAAATGTCACCCCAATATACATACATACATACAACATGGATAAAAATCCAGCTTGACACTTCATCCGATTGGAAATGATACAAGCATTTTGTTTGAGAGATACTCAACCACTTATTGGTGATAATATGGTTAGTTACATTGAGATTCATTTTGTGCAAACTAAACACATTTTGTAAAAAAATTAAAACAAAAAGAAATTGCAAATTAGGTAAGATATCGACCAGACGGAGAAATGAAGTCATACTACTAAAGCTACTCTGACAATGTTAAGAAAAGATTCTGGAGACTTTTTTTTAGGAATACTAACAATCGACGGTTGTAAGGTCGCAACGTATAAGATTCTTAGGGCACATAAAGAGACTTGCAAGTATCAGAGCTACGAAAGAAGTACTTAGAATAGGAACTGGATGTAAAAGAAAGAGAGGAAGGCCAAAAAAGAAGTGGATAGAGGCAGTAGAAAAGGACCTAGAACAGTTGAACATACGCAAATGGGAAGAGGTGGCAAAAAATAAAAAAGAACGGAGGAAAATAGCCAACCAAGCCTTAGGATGTGTTTGAATAGACGACAGTTATATTTTGTAATGTAATTTTAAAGTCAATATATTGATATATTTTTTAAAATTCCACTAACTTGCTCACATTTTTGAAAAGCAATAATTTATAAAATTAAAATGTTAAAATGGGGCCAATCTTTTAATTATATACAGTATGTCCGATAATGATTTGTACTCGTAGAAATGCTAGAATCCTAACGTCATAATGTCAAATTTGATTCAAAAGAAAATGCTGCTAGCCAACACTGTATAAGTAAAATGTTGGTAATTGAAGTTTTTTAGAGCCTGGAGATTGTAAATGGATTAAGTAAACCTGGAATTAATAAATGATATTCATTGTGAAAAAGAGTCGAGTGGTTTAAATAACAAACAAAAATTATGTAATCAAATAAACTACACAAATAAAACGACAGCGTAGAGTGTAAAGCACGTGAGAATACTTCAGAGATTACCACCGAAATGGCAAATTCAAATTACAGTATTGTCACCTAATAATAGATGCGGTTTTTAATAAGAACGAAGGTGTCGCTCTTTGAGATTCTACTATTACTCTGTGTACAATAAATAATGGGACACCCTGTATATTCGGTTGAACAATATATTCAGAAGTAACATGTTAATATTTTATAAAAACAATTTTGTCGTGGTTCCTAATTTATGAAGTTTTTAAAAAAGCATTCCAATGTTGGAACTATTTAAATTGTAAATATTATACTTTACTGAATTAATTCTGTTTACATGTTTTCCTTATTAAATTGAAAACAACTTGTGCAACCATAATAAATTGAAATCAATCAAAAACTATTGAAAATTATTTGGAAAACGGAAATAAGTTCAAAACGACTGAAACCGAGCAAAAATGAATTAAAAACATATCAAAGATGCAATAACATGGAAATAACAGTATGAAAACAATCAGCAGCATAGTGGTGTAAGCAGAATATAAAACATACCAAGGTGACTGAGGACTTATATTGAAAAACACAATCAGAAGATATGAATAATACAAAACCTTATAACAATTAATGGAATATTTATTAACTAAGTCCTCGGAATGATTCTAGAATGGGCAATAGAATTTCTTTTTTCTTGATTCTTATTTTACATTAACTGGAATATCACAGTAAATATTAATTTTATTGTTCTATACATTGAAAAGCTTCCTTAAAATGTGCCAAAAATTATTAATAATTTTAATTAATATTTAACAAATTTTTATCACTGTCACTTTGTGACCACCTTATGTACTAAATATCTACAGGTTTCAACTGTTATCCATTTTCAAATATCAAAATAACCGTAATTAATTGTAATATACAGTAACAATAACTAACTACACTAGTCAACAATTATTTATTGTACATAAATATTTTTTACTTATAATCACTTGACAATTTAATTTACAGCCTTGAGTCTACTCACGATAGTTTTTTGTATTTATGTTGACTAGTGTTCAGTTATTTTCCATATCATCACCTTAGCAAATGTTTCAAGTGTAAAAAATACCCCATTTTGTGGATATAAATATTAAATTCAAAAATGTTTACTTATCCTTTAAAGCATCATTCTGATAGTGGTGGAAATTTATAATCCTTATTTTATCCTAATTAACATTATACACACAAAAGAAGTTTTTCACCTTGTTCTGTAAAATAATTCAACTAGATATTCATTTGCATTTTAAGGTGACAATAGTGTTTGGTGAAATTACATGTAGAAAGCCTGCCTAGGTACTTGGCGTTTTTTATCTGAGCAAGATACATTAATGTTTTTATTGAATCTACAGAACAGACTCCATCCTAGCTATACCGTTTGTCTTAGTACAATCAACATTAGTGATTGGACTTCTAGATCTGCTTGAATTCCGCGAACTGTTACTGGAACTTGATGAACTACTACAAGAATCACTAGAATCAGTTTCCGAGTCCTCAGAGTCAGATGCATCATTTACTTTATTTCTCAGAATATCATTTTCCCTCCTCAACCGTTCATTTTCCAATGTAAGTCTCTCTACTTCTTGTTTGAGATCAGATCTAGAATCCTCCGAATCGTCTTCTTCTTTTTGCTGACCTTTCGTTAACTGTAAAATGAATATGTCAATTATATCTATGTGGATTAATTTATATCAAATAATAAATAATGGACAAAACTAATAGTAATGACCAGTCTTAAAAATATGTATATTTGGATAGCTTCGAACATGTTTTTGTTGCCCAAAAGTTAAATGTACGACCGTAGATAGATAAGTTTGTCTACATATCTTATTGTTTCAGGTTCATCATGCACAATTCTATGAGATTAGTCATATAAACAGAAGATGTAGGATGTCAGACTGTTTTTTTTTGCTAATTTAATGTTTGAAAATATTAATATGTAGTTCCATATAGGAACCTACATCTTTAGTTAAAGACATACTTAGTGCTTTTGATAAGAATATTGATTTCTATTGAATATTAAGAGTTAAATCCTCACAATATTTGCAAACAGGATATTTAGCTAATTGTTTCAATTTATTTTATAAACAATCAAATAAATAACTTGGCTATATCCAAGGCCCAAGAATCTTTCTCATACCAAAATATCTATATTTAAACTACTTATTTTTCTAGATAGTCTACTTTAATTATAGCTTGAGCTAAAACAGTTACAGAAGATGTAGCTAAATATTATTTAATTCAAGATGTAGATATAAATATCAATAATAGAATATTTATTACTGAAAAGTCTGTTAGATAGATAGATATTTAAGATGTGTTAATACTTACTTGTTCAAGCTTGTCTTCAAGTGCAAGATATTCCTCTATTAATTCTGATTTTGACATACTCTGAAGTCTTTCTGCTTGAACCGTTTCATATTGGTCATCAAAGTCTTTAATTAAAAACTGTTGGCCATCATCTGGTGAAGAATAAAAGTCTCCTTCTGAATCTACACTAAAACTTGAATCTCTGGTTCTTAAAGCATTTGGCGACATCAAATTTTTATCTAACCCCTCCATTAACGCATGGTCTTCAAGTAAAAATTGGTTGCTGTTATGTGGTGCTTCTGGTTTCACCAATTTATTGGATTTTCCTTGATTTTTTAAATAGGGATGTCTTCTTTTAGACTTCCCGCGTCGCGTTTTCCGTTTTTTCGGCGGAAGTTCACCTTCGGCTGTTTTCGTCGATATATCGGATGCGTACGCAGTTCTCTGTTCATTCTGTTGAGCGACGTCATCTTGAAAAACTTTATCGTCAGTTTTTAAATCTATTTCTTTTTCCATTTTATTCGTGTTGAATTCACTTATTCTTCGATATCTTCCACAACTTTTAATTAACGTTCACTTAAAATATACACTACCATATGTTTCCGGGAAACACCCTCTGTAGTCACTGAAAACGAAATGCACACATCTTAGTAAAATCGCCATTTTCAATTCAATGCAGTGTTTATTGTTTTCCAGTAGGGGCGCTGTAATCGAAACCCTTGGTGAGGGGTAAGCTTGCAGGTCAGGATTCGTAAATTTACATATTAAAATATATACAGGGTGTTCAGAACATGATTAGGTGAACAATTATTGTCAATTTTACATTGCATTGAGATCAGAACACAAAAAGTAGTCAAATACATATTCATCAGTAAATCACGCTGTATTTGAGACTTTTGTTTTGTTTGAGTGTTCATCTGAACCACTCACCAAACTATTGAAGCACAGTGGCGGCCTCAGGATTGTGCCTAGTTTTAAGCAATCCATCACTTGAATTTTTAAGGAAAGTAAACTCCCTTATGAATTACCAAACAAATTAAAATCTATATAAATTACGGCTTAGAAGAAATGTTAATATTATTACAATTCGGATAAATATATACAAAAATTTCACTTTTTCTAAATAGAAAATCCAATACGATATATTAAAAGTGCAAGCAATATTCATTCGGTTGACTTCGACATGGTTATAGACATTTTAGACCAGACTTGGCACTTCTATTTATTGTAAAATTGAGTATTCCATATTCATCCATAAACTGAAATAACAAATTAACAAATATCTTGAAAGCCAAGTTTAGTATCGATGTTAATCGGACCTATGAAAATTCAAGAAGTAGTATTAATTTCACATATTAATTGATTCAAAATGGTTAAAGCCGCTTATTGCATTCGATTACGTCTTAGGCTACATTCGTAATCAATTCGCTGGCCAAGTGGCACTTTGGCACGCAAGTCGGCACGAAATTTGCCATTCACAATAACTTCAAAGTCGACTTTAACGCAAGCGCGTTCGTTCCTAAATAATTGTCAGGATTCCTTCAACATATGGTCGAAGCATGATTCTGTCTGTATTTACTTCAGTCTGAGGTTATAATATATAATTTGGATTTGGATTCATTTTTTATAGCAGTATATACTGGAGTTTAGTAGTGATGGACTATAAGACAGATGTCAGATATATCAAAAAACAAATAACAAAAATTAATGCGCATGTCCCATAGCCGGCACGAAGTGCAAGTCGAAGTGAAAGTTTGCAGCTTGCAAGAAATTTCGACGACTTCAACTTCAACTCTGACGCCAAATTGCGTTGTGAACGATCTCACTGAAATAGATTTGCTTAGCTTTCGTGCCAAAGTGCCACTTGGCCAGCGAATTGATTACGAATGTAGCCTTAGGCTACATTCGTAATCAATTCGCTGGCCAAGTGGCACTTTGGCACGCAAGTCGGCACGAAATTTGCCATTCACAATAACTTCAAAGTCGACTTTAACGCAAGCGCGTTCGTACCTAAATAATTGTCAGGATTCCTTCAACATATGGTCGAAGCATGATTCTGTCTGTATTTACTTCAGTCTGAGGTTATAATATATAATTTGGATTTATTTTTTGTATCAGTATATACTGGAGTTTAGTAGTGTTGGACTATCAGACAGATGTCAGATATATCAAAAAACAAATAACAAAAATTAATGCGCATGTCCCATAGCCGGCACGAAGTGCAAGTCGAAGTGAAAGTTTGCAGCTTGCAAGAAATTTCGACGACTTCAACTTCAACTCTGACGCCAAATTGCGTTGTGAACGATCACACTGAAATAGATTTGCTTAGCTTGCGTGCCAAAGTGCCACTTGGCCAGCGAATTGATTACGAATGTAGCCTTAAGTGTTTCATATGGAAATTAAATAATAATTGTTGAATATAGAAAGATATGATGTCATGCATTAAACTGTTAGCCGTGAAATAAAATATTCAACGCTAAAAATTGCTTGAAAAAGTTCGGTTGGTTAAACTGATTTTGTAATGATTTAAAAAGTTCATATTTCAAATGTCATCTTTCTTCTAAAAAGCCAAACAATCGTTTACAGTTCGGCGCCAAGAAAAGCTTCCAGTTTAGAAATTTCCGCATCTAACCAAAAGGTAATGCTGATTTTTTTGTTTTAAGTAGTACTACAGAAACGTTAACTCACAAAACCATCTGTCATTTTCCAAGATAACCTTAGAGTAATTAGTTTTTTTGTTGCACGTGTTGAAAAAAATGCCGGGTGAAAAATCGCATTTTCCGTTCCAGAATTACAACGAATCAAATAAAATGGAGACTATGGAAGTAGCATCAACCCCAGTTATCAACAACCACGTTAGTAAAGGTGAAAAAATGGAAGATATACCTGCTGATGAAATGACTTCTAGAGACTATTACTTTGACTCGTACGCACATTTTGGTATCCACGAAGAAATGTTGAAAGATGAAGTTAGAACACTTACATATAGAAATTCAATGTATCACAATAAACATTTATTTGCGGGAAAAATAGTGATGGACATTGGTTGCGGTACAGGTATTCTGAGTATGTTTGCAGCTAAAGCAGGTGCAAAAAAAGTGCTTGCTGTTGAATGTTCCAATATAGTGGACTATGCAAAACAAATTATTGAGGCAAATAAACTAGATCACATAATTACAATTGTTAAAGGTAAGGTGGAAGAAATCACTTTACCTGACGGCATTGAAAAAGTAGATATTATCATTTCGGAATGGATGGGATATTGCTTATTCTATGAGAGTATGTTGGATACAGTTCTCTTCGCACGTGATAAGTGGTTAAAATCTGATGGACTGCTATTTCCTGATAGGTGTTCATTGTTCGTTACTGCCATTGAAGACAGACAATACAAAGATGAAAAAATTAATTGGTGGGATGATGTATATGGTTTTGACATGAGCTCTATACGTAAAGTAGCTATCAGTGAACCTCTTGTGGATGTAGTGGATCCTAAACAAGTAGTTACTGGACCAGCTTTAATAAAAGAAGTTGATTTATATACTGTGAAAAAAGAAGATCTGGAATTTTCTTCACCGTTCATGCTTACTGTGAGAAGAAACGATTACGTTCAAGCTCTAGTTACCTATTTTACTGTTGAATTTACCAAATGCCATAAACGTATAGGTTTCACTACTGCTCCTGATGCACCCTATACACATTGGAAGCAGACTGTATTCTATTTTGAAGATTACATGACCGTAAAGAAAAATGAAGAAATACATGGTGTTTTTACTATGAAACCAAATCCTCGAAATAACAGAGATCTAGATTTTGTTATTGAACTAGATTTTAAGGGAGAACTTGGAGAAGTACTTGAAGTTAATAGATATCGGATGCGCTAATAGCTGGAATGAGATCTACAAGTTTTTTGTCTTTTGATACCAATTTATAATTTGTAAGAAACAGATAAAGTAAAAATGTTGTATAGGAGTACCATGAAATATTCTGTACCACATTCAATTGCCAACAAACTTTTTTATACATCGGATAATGCAAAGTCATGCTATTAAGTAAAGTTAAACGTGTTGCTTAATAAGCAAAATGATGCACAGTCCATAAATTTGATCTCAAACTGGAAGTTCTCTTCATCCTTAAATTACTTCAATTTATTTTTTAAAAGCTTCTAAAATAAAACATTTTTCTTTATACTTTTCTCTTAAATAAGACTAGTCTTCTTAAATTAATGTTAACAGATAAAAACTTGTAATTGAGTGGAGTGGTTTACTTTC
Organism: Lochmaea crataegi; assembly: GCA_947563755.1. NCBI lineage: Eukaryota > Metazoa > Arthropoda > Insecta > Coleoptera > Chrysomelidae > Lochmaea > Lochmaea crataegi. Next base: position 16,798,955 of record OX387425.1, read on the forward strand.
TTTTTTCTGCTAAAACGCCAGTCATTTGATTTTGTATTAATGGTATTTCAGCTACATGCAGGACACTCTTCTTATTTTAATTCTGACATTCCTTTACAATGGAATGATGCATACTGATTGATACTTTTAAATCTGAAAAGTTCAGATTAATAAGTATGTAGATACTTTTATAAGTTTAAATTTGACGATCTGTGAACTGTTTTTTATTAGATTATTTAAGAAATATTTAATCATACAAATATTCAATAAATTGTCATTTTATGTGTAGTAGTGTTATTGATTGCCTTGATCTCTATTTTGTGAAATCTATCTATTTTATGTAATAAAAAAATAGAAAATTTAATTTCAAACAGTCAAAAATATAATAAAATTGTAATCATTTTAGTGTGTTATAAATTATTACAATGGTCACTACATAAAAGATTTTTTTTCTATGACCATCTACTTGATCTAATCAATAAATATTTGAATTGATATAACAAATGGTCTGTCTCTCAGAAAATGCATATTTTAGTGAAGTTTTAATTTAATATAGTATGATACATTTCAGATATTTGATATCATTATTGTTTCACAATAAAAAGTGTTGAAAAAACCTGTGGGCTTATTTGAAAAAATTACATAAAAATATGCTGGGACACATTAACTTTTGAATTCAATTGTATGTTCCTCCAACAAAAATTTAAATATACAGGGTGATTCACGTAAGTACCACAGTCAGTGCTTTATATTTTTGGAATCTTTGATGAAGCTGATTTCTATCAAAACATTTATGGTCTGTTATGAGTAAACTTTTTTTTATTAGAATTTAAGTACCTCGATAAGTTGACAGCAATTTTATATATATATATATATATTATACAAAAGTTCATAACATAAAAATCTACCTAAATGTACATAATACAATTAAGTCGCTCATATTTGGTGGTAGAGGTCAACTTCTTTGAGGAATTTTAGCGGTGCAACTTAGCAATTCTTTGAGGTTCAACTACAAGTCCAAGCGTTGGAGTCAGTGAGTAATTGGACAAAAGTCTATTTATATAAATGAAAGTTGTTCTTTATGGGGGCACCTTATGCTGGGTTTCCACCAAGCGGACAGGACAAATGCAAAACACGAACTCGGTCCGTTTGTGACAGTCCGCGAACTGTTCTAGAATTTTTGGAGCATTTTATAAACTTGTTCCGCGAAGAGTTTTTACGAACACAAACAGTGTCCCGGCGAATGTCGGTAACTTCAAAGGGTCCTCGTGTTCTAGGAATGTTTGTCAGCTTGGTGTAAACGTCCTTGAAATTAGAACCAGTTTGTTTTTATTTTCGTTGTTGTAATTTAGTGGTATAATAGTCTGATTTGGTGCGTGCAAGTCGCAATGTCTGATGTAAGTAATTTATTTTATTATATCAAAATACACCTACAAACAGGTACATATATGCACTTCTAGAATACTTCTAAAAAATCATGGACAATGGAAGAAACCTCCAACCTAATTGAGGGCTACAGAAATTGTAAATGCTTATAGGATGCTAAACACGCTGACCACAAAAGCAGAATTAAGAAAAAAGATGCTTTTATAGAACTAAGAAAAATGTGTAACGCGTCCACCGCTGGATTTGAGCGAAAGTTAGCCAAAATAAATTCGCAGTACCGAAGAGACGTAATTATAAAAAATATAAAAAGTCTGGAGCAGCTTCTTCCTTTCGTCCTAAATAGTTTGGGTATAATTTGATGGCTTTCCTCCGAGATCTTCAATAGTCTAGAAGTCGCATTTCCTCCTTTTTGCCATAAAAATGGCCTAAAACAAAACCGACGTTTACTTTTGTTCTTTTTTTATCATGAAATATGTAACTCCTAGCAAAAATAAATCCTCGTCATCTTGTTTTCTCAAATTTGCTGCGCGCCACATTTTCACAACTGCACGTCCGGTGTCTCTATTTAAACTGAATAAAACTGAAACAAAACAAATGAACAGTTTTTATTGATTTCCGTTCGTGACTGGTGTAAACACAAAGTCCGTTGGGGACTCAACGGTGTTGAAACACTTTCAAAACAAAACTGTTCAAATGGACAGTTCGTGTTTTGTTTTTGTCCTGTCCGCTTGGTGGAAACCCGGCATTAGAACGGTTGTATGACTTATGTTATTTTGACAGGCAATTTTACACTCGCACATTATGTTCTTCGTGCGGTTTTCTAGTAAATAAATATAGTTCGTTGAAATCAGCTTATCGAAGAGATTTCATGTAGTTTCGATTAAAACTATAGAGAACCGACTCTGCTTGTTTTTTGAATTCCGAATTACATATATTTCATTGATAAAACGTGCAACAGTTTAAACAATTAGAATCAACAACTTTGTGTTGTCAGTCGCCTCATCAAATCTAATCAACCTTTCATGAGATATTGACATAAGTTACCCAAGTGTCAAAAAGAACAGTTTAAAGTTAAACCTCCAATATTGGGCGTTTAAGTTTAAACTGGTTCAACTTCCATAGAATCGATGGTGCATACCAACTCAAAAATTATAAACTAGTTCAAGTGTAAACAGTGCATAAAAAAAAACAGGTGCTAACGTCATCATTCAAACGTTCACCCTTCTTTTAAAAAACACTAAATTAGAATCAAAAATCAGGATTTTTCATATTACTGTTTATTTAGTTAGTAATTAATTTATGCGTTACTTTATAGACGCACTATATACATCATACACACAAGACAAATAACTTATTTTTATGTAAATTTTGAGAGTTTAGGAAATTATTGAAATGTTCATTTCAAGTTTCATAATTCTGCTATAGAAATCAAAAGTAAGTTATTCAGAAGGGTCACGATGAGAGAGAAACATAAAACTTATTTAGTATTATTTTTATTTATTAATTTTTTACTACACTTTTAAAATAGTTTGTTTTTGAACCTTAAAATCGCTCCTAAGCTGTACAAAATTATGAAGAATGGCTCTGTCCAGTTTTACCTAAAATAATCAATCATTGTTTAGTGAGATTACAAAAAAAGAATACTGTCAAAAATGGATAAAATCGTTTTCCGAATCCCAAACATCTACCCCTTAGACTATTTGCCGTAATAAACATCAAAAGATATGATAAAAAGTTGAAATCTATCCTATCCTAAGAATCACCATGAGGATGTCATTGACAATATTAGTTGTTCTGAAAAATCCACTATTACACTACAGGAATGACATAAGTTTTTTTTGTGGTTTTATGGCGTTTGGAGGTATCCATGCAGCCATATACTTTGTGTTGGGTTATATAAAGAGGTATTATAGTATTTGTTTGGTTTTAATTGAATATAAGTTCAATGTAGTGTCAATCTGAATCGATATTGTATTTTTTATTGTCTTTCGTTTTGTGGATGCATCCTCTATTACTTAAGAGTGTCCTAATTTAGCCTATCAATCTATCGTCATCTGCAATTCAAGTTATAGTATCGCTTTACTATCAAATAATTGGTACAGGGTTACAAGTTTTCTCGCCCTGGCGTCGTTCTGGGCATTATTTGAACACATACAAAGGTAGACAACGGATGGAAGGTATATAAACATTTGGGTTAGGGTAACAAAGGTAACAAGCTCTAACTAACCTAATATATCAATATGTTAGTCATCCTTAGAAATTTTACTATGCAATCTAATATTTTGATGTTGTTCAGCGTCAGTAAGTGTAACAGGTTTTTCACGTGGATCATCATAAAGTTCTTTTGTGGCATTACGATATTTCATGCATTCAAAAAAAATATGATCCAGATCTCTATGACATTGCAGGCTGTGCAAAAGTTCGATTACGCCTATTTTGCTCAAGTGGTCTGGGTACGATGCGTGTCCAAATGTCATTCGAAGGATACAGCTAATTGACTTAAGTTGGATATTATCAAAGTAAACATAACAAACGGTAAGTATGGAATGATCAATTATGGTCTCGGGATGCTCATTTTCGTTAATTGGTAACCGTCACTAATGTGGGATTGATAATTAATTGGTATATTATGTTCACCTATATCTATCCTTATACTGTTTTTATTGACTTTTGACCTTTGATAACTTACCAATGAATCTTCAGAGCAAACCTGTTGTAAATTTTCAGGCTTAACAAGTAGAAGATTACATAGAGCATGTAAAGTATCGAATAATTCAGTTACCAAAGCACCTAATGCTTTTGTACAATGTCGATATTCATTTAAATCGCAAATGGCTACCATTGCACCTGTAGAAAAAAAATTAATAGTTACTTATTATATAAGTGTTTTATTCACAATCACCGTCATTTAGTATCAAAAATGATTTGGGATTTGCATCTGACAAAATGTAGTTGATTTAAGATTGTATTATTCATTACTGTACCCAGAGTGAGTTTCAAGTATGGAACGCCTTCTATTATCTCGAAAACGGCTTGCACGATTTTTATAAATTTTGGTTTGTGATGGTTTTGTAATACCGCCGATCTTATGGTAGCTTGGAAAAAGTAATACGCAAAGGTAGTCTAGCATTATGGGCTTGCAAAAGACCTTGTGGAACAAACTGGGTCATGAGACCCAGACATTTACTGTCTGTATGTGATGGTAGTCTGGCCTATCATCACATATGGCTTCGTGATCTGGTGGAGCAAGTACCATGCTATGTGAACTCTTGGCCATGCCTTATAGGATCATATAGAAATTCACAGCAACTGACCAACAAGTACATTCTCCCAACTGTTAAAAAATGGGGGAGAAATAAATCCTCCCTACTTGTGGAGGACATGAGCTGGTTTACAGACGGATCCAAAATGGAACGTCCAAGTTGGATCCGCGCAGCCGACCAAATACTGATATTGTTGAAACAGCATGCAACAGTTTTTCAATTGGTTTTTGACATTGACCTGTGTGTTGAGTGGGTGCTGTAGAACGGCTACTCTTACAGATCAATAAAATATTTTCTACTACTCCTAAACCTACAGGTTGCATTCAATAAGGTTGTCCTGGTATGGATAATGGTAACGAATTATTGGACCAACTTGCCAATTTGGAAAAGAGAACTATCTCAAACCAGATAGACCACAAAGCAAGGACCTACTGGAATAAGATACCAGGCTTAAGGCAAGCCAAGTTATCAAAGGACCTTCAAAGCAGAAGCCTTGCTAAACATGACCAGGGAGGAGATCAGGTCTGTATCTGGAATCCTTACTAGTTACTGCAGGCCAAACTATCATCTGCGTAGAAATGGGCTGGTGGAAAACACCGACAGTCTATCTAGAAGATGAATTGGCGGAACACATTCTGTTTGGTTGCCTAACTAGTCAGGCTACAGGCCCTAGGAGCTGCGCCCTGATGATGTAGATAGTTACCCCTTCACATATCACCTTCCTGGAAAGATTGATCTTGAAGGGGCAATTTAATTTGGATTCAGGGCAAGAAGTTTCCAAAATAATTAAGATGTTCTATACTTAAATCTCTCTCTGTAAGCCTCATAAATGTGGTTAAAGCTCAAATTATAATGTAATTGTGGATAAAAATTTTTATTATATCATGATATGTTTTGAGCATTATCTTACCTGCTGTGTTGTACTGAAATTGCAACATATGATCATATATCACTCTATGTAATCTAACGCCCATTTCTTGTAATATAGCAGTGACATTGTTACCATCTAAATTAGCTTTAACTTCTTTTATAATAATGTTTACGTAGTTTATAACATTTTTGCAGGCCTACAAACATTTGATTTGTTAATGAAACTCGACAAGCAGAATATTATCTTAGACTAGTTGGTATGACTCAGAAATATTGTAAATGCAAAAAATGACCCTGGATCTATTCGCAGGGAAAAAAAGCTCTCATTTGGTTTAGATCCGATCTTTTAAAGTGCACCTGATGTTTGTACGAGCAAAGCCGGCTTGGAACAAATAACTCGCTGCGTTAGACGAAAGCAACGATAGCTATTCTATCGTAGCAGATTAACTAGGGAGTTTGGTGAATAAACTTTGGTACCTAAATTGAAAATCATTGGCCGCTATTTGAGATTGTTTCCAAATAACATTTAAAATGCTAACCAACAACTTACAGGCGATGCAACGGTATCAAAATCGTCAGATTCTGGTTTAAAATCAGATTTTTTTTGTTCTGTTTGAAGATATAGTTTGACCCACGTTGAAATCGCGTTTAGACACCTAAAAACATACATTAAAGTAAACATTCTATCAACATTTAAAAAAAATTTACTAACCTATCTAGACCCGTATTAATTTTACGTTCAGTATCCTCCAAGACGAATTTTTTCTTCTGCAAGCAATCACTATGTTTTGGAGTATTCCTAAAACAATTTTCACAATCGTAAGTCTACTCAGGCGCTTCTTTTACTTTTATTTAAACAAAAAAGTGAGTTCTGTAACGAGCCCGGTCCAGTTTGTGTTGGCCCGCTTATAAAATTTGTAGTATTTTTGGCAATTAACGCTCAAGGAGAAAAACCAGATAAAATTAGAGGAATATATAGAAAAGATCTGGGTTCAATGGTTTGTGGTACTGTCCCATAAAATATAGAGATTAGTCAAAAAAGTACTTTCGTTGAATTCCATTATCTAAGTACCTACTGCTAAATGTCAGTAACAGTTGTTCAGATTGTAAAACAGTTTAATAGTGCTATTTGTTTTTAATAAAGGCAATTGATGAAAAAATTTGATTACGTATCATCAATTTAAGCAAATCTGACAAATCAAACGGCGAAATTGGAGTAATAACTCGGCTTATCCAGCTTATACAGTGTTCGATATATTGTCCAATTTTAAAACCAAATAGTTTAGGAGCCCAAAAGCCCCGATATGTGAAAAAGTCCAAATTAACAGACAATTATGACGAGCTTTAGCCAGAATTATCGAATCTAATAGACGCGACAACTACGGTGAGTTAAATGTACTCTGGAGTCATTGTTGGAAGACGTGTTTGCAGGTCTACATGGCATACAGAAGCCAGAAAACTAGGATTTGGAAAATATAATTATCCGTTATCGACTCTAAAACTGAAGCGAGACAGGTTTGACTAAAGACCATCGAAATTGGGATACGGAGAGGTGGAATAGGATACATTTGAGTGAAGAATCGCGATTTGAAGTTTGTGTCGGTGAAAGCCGGAGCAGAGATATCGACCAGAAACATGAAACTTACCATCCAGATTGTCTTAAGAGCAAACTTAAATCTCCATCTTCGGTAATGGTCAGTGGTACGATGTCGGCTAGAGGGGTTGGAAAATTAAAATGTGTCGTCGGTATTGAGATAAATATTTAGACATCCTAGATGACTCTTTATTGTCTACTTTGGAAGAGAGTAGGATTTGTAGAAATGACTATTTCAGCAAGACGTGCCGCACTTCCAAAAAATCCATGAAATGGCTTTCAGATCATGGAATACCACTCCTAAAATGGGTTTCCTCTAACCCGGACCTTTGTGGCATGAAATGAAAAAGCGGTTAAGAGCCAATCCTGCCAGAACTGTGCCCAAACTCGAGTACAGGCTCCAGAACATTTGGGATAGTTTCTCTCTAGGGGAGTGTCAGATTCTAGTAAATAATATGTCGAGAATAATTGAAGCAGTTAAAAATAAAGGTGAGGTGTCTCAGTGGTAAAAAGAGATATCTTGAGTTTAAATAAATCATCAATTTCGTTTTTTCTAGTTCTATTCCTAATTATTTCTAATTGTTGTAAGTAATTTATTTTTTCATGTAATAGGTTTTCAAAATAAAAGTGAGTAATTTTACCTCTATTATCTTAAATGACCTTCGATACACGCCAATAACTGATATTTAATAGGGCCAACTGAAGCTGGACGTGGCTCGTACACTGTTGCGGCCACAACACGTTTTTTCGAAGTTTTTCTGTCTTCGATTCAATGGACTGTATATTCATAAAAGTCGGTTGTGGCATTAAATAATAGACTGCAATTCCTCAACAATTCAGTAAACTTTAATAACATTAATGAACGTCGAAAGTACGTACATGCGGAACAATAAATATAGACAAGCCTTTCAGAATGGAATCGGAAATATTAGGATTAATCTTACTCTTTCTCTTGTAGTTTCAAAGCACTATTCACTATGAAATATAACTTGTTTTAGGTTTGAATCACTATACATTATACAATAGTCATAAACTTTAAATTAGAAAAATGCACTCACTATGCAGGAAATAAATGAATTACTATGGAAATTGTCCCATTAAGTTTGAAATTGTCGGTTTTATACCGGGAAAGGAAACTGAGGTCTTAACTGGATGACCGAACAGGTTGGAAATTGAATATCGACTTTTTTCTTACCTCGCAAGCCACGAGAGAGAAAAAACATTTGGCGCGTAAATGTGTTTTTAGCCACGCTTACCTTAACCGCCGAAAATTGTAAGACGACGAAAGTAAGGCCAAAGAAACAACGAAAACACATGTTTTTTTACGAAAGTATACACCAATACTTAAAGAGAATTTTGAATCTAAAACTTACTCGACCAAAGGTACTAACAAATCCATAAATTGTTTTTCAACCAAATGTATAATGTTATTACTGTGATGCACTACGCTAAAGAAATACAAAGTCGGTGGGTTCTTAGCGCCCTCTACTACAGGTACACCTTGTAATCCTATTTCTACAGCATAATCGACGTGTTCCACTAATAGACTGTTTATCAATCTGTCTAAAATTTGTGCAGCATTTCCAGCTCGTTCTGTTGGTTTTGATAACTGAAAACAAAAACGGTCTTTTATCAACTTAAAGATGGTGTTGTGGTGCTACTGATCTGTTTTAAGTATTTTATTATAGCAATTTACCTAAATCCGATTCGAATCTAGTGTCACATAAATTTCGAGTTTAAAAAGTGTGCGGAAAGATTACGTACATATTAAAAAAAACAAAGCTAGTAATGACAGAGATAACAGAGACAACCCTGAGACGCACAAGTGCATATGAAAATTAGTTCGTGAGAACATGAAAAGTGTTATTTGTGCTGATTTGTCTCATTATTTATTAAACTACTTTGTAGTACGCACGCTTTTTTAAACCGCTCCGTAGTACGTGCGTAGTACTCCCTAGCTTCGTAACAACCAGCGCGCCACCTTCTCGCATCTCAGAACAGAGTGGACCAGTGGAGTATTGCACGCATTTGGGCGTCTCATTGTCTCTGGAAATAATAAATAAATTACCAACTGACAACGTTGAAAGGCATGTCTTGTATCTTGAAGTATGGTAATGGCTAATTCTTCAGAAAGAAATGTTTCCCCACCGTAATTTTCTATTTGGGCAAAGTTAATATTTGCTCTGGTTCCTATCACCGCCTGAAGATCTCTGCGGAGATCTTGAAAGCTGAAATTGAAAATTTTACATATTACTGTATACAAAGTCTTATGAGCTGTAACTTTGGCAAGCACCAATAGTGTCAGATTATGACAGATCGCGGAAAACGTCGTTTGGATGTGTAAAAGGCTACTTTAGATAGTGAACGTAGAAAAAATATATTTTGTCGTAATATAAAATGTCTCTTAACATGTTCAAAAAAATGGATGTGTTCACCTGACTTCAACAGCCGATTTTAAACAGTTTGCAGTTAGCAGTTTAAAAAAATTGGTGAACGCATTGTTGAATTAGATTTTATTTGACATTTAGGTATATCTTGACAACTGTTCCGTTGACATGCAACATAACCTAAAAATTAAATTTGTTGAAGTAAACTTTACTTAGTGGAATTCACATACAGATTGCAGTACACGGGTATAGGATAACAGCGTTGCCAATCTTACAGCCATTGTAAGCTTTGCTATTTTATAACACTGTCTTTTACGAAGAACAGCAAATTATTATTTTGGTTAGATTAAATTATATGTTTAGATTAAAAGTTTAAGAATATTCGTGAATGGACTAAAGGCTCAATATTTCTAAAATACTTTTGTTAGTTAATCACAGCTATTGAATTATATTAATAATTTTAATTACATAGATATTTATTATCCGGTTCTGTTTTTTATGGGACAAGCGGGTGGCCCATTTCTACTTTCATCTCTTTATCGAAATATCGTTCGTTCAGAGACTCCAATTATAGCAGAAACTTCGTGCGCTATTTCTGATAAAGTTTTATCATTGTTACTGCTGGACAGATAGTTAAAAACATTCAACTATAACGATATCCATCTAACGCTTCCATCTGAATGTGAATTCCACTATATAAAGTATATATTTAATAAAAATCGTCAAAGAAGGACGGGAGTAATCCTACTGGAATTAATTAATGACGAAATTAAATTTGACCCAATACTGGCAATTGTGGTTAATTTTGTTCGGATGGTCGATATAGTGGAACCTGGCAGAGTAATCACTGTTCTAAATGAAGATTATTATGAGAATGTCATAACAAATTACAGCCCTGATGATTCTCATCACGGAGACTAGATAGGGAGATCGAACTCATACGGAAAAATTGACAAAACCTGTCCTCAAAATCGTCTATCTAAGCAGTTTGTTTTTTCACTGCAAATCCAATACCATCTAACCTTAGTTTTTATAAATGACAGTAGTCAAATTGTAAACATTACTTATGATAATGAATGATAAAACTCAAAGAACTAGAAATATTAAAATTGTTAAAAATTGAAAACGGGTACCTAGTTAAAAATGATTGAAATAGTGGTAGGTAGTGCAGTTTATTTAAAACGAAGACGTTAATTTACTTACGAATTATTTAAATATATTTTATATGGAAAACCTGTGCAAGAACTAATGTCATTAGTAAGTTGTGCCTATTGATTAAAAATATATTGTATTTTGTATTGTTATTAAACAGATTGAAGATTATGCATTGAGTTTTAAGGCTTTGGGCTTCATCCTACAAATGTTAAACCATTTCACTATTCTGTTAAAAGTTTTTGTAGCTTATTCACTGTTATTTTGAGATTATTATGGTTGATCAAAGCAATGTCGTCTACAGAATGCAATATGTTTCTTTACAAATTTAATTGTTCTGGTGCTGAACCATAGTTGTAACAGCACAGATAGATTGTAGAGCAAATGGGACAGTGGGGAGCCCTGGAGGAGTTCTTGTTGAGGTATCAATGTTTGGCGTAAAACTGCAATTCACTTTTACTTGTGGTTTTCTATCATAAGCTTCGTTCCAACTGACGTTAGAACCGTTTTTGGTATCGTTCGCGCAAGTGCTGTATTTCTTTCACGATCCAACTGATTAAAGTATCGTTCTTGGGACAGTATACAAACTGTACCTTCTGGAAGGGGTGATAAAGTTGATGTGTCCATTCCAAATTCGAGTTTGCGCACTATACAGTTCTCGAAACGATTCCAGTACGGTTCATAAATGCTAGTTGGAAAAACCTATATCATTTCTGTTTCCTAACCTCACTCACCTCACGTACTGTCAAATGAGCTAGCAACCAATAAAACACCATGAACTCAAAGTGTATGCAAGGCTTATGACTGGCTGTTATTGTTCTGCAGTCAGATGTTTTTGGTATTGGATTTAAACTGGCGCCCTCTACCATGACCAGAAATTGGAATACATGGAGTCCGATCTTCTTATATAAGGTTTGTTCCAACTGGCATTTATGAACCGTATTGGAATCGTTTCGAGTACTGTATAGTGCGAAAGCTCGAATTTGGGATGGACACATCAACTTTATCACCCCTTCCAGAAGGTAGTTTTTGTACCGTCCCAAGAACGATACTATAATCAGTTGGAACGAGAAAGAAATACAGCATTTGAGCGAACGATACCTAGAACGGTTCTATCGCCAGTTGGAACGAATATGAATAATTATTACTTCGCAATTGTAAACTATGTAACCTAAAATACATAAGAATTTCATTTTTTGGCCGGTAATCGAAATGCGCACATTCACTCCTAAAACCCTACCTCGCCGAGGTGGTACAATTGGAGCAACTCTTTTCACGCCACTCCACAGTAAACGAACGTTTTAAAGACTGCTCCTTTTACTCGTTCTGTAATAACCGAACGGTTTAAAGAAGGAAGGAGTGATCAGAGACAATGGAGTAACATTGCCGAACGGACCTATTATACACTAAGAGCATGTTTTTAGGGTAAATAGATTAAAATAATGAAATAAAATTCAACTCACCCTCCAGATTGTATTTGTTTCTTTTGATGATTTTTAGACTCGTAGTATTTTTGTAAATTCGCAGAACACCGTTCTTTTAGGCATTTTAATTCCATTCTAAAATAATTAAATGCAGAATTTCAATCCTTTCAACACTGGGTACGATTTTGTTACATAATGCATACCACTAAGTTTATAAAAATGTTTAGGAAGACATAGATTTTAGTATCAAATAATGTTAAAAATGTAAATTATCATCTCTTGTTTGAAAGTACAGCAAATTACAGGACTTTTAACCCCATCTTTTACTGTTGATACAAATGAATTTAATATTATTCAACCATATACTTACGTTATATAATCATTGATATATTTGTTAAAAATGTTTGTTGTTAGCTTTGCCAAATAATTCTTGTCATTTCCCATATTAAAAACACTTAGATCATTAGATAACTGATTAGTCCTTAAAATAATTCAAATAATACAATTAAAAACTATATTAAACCATAACTACAAGGAGAGATCTTTGACAATATAAGAATCTACTTTCCAGGCTTAGTTGTGGGATGATGTTGTTCTTTCGCAATTCAACTTATACATTGATGGAGGTATTGTTAATGAGGTTTTATTTATTTATGAACAGGCAGAGCCCAATTTCAGTATAAAAAGGTAAAATGGAGGATAGTTTACAATAAACTTGAATAATTAAAAAGACACAAATAAAATGTAAATGCATTGACATTACAGTTATACATTCTACAAGTTATCAGTATAAATATTCAATCGCCTAATAAACTGTAAAAAATTGGGAATGTCTTGAGACTTTTGGTAGAAAATGATTTGTCCTATGAAAAGGAACAAAGGAAAAGTCAGTAGAACTGGCAACCTTACTTATGGCGGAGCTATCAAACATATTTGTCTTAAAATAGAGAAACAACTCTGGAATTGAGTATATCATGAAGTAATAGTCCTTTCTTAAACATTTATGTTGTAACGGGTACATGTTAAGTTTAGGATTCATATGGGAATAATCTAGAGTTGGCTTGCTGGACTTAAAAGCTACATAACTTTAAAGTATTTGTAGAAATCTTTCAATACATTGATCATTATTCAAAAGAACACCTATAGTCGGTTCGCTCTCAATAAAAACCGCACGGAAATAAAATCACGTGCATATTGAATGACCTAGACAAGTGGATAAGATTGAACAGCGGCGTATTGAGAACGATGTAATGTACCTATATAGTATTCACGCAATAATAAATAATCACAAATAAACAAATATTAATAATTTTTATCAGATCAAAGAACACAGAAATAACATAATTCTAACAACTCAAAACACAAATCAAGTAAATTAACTCTCGTATATAGGTACTACATACAATGATTAATTTTAATACTAACATAGTCAGCATGTACGAACCTGTAAAAACTTCTGTTCCCTTACTGCTAACATTTCAAAGCGAGTCTTAGAATAGATACACGTCTTTGTTTACATGCGGTTTTTCTTGGGACCGTACAGACTATAGAAACACTCCTGCAAGGCCCAAAAGACATTACATGACATTTAGTTGCATTCAACTCCATTCTATTAAATTACTTAGGCGATTTTTACTGTTTTGATGGATTTTAGTTACCATTTTATATCTTTTAGTGAACATTCAAGGTTTTCAAAGATCACTCCTTGCCGTATTCTAATAATGTGTATATGTAAACTTACTTGGAATGCAGTTCATATAATGTCTGCAAATAACCATATGTGCCCAGTTTTGAATGTAACCTTTGTTCAATGTATTCTATTAGTTTCAATTGGTATATATTTAATACGAATTTTGCCATTACTTGTTCTGGATTACTAAATACTTTTAATATTATTTCATTATTGTATTTGCACAAAGTTAGAAAATTTACAAAAATATCTTTACTCGATAAACATCCCTAAAAAAAAAAAAGAATTACAATATTGTGAAGACCTTTTCGCTACAAAGAATAATTAAAAGAAATTCATTTATATTTAATAAATTTAGTACACGTTTTAAAGTAAATGTTTTTGAATAATCAAGATTAACAATGTTATTGTATGTTTATTAAATATAATATAAACAGAAAGGTTAATGTGATTTCTCAGGATGTGATATTGAAATCAGATATATATCCACAGATGAGGAAAGTTAGGAGGATTATCAAGCAGTCAGGTCTCTGCACTTAATTTAGTTTAAATATTATTAGTAAATCATAGTAGACTTGTAAATATATACATAAAACAATTATAATAAATCTCAGTGAACTTAAGAACTGATTTTCCTTCCAAGAAGTCATATGGTCGAGGACCTGCACTTTAAATAGTGCACCCTCAATATATTATTATGGGATCCGGTCATATATTAGAATGTAATTTATTACATACCATTTGACTGTGATCTATATAAGCATCAACACATTGGGAATATCCTTTAAATTGTGATAATACTGTTGCTATTTCCTTCATTCTATTTAAATTTTCGTTATCCATAGCTAGGACAAATTCCTCTATCAAGGCTTTTTCAATGTCAGAGTATTTTCTTTCTATCTTTCTCTTAGCGATGTCAAATCTAAAATAAAAAGTACCAGTATTAATCATTTAAATGAGAACCACAAAAGTGATTAATTGTAAAACAGATTCTAGTAGAATGTCCAAACTTCAAGCATACAAGGATGAAAAATAATAATAATAATAATGATGTTTATTGTAATTTCTTACAAAGTGCTATCGACTGTGGTCCTTCTAGGTATATATTTTACAATACATAAAGACATGTTAATATTCTTAACTTAAGTAATAAATACTATGAATATGTGAATGAAGTAATAAAGAATTCACTCTGATAGTTTTTGTATACTTTCCCATAGAGTCTTCTCTGAAAATATGCATCTTGAAATTCTGTTTTCTCTGATGATTTGGACATAAGGAGCGAAATATATTCGTTTATTGGAAATTTTTCTGCGTGTTTTTAGGGGTGTGATTTTCGTTAGTTTGTATAACAGCTGATTTGGAGGATTATGTAGTATATCCTATACATTTGTATGAATGTCTTAAGGGATTAATAAATATTATTATTATTATTCCTTGGTTGGCGGATTTTCGTGATTTTTCTAATTGAGGATGTTTCTGCGACCTGCAGCATATGTCTGGTATAAAACCGTGTGTTCAGGAGTATGTTACTTGCATATTCTAACATAGGTCTGCTTATCAGTTGGTAAATTCTGCTGGCACTTTTGATGTTGATTCCTCGATTTTTGAATGATAGGAAACGGAAATGACAGAAACGAGTAATGGTACTTTTCTTGAAAAATAATATTAGCAATAAATTAGACGTAGTACTTGGTGTATATTGTAATGTTCAGAATTTAATGACTTATCTCAAAGATATAAATATTATATCCAAATTGTTATCTAAAAGAATTTTTAGATGTAAATATTATTACTATTTTAAATGAAACTAACGCGCGTTTCGTATGCAATAAATTAATATAGGAAGGTAGAGGTACGTGTGACAAATTATCGTTTGTCTGTTTGTAAAAGCGGGACATTCTTGCTGGGGACTGTGGGACAGACAGCCTGAAAGCGGGACTGTCCTGCCCAAAACGGGACGTATGGTCACGTTTCTAATAACCCTATAGATCATTCCAGAATGAAGTCACTGACAGGTCGGCCATATTGTGTTGGAGGTGACACATTTTATATAGTTTTCATTGTTTACTGGTAATAGTTAGACTTTAGTTAACAATTCGTTCTTAACACGTTAAGCCCAATGCGTACCTCACTGGTGCACAGCATATTTTCACCTCGGACCACGCACACCAATTTGTCCACAATATATTATCGTGTTCAAGCGACTGTGGCCGTACGACGGACATAATTTATGTGGTGTTATAGGTACGGTGATTTAGATAGCTCTGGTCTAGATAAAAAAGAAATTTGCCTTAGCCCGAGAAAACCGTTATTCAATTTTTGTAGGTTAGGATATTTGTTGATATTTTGCCATTACTTATTATTATTTATGATTATTTCGCGGGGTTAACGTCGTGTGCAACAATTTTATTCATTTTTTGTGGATCAAAAGTGTTGATAAGTTACAAAAATGCCCAAAAGAGGGTCCAAAAGGTCTGGTCCGAGATGAAAGTCACGCTTTTATGGCTTAACATGTTAAAGGTATTTAAAATGCCATCGTTTTATAGTATTGTTAAGTGTGGAATGCGGGGAGAAAGAGCTAAGGTATCTTTTTTTCGATTTCCGGCTGTTTTAATGAAGCTTGGTTCTACAACCAACTGACTTCAGTACAAGCTAGATTTTTCTAAAAACCTTTACAGCATATGTGAAAACACACAAGGTTCAACTCCAACTAATCGATTTGGTTGCCATCCAGCACAATATGGTCGACCTGTCAAAGTCACGTGTTCTGGAATGGTCTATAGGTGATGCGACTGAAAATGGAAATTTATTTAAAAAAAAGTAATAACATGTTTCATGTTCACATAACTGATTTTTTAATTATAACGAATTATTCACTTTCTTTATTTCACTTACTTGGGCGGCAAATCCTGAGATATTAAATACAACTTCTGGATTATATCTGCAGCCTCATCTATCTGGAACAAGAGAAAGATTTTTGAAAATTTCAAGTGGAAAATAACATAATTCATTTATTTTTACTACTCTGACTGATGAGTGAGATGCTAGCTCCTACAGTACATCTGTGTCTTTCATATTCCATATTCAAAATTCGCTGACAAACTTTACGAAAGTCATAAAATTGAGAACCAAGAATTAAAAAAAAAATTACAACTTTCTTTTTATTACTGCAATTCCATATATTAATGTTCCTCGAGTAAATTTTGCACAAAGTTTAACAATATAATAATAGCCTCTCAAATTCCATATTCAAAAATCGCTGACAAACGATACAAAGATTGAAAGAATTGAAAACCTAGAATTTAAAAAAAGTTTACTTACAACTTTGTTTTAATTACTTTAATGCCATATATCTATCAATGTCCCTTGTTTTTTTATCCGATTTTATAATAGCTTCTTCTTTTGCAAATAATTGTAACCTTCTCTGTATTTCTTCATTTCCCAAATATTTTTTTCAAAAGTCATAGGTAAGCTATAATGTTTCCTATATTTTCCCAATATATTATCCTATCTTTATTTGGCAAGTAATTTTTTTTTACTACTAATAAATACAGTGTATTTAAAAAAGGTTTGTATTATATTTTCGATCTTAAGGCGGATTCATGCAACATTCATTATAATTACATTTTCATTATGTTATAACTACACTTAAATTAAATTTTCACTGCCTAATGAAACCAGTTCATGGAACGAGTTAATGATGGATTTGCAAATGTGCATGAACTGACAAGAGTGACAAGACTGGCAATTGATAAATCTCATATTTGAATTGTTTGATGTTGTGTTGGAAAGTCGGTTATTTGCAATTATTTGGAAATTATAAGGTTCTCACGACAAAAATGTGTTGGAATATTATCAGCTTCACTACTTTTGAAATTATTAGTGGTTTAGACGGTTTCGTCGTTATGGTGCCAGACTTTTTCTAAAAAGCAATAAAAAAAAACATGGTCAATACGAAAGACTGGTAAAGTACATGCTGAATAACGACGAGGAAGAGTTTTTCAGCTATACTAGGATGTCCACACTTGAGCAGTCTATTACGCTGGCGATTGTTGACTAAGCATTTTGCTTTGCTTGCTTGTTCTTGAACTCTCGGTGTTTTTTGTCATAAAGATGAGTATATTGACGTACCAAGTCAATTAATGTTCCTTGGTCCATTATTATTTTGGAAAATTATCAACAATGACTACAGGCGATTTTATTATTATTGTTCAAACTTCCAAACCATAAATCAAAACAAACCTGGGAATGACAGCTGAAACATTTTTGGCGCATGCGATTTTATGGTTTTCACTAAAAATATAATGTAATTATAATTTATAGTTGAAAGTAGACCATTTTCTTAATGCAATAGTTTAATTGAAATTGAATAATGTGGTTGCATGAACATCATATAGGAAACCATAGTAATTAACTTTTTCTGATGTGAATGTAATTATAATATAATGAAAATGTAATGATAATGAACGTTTGCATGAATCCGCCTTTATACGAATAATTTTTTTATAAAAAGTTCCTCTGATTTCCAATTTGTCAACAACTTGAGTACATACTCACTTGATTTTAAAATAGTTTAGAATTTTTAACGATAAAGTAAATTATATAATTTTAAAAACTTTTTGGTTATTGTACAATCAGGAGCGCTGTTGCCGGCTCATCGATTTTTGCAGATATACTGTTGGAGCTAGGAGCTAGCTTGGCTTTGACTGAGAGGTGTTTCTTGAAAAATATCTTGTACACATGCTCTGGAGTGTTTAAAGATTTTGCTGGACACTATAGGACATTACAAAACAATGCCAAGAACTGTGCAGCATTGTAAAGGACCACAAGACACTGTAGGGCATTGTAAAACATTGCAATATACTGCAGCACGCGTACTCTGTAACTTGATAGAAATAGAAAAGAAATAGCAAAGAAAAGAAATTTCTTTCTATCCACAAATGCTACCCTCTATGACTTTTTCCCGAAAACTTCGGGCGAGCTCGGGTAGAAAGAAACGAATACTACCTAACTTGAAAACATTTTCAGAATTTTTATATCTTGTTATGTTTTTGACAGTTTGTTGCCAGTAATATCAATTATTTCCATTTCTAAGTTTTGTTTTGATGTTTTTTTATTCTGCCATTCCATACAGGATGTTTAATTCTTTATCAATTCTTAAAAACCGAGAGGGTTCATTTGTTTCTCACCTAAGCATTATTGACATAAATATATGTTGTGTTTCTTGGGTGCGACGTTTACGTACTTGGCTTCCATGGTGAGGTGAGGTTCAAGTCCTACCGATGTCGTTTTGTTTTTTTATTTATTTTTGTTTTAACTCTAGTAATCATAGTTCTGCAAATTAATATAATAAAAGCGTTATGTAAGTCAATCCAGAAGATAGTCGTCTCTAATTAATGATATTGTGTACTTCCATAGGTACCTATAGCGAAGTAGACGAAAAAATCCTTTATCTAAGATTATTTAATTAGAACCAGCCATTTATCTTGATAGTTAAATAAAATGAAAATAATACCTATTCATTTAAATAAAAATAAACAATATTCAGAACTTAATCATACTCAATAATCAACAAAAACAATGTCAAAACGGGATAAGTATGTATATAGGAACAGATAGAAAGACCCTTGCAGCCGTTACTATTTGTATCTGCCGAATATTCACATGGAACTACTCGAAATTCTCCGAATAGACATACGGAGTAACTTTACAAGAAATTTCCTAACATAGAAAGAAATTTCCTTTCTATTCTCTTACAGAGTTCACGTGCAGATCACTGTGGATCTCAAGAGTTTTGAGGTCTTCTTCTTCATATGCTAGAATTATATTTCTGAACATATGAAATAAATGACTTACCAATTCAGGTGTTGTAAATATAGGTGATAAAATTGATTCTTCTGATAAAAATTCAGTTACATGAATCATCAACTTCAGTGCATCCACAACTCTTGATCTAGGTCCATTAACACTATCTAGTTGATCGCCTAAATGAAGTACTTTTGTTGCTACATGATTAATTTTACCATCTAATTCCTGAAATGTTTCCATAGCTTGCTAAAAAATAATATAAATTATTCACTTAATATTTGTTATGAATAAGTACATCCAACATTCTCAACTTTTACTCAGTGGTAATATTTTTAAATTTACAAATAACTCATGCTGTTGGAAGTACCTGTATAAATACACAGAATGCAAATTCTTTCTATCGAGGATCAATTAATATTTTAAATTGAAATAACGTTACCTTGTTGTTTTCCAATAAATTATATATCTCCTGAAAAAATGTTGCTTCATCTTCCCTGACTGCTACTTCCAATTTTTCACATTTCTTCTGTTGACGCTCATGTAGTAAATTTAGATCTCTGTAATTAATAAATTAATCTAAATGATAACCAAAGTCTATTTTCCAAGGATACATAACATTCTTGATTATTTTTTCTAAAGTTTACATACAAATTATACGTTTTTTGTTTAGAGTGAAATGTGCAGCCACGATATGAAATAGAGAGTTTAATTCATACTGTTAGATATTTTACTTATTGTAACTTTTGAAGCTCTGAAACATTTACTTGATAGCTTGCACAAAAGACTCGTGTAAAAGGGCAGGATTAATTTCATCTCCATCACTTTTAGATTCTGCTAAGGTCCTCCAAGCTAATCGTTCTACAAATTCTTCAGCATCAAAAGGTTCCTTAAAAATATGATAGCAATCAGCGCTAAATTAATAAATATCCGAAGATATATTTACTTGCTCTAATTCTTTCATATATTGTTGCATCATTTTTAAATATTAAAGTATAAAAAAGGTAAACATATAATTTAACAGTAGGCGTAGATGTTTAGATGTCACCAAAATTAGGTTAGTGTTTAGTATATTCAAAACGTCATAAGAGGGCCGTTCGGCAATGTTACTCCATTGACTCCGAACACTCCTCCCTTCTTTGAACCGTTCGGTTATTACAGAAAGAGTAAAAGGAGCAATAAATCGTTCGTTTACTGTGGAGTGGTGTGAAAAGAGTTGCTCCAACTGTACTAGGGATGCGCGATACTATCCGATATTCCAGTGTATCGATACTTTTACTTCCGATACTCGATATTTTGTATCGATACTATGCTTTTCGATGCATTCCAAGTATCGATACCTTGCGATACGGGATTTTTAGTGGTAGCGGCAAGTGGCGTTAACTATAGTGATGAGCGATATCGTCATTTTTTAATCACGTTGTGAAATGATGTCGTGCTTTTTTTAACGAAACTATATTTGACTTTCAAGGTGGTGGATGATAACCCTTTAGGTTGCAAGATGTCTCCTTCGGCTGGATGTAATCCTTCTCGGTTAGAAGATGTCCCTGTAGGTTGGATGATACATCCCCAGTTGGAAGCATCTAAAAAATTTCTGGAACAGAAAATCAAATAAAATTGAAAACATTCAACAAAAATATTGTTGGAACCTACGAACCCTGTAAATAAATATATGCAAATTACAAACCAAATGGCGAAAACAGGAGAGACACCTGGAATTTACAGGTGTACAGTTGACGATCCTCCTGGATAGAAGATGACCATCTCGGGAGGATGATAACCCTTTAGGTTGGCAGACGTCTCCTTCGCTGGATGAAATCCCTCTCGGTTAGAAGATGTCCCTGTAGGTTGGATGATACATCCCCCCGTTGGAAGCATCTAAAAAAATTTATGGAACAGAAAATCAAATAAAATTGAAAAAATTCAACAAAAATATTGTTGGAACCTATGAACCCTGTAAATAAATATATGCAAATTACAAACCAAATGGCGAAAACAGGAGAGACACCTGGAATTTACAGGTGGACAGTTGACGACTCTCTCGGCTAGATGAAATTCCTCTCGGTTAGAAGATGTCCCTATAGGTTCGATCATATAGTCACGGTTGGAAAAACGTAAAAAAAATTCTGGAACAGAAAATCAAACAAAATTGAACCCGGAATTTACCTACAGTTGTTTAAAAAAAAGAGCAAAAAATACAAGATTATTATAAATTATGCGCCATCCTACATTTTTTTGTCAAAGTTATGGTCGAGTTATTCCTTCTTCGAATGTGCGATGAAAAATTGGTAATTAAATTAATTCCAATCCGAACAAATGCACTGGAAATCTGGTATTTCATAAGGATCCATCTCATCTCTTAAAACTCTCCGTTGAAATATTACATGATTTCTAAAATAATATATATGTATTATGATACCACATATACCTATGATATAAGGCCATATCTTACCTGTCACATTCTTCTATCATTGGAAATACCAGTTTTTTATTTTTATTTACTGAAGAATGTAGCTTCACCAATAAATACACAACACAAAAACAACTGTAAGACGCACCGATTTCCGAAACCCGATCGAAAATATTCACAATTCTATAAGATTTTCTGAGATTCGCGGAATTTTATAATATATAGCCTGAAAAGTTATAAATTTGCGCTGAATTTTATATATAGCCTGAAAAGTTATAAATTTGCACATAATTGACCTTAAAGACATATGAAATTACATTTTTATAACATTTGGTTGAATGGTATAATTAATATAGGTACATACGCGTTTAGGGTAGTTCCTCTCCGTTACCTTAAACAAAAAAATTAAATAAATATCGATCCATAGAACATCTAACCTTTACCAATTTCAGATGTCCCAAAAGTTTCTGATCCATTTTCTATTCATTCTCTCTATTACTTGTGAGTTTGGAGATATTTGCAGTTAAAATAGGTCGGAAACTTCTGGGACACCCGGTATTTTATCTAATATTTCTACATATCTATTCTAAATAAACGTAGAAATGTTTTCAGAAAAAAAATAAATTAACGTCAAAAACTGACACAAATAGACATGGGAAAATATTGAGTCTATTTAATGGGAAATAGTATAGGTATATAAAAGAAGAATATAATATAAAAGCTCTTCTATTTTAAATATATAAGCAAAAGTTTTCTAGTAATCACCCTGTAAATATAGAATTTAAAAAAAATTCTTAAAAATCGTATACATTTTTATTGAAATATTTCTAGGTTTATCACAAAAAATGGAACTTTGTTAAAATGATTGTTATTTTAAATTAAAATCATTAAAAGTCCAAAAATAACGAAAAAATAATTCACATTAACCGATTTTCAATTCAAATATTCTTAATTCAATCAAAAGTAAAAAAAAGGGTGAACTTTTTTTTAGCTGAAACCAGTTTCAAAAAAAATATTTGTTTTTTCAGTATATAGATGCCTCCCCAAATACAAAATCATAAAACACTTTCTGCGGAAATGCTTCATTTTCCCGAATTTCGAATATCTGAAACTATAATAAATAAACTATAATAAATAATATAAACTATGTAAAAATTGAGTTTAATCCTCTTCCCGACCTTTAACACAGATCAATGAATAATATCTATTCTTATCAGCTTAATATCGCTTCATCAAAAATCTCAAGAGACAAACGGTTTTGTACACGCCTGTTTTTATCAATAAATGAAAATGATATATTTCTGCAAGAAATTTTTTGCGTGTTTATGTTTAGAAAATTGTCTAAAATGTAAAAAAGAAACTTATTTTCTTGTAACTGATTTCAGCTTTTCTGAAGTCGAAGAAATGAAAATTATGCATTTCCGCAAAAAAAATGTAGACTCTTTCTGTTTAGAAAAGGTTCCAAATAGTAAATAAACGAATATTTCTTACATAACTGATTTCAGGCCGGTATTTTTTGGTAGAATATGGAAATTTTTAGTTAAAAAAGACTCAAAAGTTGATTATAAACAATTATAAAATTTCTTTATTGATTACCAGGATATTCGGAAGAAGTAATTAATAAATAATTATTGAAAATTTTATTTTTTAATGGCCGGAAAATTTCTGTTTTTAGATAAAATATATTCGATAACGTTCTAAGCGATTTAAAAATCAATTAAACAACTAGTAACATTATTCTTTGCAAAAATTATAAAAAATAAATATTTTTGGGATCAAAAATAGTATAATTACTATTAAAAACCGTTGAATAAAAGAAAAGCTTACCAAATTCATTCCATTTCAATATACATGTATGATTCCAATCCATTGCACTCACTTTCACCACACTACACAAAATTTCGAAAACGGCACTTTCGACACTACATTACACGTAATACCGAAAAGGTCACTCAGGACGCTTCGCAAAATTTCGAAAACGCCTCTCCCGACACACTTCACTACACAAAATTTCGAAACCGACACTCCCGATCGATCAGTACTACAAGACGGCTTGCGCGGTACTGAATGAGAATGTTGAATGTATCCTGTGCTATTAATGACTATTTTTAACGGTACTGATTTTATTTAAATTTAAAAATGTGTAAAGTTTGTGAATTTTTTTTTCTTCTCTACATATAACTCCCAATATCTACGGAACCAATCGAAATAATTACACAAACAGTCTTTTATTCTACGAGGGAGCTTAGCTGTGCTAATTCAGTTTTCTTTAAATGCATAGTTTCTTAACTAATTGGAGGGGCACTTTTATTGCAGAACTTTTTTCAGTGAGCGAGAAATTTTTATGTTTTAAACAATTTTGCTATACTATCTGCGTATGATTAAAATGGCCAGTGAAACCACCTGGAAAAGGCCTATTTAAGTGACGACACTTCGAATCTGCCAGTCTATTTTCTAAATTTACCTGCAGAACAAAAGAATTTTTTCTGTCGTATGACGTCATTAATTTTCGGTTGATCACATAGATGGCTTTTCTTTTAGGATATTTCGAATAGATTCCAACCTATACCCTATACGTCGTCACTATATACTGCTCGCAAAAAGTATTCTGAAAAATGAATTAACATTAAAAATTTTCTTGAAAATTCTTCGAACATCCTGAAAAATATGAATACATTTTTGAAGCTTGCTTCTTATTGCACGACATAGGACTTTTGAGAAGTCAAAAATGGTCAATAGCTGTTAAAATTTTGAAAAATGTTCAAAAATTTTGAAAAATGTTCAAAAATTTTGAAAAATGTTCAAAAATTTTGAAAAAATTGTCAATAATTATAATAAAATGTCAAAAATGGTTAACACATTCCATCTGCACTCCACAGTCTGTGAATATAAATTACGTTCCGTGGTCGCAGGTCGTGTGTGGAAAATACAAAAGTGGTACCGCTTTTGTCTTTGTTACTAGGCGGGAAAGAAGAAAGTCGTGTAGAGAACGGTTCACGGAATACGAGACATCGAAAGCGACGTATCGCTATAGAATTACGAAGGAGTACCTGCGCAAGCAGACATCAGCCGCTCGAGCCAGAACAGGGACATCTCCCAGAAGCCTGAGCTTACTGACGTGCCTGCACCCTCCTTCGTTTCGCACATATCCCAAACTTTTCAAGCGTAGGAGTGCCAGCCTCAGCCTCGATCACATGGTGAAGAGGCCGAAGTCCAAGAATCACTTCCAACGCAGCAGTTGGTGTAGTTTCCATGCAGCCAGTTGCCCCCAAACCGACCACCCTTTGGAGGCGTGCCAGTTGCGACCTAGCCGTAGCCAGGGTTACCCTTGGCTACCAAACCAGAGCTGCGTATGTGAGCATCGGCAGCATGATCACTTTATAGAACTACAAGATCGGTTTGGGGGTTAGTCCCCATTTCGGACCAATGGCTCTCCTTCAGGCCCAGTACGTGTTAGTCACCAAGCCAATGAGTTACCATTGGCTCTATTCCATGATCTACTGCAGCTCTACACATTGATTCTACAGGGGTGCTGTCGAAAGCCCCCTCTATGTCCAAGAATGCGCCCAGGGCGATCGTGCCACTTTCCAGTGCCTTTTCCACCTGTGTTACCAGTTGGTGTAAGGCACTTTCCGTTGACTTGCCACACCGATACGCATGCTGGTTGTTGTGCAAAGGGTACCTAAGCCCAACCTTTTCCCTCATATACCTATCAACCAACCTCTCCGGTGTTTTTAGCACAAAGTATGTTAGACTGATAGGCCTAAAGGACTTAGCCACGGTGTACATAGTACGACCGGGCTTGGGTATGAAGACAACTCTTACCTGTCTCCACTGCTCAGGAACATATCTGCTTGCCAAACAGGCCCGAAAGATATGCACTAAGATTGAACCAATAGCCTCCCAGCCCTGCTGAAGCAGAGCCGGAAAGATTTGGTCCTTCCCCGGAGATTTATAGGGGCTAAACGTACGTATATCCGCTCGTGGGTAACTATTTCTTTTGCTAGAATATAGTCCCTATTACAAGGTCGTTTCGTTTCCACACGCCCCATGTCAGGACCCTCCCTGTCCGACTGCCTTACAACCGGGGAAGTGAGTCTCTATTAGGTGCTGCAAGGTATCCCCCGGAGTTTCCGTGAAAACACCCGGTGCGATTTCCAGGCAGCCAAGAGCACTGTCAGGAGACTTCGTTAAGATTCGACGTAGCCTTGACATTTGAGGTACCGAAATGATATCCTCGCAGAAGGCCCGCCAAGCATCTCTCCGATTATTATGAGAATGTCATAACAAATTACAGTCCTGATGATTCTCATCATGGAGACTAGATAGGGAGTTCGAACTCATACGGAAAAATTGACAAAACCTGTCCTCAAAATCGTCTATCTAAGCAGTTTGTTTTTTCACCGCGGCGTCGCGCATTGTAGCTCTTGCACCATTTTATAACTGTAAAGACAATAACCTTACTTTTTGACAGTAGGCAAATAGTAAACATTACTTGTGAATAATAAAAACTAGAAAATTGAAATTGTTAAAAATTTATAATGGCGGTTTAAGAAAATTGCGGTGAAATTTCTTCCAGAAACTTTTAATGTTTTAAATCTTTGCGTAACCGAGATACTACTGAACGATAGAGGACAATTTTACAGGAAACTGTAATAATAATAATCTATTGATTACTAGAACTAGAATTTTGGTTTGTGGTGAAGATATATGTTACTGTTATCACAACTTCAACATTTCCTTTACTGGAGTATATGTATTGATTGTGATTTCAGCATCGACTTTAGTCTGGGAGCTCTCAGACGGAGAATATCTACCTTGTACTGATGAGGCACAAATACGCCGAAACCGCTCTACAAGTGATATTGTCCCTTCTAATTGCAAACCAGAATAGTTGCTGTAGATCATACCGACCCCGTTTAACGTTAAGTGTAATTCAATGTCCGTCGGGGCATATAGATATTTATATTACTCGGTAGATCATTTTTTTTGTATTTCGTATTGTTCAGTCTGCATAAACAGTATATTGATCTCTTATGAATGAATGCATTTGAATAGCCAGATGTTGATTTGATGTAATTAGATAGAAATGTATTATCTAGAAATAGAATAAATCGAGTTTTGGAACAGTAAACAGCCGTTATATTATGGATTATAATCATGTTCTTTGAATATACATTGCCACTTCTTTGGAAAACATGAATATGATAGTTTGATATTGACGGACTCCGTAAGAAAGGGTTTAACATAATCACTAAGTAAATGAACAGTTTTAATATACATAAAGTATTTTAAATACATTAAACGGTACAATAGTAAAGTTATGAAACATATCAAATAATAGCATTCCACATAATAAACGCCATAAAACGAAAAACAATCCATATCAAAAGTACTGAAACTTAATATTTTTTATGTAAAAGTCATTAATAATCTCATTAATGTCACAAAAGCAGCATACATTTTTAAAATATCTGACGATACGAGGGGGAGAAGAAAAATTAACTAATATAGAGAGCAAATAAAATTCATGTTTCGTAAGTATGATGCGAATCAAATATAAATCGGAGCCTTTGACGCAATCTTATTTTAATTGGTATCGAAAGTATTACATTAATATCAACCATTTTATACTATTAAAGTAACGCTACTTGTGCGTGAGACAACAAGTTTTGGTGTCTATTTTTTGATGTTTAAATGTAGTCTTAACCAAACGCTAAGCTGAAAGATACATTTTCCATCGAATTATCGCTTGTGTTGAAACTTATTACACGAACAAGTAGGTATGGAGTGAAAAAGTATTTTAATGACTCGCCTCGGTCTAGCATGAATAGACCTCAAGTACAAGTATTTTTATTTTGTTCATAAACGTTTCACAATTAATTATGCCAAATATAAAATAAATCAAAGCTTACATTTTGTTGAAAAACGTCTAATTCCAACCAACATGGTTATTCTGTTTAACGGCAACGTTTGGCCTTTTACAAACCGTCTAAAATTCAAAATCTTTATTATTATTCCAGCCTAGATTTGTCTTATTGAAGTGGGATCAAAAAGCCAACCATCAGCTCAGAAAAATCGTTTAGACAAAAAATTATAAATATGAATCAAATCGGCTATTTGATCAACCCTGCACAAAGGGGATCCCTCAGAATATTTCGCTTTACAAAAAATATTCTCTATATTTTTGTTACCATCATCGCTATATTGTTCCTAGCATAATTACATTACTCAATCAAAAGATATATTTTGGGTTAATTTGTGTAAGTTTATTCTGTTTATTTGATATTCCTCATCCACCAATATATCATAAATAACGGTTTCTTGTGAAATGATGGACAGTAACTGTACTGGTTAAAGTTAAATTTTTGATGGCCAATCAGTGACCACGATAATAACTTCAGTTACCCTGGTCAAGAAGTGGGAAACTGGCAGTGGTTCCAGCCATTGAATCGTACGTGTTTTTGTCTTCGTTTTAGTTGAGAGGTTATGTTGAGCTGAGTAGTTATCATTATTCGAATGATTTTTGTATCAAAGAAAAACTATTGCAATAGGGCAAGTCCACGTGACGTCACGCCCTGATGAATCTGAAGTTGAAACAAGCGTTCTATGCACAACACATTTTGAGTTGGTGCTTTCTTCGACATTGTTTTAATTGCTTAGGTATTTTAAAAGCTCTATCTGACTGTTTATAATAAAAAGGATCATTAAAACACTACAAAACAGTACAAATCTAACCAAATAATAGTTTATCGTTTTTCCTGAGGGCGACTGTCAACTGTCAGTTTGTGGACTTGCCCTATTGCTTAAAACTTATTGGAAATTGTATATTCCTTCAATGTTATAATTGTCATGTTTTAAGTATGACATCTGGAACAAAAAGATGTCAGAATAAGATCAAAAGTGGTCGTGAAACGGAAAAAAGCCTTCTTGCACCCTTTAAAAGCAAAGCTGGAGTTGTACAGCAATTTCTCGATATAAAGTGGTGTTTCGGAAAAGAAGAAAAGCAGCAAGATATTGGCAAAAATCGTTAGAACGTTAATAGCGGTGAACAACAAAAAAAGAAATATTTGATTGTGGTTTGACTTATTGTACAATAAAAGTTAATTTAAAAGCCTTCTCTAACGAATTACTGCTTGAAATTAAAAAAAAAAATACACTGCTACACAATTCATACAGTCAACTTCATGATAAAATATATTACATTAACATTAATCGGATATAAAGAAGGTTGGGTTAACACTAAAAACGTTTGTGACCTTTAGTTTATTGTTCATATCACTAAAGACAGCCATCTTGATTTATGTATCACCCTCTAGTGACGGCTTGCGCTGGAGGATAATGCAGTATAGCTGTTAGGGATATTGAAGACAATATTGTTGGTAGGTTGTTCCTCAAGAAGATTTAGGAGACAGGTACAATGAAAACAACTTAAATTTTTCCCAATATACCTCAGGCTCAACCACAATAGGAATGTTGGTGAATATTGACTAGAAAAGAGTACTAGGTACATCACACATTTTAAAAAATTCGAAAAATCCGTTCTGATTTTGTGCAGAGAAGAATGAATGATCATTAAAGATACTGGCTCACTATCACTAGTATTTGTTAAAGTGACCCCTGAGAACATTTCTAATACACAAAAAAAAATTAACAAGGCACTTATTTTTTCTATTTTATGATCTTGTGGCACATTAAAAATAAGCTATTGCCACATTTCACTTATCTACTAAGATATACAGTTGCACCTATCAAAAAACCAACAATTTCGCTGCAATTGAGTATATAACATATACTAACTACCATCAGTTAATTTGTAGTTTGCTTAAAAGTCTATATGTTGTGACACTAATGAGATAATTTTTTTTATGAACTAAAGCTACTATCTATATCACAATATACGTCAGTTGAATCATTTCGATGATTATTTATCGAGATCGGTTTTCTGCAAACAAAAAATACACTGTCATACTCATATTGTAACATTGACTTAGGATTCTGACAGTATTTCGTTTTCAGATCAGTCTGGCATTTCTCTAATTCGAATCCAACTTTCTTGATAACCTGCAACCAATACAAAAACAATTTAATGAAAGAGAACAGCAGATAGAAATTCACAAACATTTGTACAAATTTCCAGTAAACTTATTATTATACTATTCCTTTTTTTATTCACATTCGTCAGCATCCAAAGCATTGTCTTCTGCACGTCATAGCCTATCGTCCCAGATCTCGCGTCATCGAAGAAAAATAGCAAGCTGTAACTTTGTATATGACTTAAGAACAAGTTGGTGCCTAGGCAAACTCAATGAACTAGGCGAGAACAATATAGTCACCTTACTGTGGATTACAGGACACACTGGAATAGAAGGAAATGAAATAGGAGATGGACTAGCAAAGAGGGGGACTGAACAATATTGGAAGAAATAGGCAAAGCCGAAAAAGAAGAGAAGATCTCACCATTGGAAAGATCTAGTAGGGCTTATACAATCCAAGATATTTCTTGGTGACTACAACCTGTTGAGAACAAATGAATGCGTAAGTCTGAGTAAAACTGCACTAAGAGTTTTAACTGGAGTTCCAATGGGACATTGAAACCTGAATGAATGAATAGATTCTTTGGTATGGAAGAAGAAACCTCCATTCACATACTTGCGGATTGCACAGCGATTCAGAATCCTAGGGCACAACACCTAGGAGACTACTGGAATGAAGAGGGACACATACCTAAACTAAAGCCTCCAGACATTCTAAAATTCCTCCGGGAAATAGATCTAAAGACTGAGAGTTTCCTCAGGAACTAAGAAGAAAGGGGGCACAATAGATCTTTTAGGTCTCAGTGAACGTCACTCCAATATACATACATACAGGAACAAGTTGACTAACTTTTTTATTTGTGAAAAGTTTTGGAAATTGGTTATTTAAGGGCCGGTCTCCAAACAAAACAATGATTCAAATTTTACTGAATCTATATTAAATTCGAGTTGGGCAAATACAAAAATATCTTTGTCAAACAAAAAGCATGGACAGCTTTAGCAGTCCGACGTTGCGAACTTGTCCATTGAATGTCATCTACTTTACCCGTTTTTCTTGATGAAGAGGAGGCCTGCGGAAGTGATGGGTCCTCCTGTTTAGATTTCATGAACAATAGTACTGTACAGGCGGATGATCATACACTTTCAAATCAAGTTTCTGCCACAGAAGGTGAAGTTGACAGGGATCATAACAATAAAATCAATGATTTAAATAATGTAAATAAAAATGGTAATGATTTACATGATGTTGAGGTCGATTCACAGGTGTTTATGGACGCTGTGATGAGATGTTCGAATAATTTAGCGGATGGCTATTTAACAGCACAAGGGACAAGAAAGTCCAAATCTCATAACACTGTGGGGTAGGTGCTCTAAACATGTTTTATGTAAATATTAGAAGTGTTAGAAGCAAATTGAATCTGATTGGGCTATGGGTTAGCAAACACAGTTTTGACATATTAGTATTAACTGAGATATGGCTGGTAAATTATGAAATAGACTTCATTGTTATCCCAGGGTTTAAACACATCACAAGTTATATGAGAAAATCTCATGCCCATGGAAATGTGAGTACATTTGCGAAGGTTTAAAATTATTGTCGACTGTAATTATGTGATATTTACAAGAATAAACTATCTATCTACTTAATTACAGTTACCTGTGAAAAATTGTCATATTTTAGTAAAGCGTGATCAATAGACGTCTGTTTTTTGAAAAATATTTTTCAAATTTTGTAAAGCGTTATAATAGTATTAAACTATTAACTTTGACATCTATCTATCTACAAGAAAAACAACAAGTTAAGCATAAAACGCGATGATCCTGATGTCCGACAAAAAATTGGGAAATTCTGAAAATTTGAATGAAAAATGGAAATAGAATTGGAGTTCTAGATTTGAATATGAAAAAATTTTTACCTGCATAACAACTTGAAAACTGGGTTCGACACTTTTCTCGTTTTTCATGTCTGAATAGTGGTAAAGCAGAGGCCCTAAATTAACCCATAGACCTCCCGGTTTTAATATCAGATAAATTTTTTCTATAAATTGTACAACATTAGGTGCACAATCGATGAAAAAACAAGTAGCAACACAATGCCATTCATCACTATGTGTGTAAACTTCTAAAAAGTCTCCAGCTGTCATTGAAAATCCACTTTCTGGTGTCGGGGTCGGAATTACGTCTGGAAATCTATAAAAAAACACATACATTTACTAGACTAAACTAAGTCTTAATAGGCAAATAAAATAAAAGAAAATTTTCGTAGTTCTCAACACGTAGAGCAAACGTGTTCATAGCTACAAGGATTGATCACAGACTGGACTTTTTGTACCTTATCAAGTAATGCTAATGTTGATAGTAATAATTAATGCCGCAATAAGGTATAAAAGGTTCAACTTTGGTGTGCCGTTTCGAGAAAACTATTCGTGATCGGACTTTGGGGATATGGACACTTTTTGTGTTAGGAACTACCACATAAAAAAATAGCCAAAGGCCATTTCCCATAAGGATTCAGTGGCTTATTTTAGCCTCCAGCATAAATATCGACACAAGTTTGATGAGGATACTCCCAGATATTTAGTGAAACTAACATGTCAATACATATTTCTCTTTTTAATATTTCATAGTAAATTTTTTAGGTGGCCCCTTTTCTTTGACGCGCTATGTACATACATTGAACAAAATAATTCCAAATACTGTTGTAATTGTAATTACCTGACTCCGATCATTTGATCTTCGGCTTTAAGATTATTGCAATATTGATGAATCCATGGATGTATCTCATATTCATCAACTTTTTTACATAGATTCAATATAAAAAATGATACGATCAGCATGAAAAGATTAAATTCGTTTCCTTGACAAAAGAATCCTCTAGAAGCTATTTCAAAAGCAAGTCTTCCGAGACCTGCTCCAGGTACAAGAACTTTTATATCACTCCTATCGAATTTGTCTTGGGGATAGTTTGCAAATATTTCTTCAAAAATTGGTTGGTAACACTGTTTACGTTCTGGGGCGCCCAAGGAACTCCAGTCGCGCATAAGTTGTTTGAATACACTTTGCACCTTAAATAAATAGAAAAAAATTATTATAGATAGAAGTGAATCACAATCACTTTGAAAATTGATTTAGCATTTAATAGAAAATGTGGATATTATTTCCGAGGATATGGTTCAACTATTGTTGTAGAATGAATCTGAATATGAAGTATTAGCTTGTTTAGAGACATGTTTACATAAATTTCCATTTAATCAATCACTCTGAAGACATATTAAACATACTTTAATATATCACACAATTTAGGTCAAATAAAGGAATGGGTCAAAATAGATACAGTTTTGTTAAAAAGAACTCTTTTGACAGATCACACAAGATTCTACTCTCTATATAAAATGGAACAAATAAACAATGGATAAGAAAATTGGTCCATCAATAAAATGATATCATTAGTTTTTTATGTATATTCACAATGAAAGAAGCATGTAAAGCAATAGTACAAGAGACCAAAAGAAATGCCCTTAGAAGATTACTTTTTAGATTCTTTTTAAAAACTCACTGGTGTATGATGACAATT
The DNA here is from genome assembly GCA_947563755.1 of Lochmaea crataegi. Lineage (NCBI taxonomy): Eukaryota > Metazoa > Arthropoda > Insecta > Coleoptera > Chrysomelidae > Lochmaea > Lochmaea crataegi. The sequence goes on from OX387425.1 coordinate 16,832,528, forward strand.
ACAATTAGATGATGTTTGAAATATAATGTAATACGCTACATATTCATAAAATTATTTGATTGTTAATGAAGTCTAGAATTTCTAAAAAGGAAAAAAATATGTTGAAATATATCTTATAAAAATAAAAGTATCTTACTTTATCAAGGCCTTCCGACAAAGTTCCCACTTCTTGTTCAGAATGAGATGTTGCATCACCAGAGTATGCATTTTCAAATATACAGTGTGCTTGACGTAATACAAGAGGAATAAATTCTGAATTTTTCTCTATACACTTTGTAATCTGTTCTAAGTCTTCTTTGTATTTTTGCAACCATTGTTTGTGATGATAGGGTAAATTGTCAAGACATCTCTCTTTATGCCTAATCCTTGACAAAGACTGTTCCCTAAAACAATATCAACTTAAGTCACAAACTGAGCAACAATCAACTGTTTGGGTGTTGCAAAGATAATGATTGTCTGTTTTGTAAGTTATTACTTCACACTTTTAAATAACAAGAATCTGCCTTGCCTAAAAGTTCATTACTCTAATAAATCAAAATAATCAGTAACATTATTTACATTTTGGTTGTCACTATTTTTTAAAGTTAATAACAATGCAAAATTATTTATAATCTATAAAGAATGCCACCGCTTCCATATATTATTAAAGATAAAATATAATGTTGTAGTTTCCAGAAATTACAATAACAAAACATTTTTAATAAAATATGTTCTACACCAAATTATAAAATGAACTATTTTATCAAAGGTTAAATATTTATAGAAGAGCTACAGTTACATTATCAATAATTTATTGTTATAAACACCTCCTTTTATAAACATAAATCATCATAGGCTATTGATATCTACTAACATTGTTACCTTCTTTAGCTAAAAGATATCACACTAACTATATGTTTAAAATCCGTCGTTTTATAAATTGTCTAAACATTTAATAAATAGTGGCCAGATTGTCAAATTTTCATTATTTTGCTGTCTGTCTAGCCTAGCCCAATAATAAAATGCCTATGTGACAGTCCACATAGTTAGATTGTCAAATGTTTAAGATTGTAAAAACAAATGTCTTTGTTTTAAGGTCTGGAGAAAGTGTCACAGTAGGTGTCATTTCCGTGGTCCATGTTGATTTTCAGTTTGATTTGTACTGTTATTGAAAAAAATACATAAAATATTCTTTATATTTTGTTTTAATTCAAATGGTGACCCATTAAATACATCAATAAAAATTTTGTTTGCCCTAAAATAAAATGTGTATGTTGTATTTTGATCAAAGGAGGTAGGCACTAACAGTCAAATTTAAAAAAAGTGACTTACTCTGTACAATGAATTATTATTCAAATTTGGTACTTTTGAGATATAAGCAATTGAAAATCATCATTTATAAAAAGTTAGATTCTAAAATTCTGAAAAAGTTCATAAAATGAAAATGTTAATGTTAAATTCCTACAAGTTTGTTATTTACATTTTTTCTATAAATACAGTCATTATAGAAATGACTTGTAATGAGTTATTTTTGTGTTGCAGAGATTTGAAGTTCATTTTATATTCTCCGTAATATATTTTCATTTTAACCCTAGGTTTTATATACCATATACAATTTTTTCGTTTCCGATGTTTAAATTTTTCAACTGAAAAGACGTTCGATATATATCCTAGTTAATAAACCGAATAAAATGTATTTTTGAATAAAGTTAAATGAGATAGAAAATAAATCAACCTTCATAAAAACATTTACTGATCATCTTTTAATCTTATTAACCACTCAGCCAATACCTAATATCATTACAATTATTATTTTTTATATCAAAATAATTATTTTTGGTCAAGATTTTAAACATGAAACATTAATTACAAATTAATATGTGAGTTGACTATACCCTCTGACCTGTTCTTTGCTTTCATTATTTATTGACTTTATTAAATTAGAATAATATCTTTATTCATAAGGATGATAAATTGAACAATGGTTCCAAATTATCACAAACATAATTTAAATGAATAGTGTGGTTTATTAGTAGAAATAATGTCCATAAGAATAAATATTTAGGTACCCTACATGACATCTATTTAAATAATTATTATCTGTTTCATTGCAAATGAATTTAAAAATTGTCTATAACTTATGATTTCATAAAATACAATGTAATAAAAAAGCTTTTAATTAGTCTGAAATAATATACTGATAATACATATTATTCGGGAGTATTGCGTAATTAAACATTGTGTAGGTACATCAACAAGACTGCACACTGAGTTTTATATATAAATGAAAGTTGCATTCAAACTTGAAGAATTATTAGAAAGAGTATAATTCAAAAGCAATATTACATTTGATTTTGATTCAGTAACACACATTTGTTTGGGATAAATTTTTCATTATTTATTTATAAACTATTTTCACTATAAAACTAAGTGTGACGCACAAAGGACTTTTTTTTAATATAAAAAAATAATAGTTTTTAAATCAAATTCTATCTATTGAAATTTACATGATATAAGTTTATCTGCCTAGTTTACCCTTAAATAGATTATCATTTATTTACATTACCTATAGCTCCTAAATGTTGAGAGCACTGATAAAAAATAAGCTCGTTCTTCATTTACGTTGCTAGATTCTCCGTTCATTTTATTTAATTAAAAATTTACTCTTAAATAATAACAAAGGTCAAAGCTTAGCTTTAAAACCATTAAATATACTGTTTAAACTAATGTCTCCAGGTCACAATCAATCAAGGTTCAAAAATAACATAACCTTAACTCTGCCTTAACTGCGTTATTTTGTTAACCACATTTCTCTATGCACCAAAGAATACACAACAACAAGAAGTGAAGTCCGGCGAAAATCCTTTGATGTTGGAGGGGCAAAAATAAATAACCTTGAAGGTGACAGCTAACTCTGGCATACACTGAGAACCATAATAAATGTTTATCAAATGTATTATATAGATATTTTCCCATCAGTAACTATTTCTGCATATTTCGTTAACAATATAGACGTGAAATAGATCATTTAATAAAATAATTTCAATTCAACCTACAAGCAAACTTTATTCTAGTTTGGGTCTGTAAAGGCCATAAGCCAGAGGCCCACATATGATCACTTGACGCATGACGTTGGTTGTCTCTGTGACGACTAATTTAAAACATGGCGTCTGTGAACTCATTTTTATCCCAAGTTTCGCTTCGTGTTAGTTGGGTATTCTTTGACAAAACTTTATTTTTCTTGGCTTCGTACTATGCACTATCCAGCCAGGACAGTATTAAAACCAATACCACAGTAAAAATAAAACTTATTCAGTGCCCATAACATGCAGCCACAGAAATATTTCTGTGAGATTTGGATAAATTTGACGATGCTAATCTAAAACCATCGAGATAAAACCATAGATTAACAACACTTGGATAAAACTATTCCATGGAAACTATTCCTAAACATATTCTCTGACATATTGAAGTCTGAAGTATGATGCAGATCTTCAGCCAGTCATATGTCAACTGGAGAACGTTATTTTAAATTTTGAAATATTGAGAGGTGAATGGTTAGTTATCTTACAAATATCCAGGTATTTAAGGCAATACTTGTTAAATGAACCTATCGCTTCCTATTATAATTTAGTTTGTTAAAATATAAATAGTTTTTTAGTTCATTTGTTTTTGGATTAATCGTTTTTTTCTTATTATAGTTTTTTTATTAGAAGTAGAGTTAGTTGGGGGACAATTCAGGGGGGACGGAACCCCCTGGTGTAATAATAACTGAAAAGGTAAAAGGAAATCACCTACAAAAAATCAGTGACAAAAAAGACAATGAAAAACTTTTAACTAAACAGGTAAATGTTGTTAGAGATAAGATAAGTATAACTATTTGGATAAAGGCCCATTTGAGGTATACATAGAAGCTACCTTTGTGCATATAATTCTTTTATCTATGGAAGCTACATTAGAAAATAAAAATATAGGGAATTATAACTATCTAGCAGTCGCTAGAGAGGTATATGATCTTGATATAAAAATCAATCACTGATAAAATGTTGTTAAAGTACTCAGAAACGAATAGTCCAAATATTCAAATAAGTGAAACAATAAAAGGTTCATGAGAAAGGTCAACCAACAGATAGAGGATAGAGAACAAGGGGAAAGTTCAGAATTCAACAGGGACAGTTCGATGTGCTTTCACAGGAACTTCGTTACCAAGAGTCGGCAAAGGAGGATAAAAATAGCATAGGAACTAATAATAAACCAATTAAACATAAATTAATAACTTGTCAATGGAATATTCATAGTGTCAATGCAAACTACGATCAACTTAAATATTTCTTAGATGAAATAAAGCCAGATATCTTACTAATTAATGAATCATGGCTAAACAATTCAAAACATTTTAAAATAAAAAGGTATAGTATATACAGGCAGGATAGGATAGATGGTTTTGGGGGTATCATCACACTAGTAAAGAATAAAATTAATGCCAATGCAGGCTTTGACTATAAAAATAAATGCATTTAACTTACATATAATAAATGTATATAACCCATCAGGTAATAAAATAACTAAACTCCAGTAATATTTACTTCTAAAAAACCCGCCAAAACCTTATATACTAATGGGGGATTTAAATGCTCATGATCAATTATGGGGGTCTGCTAATAGTGAATACAATGGTAGACTTATTAAAGAATCTCTGGCAGAGGAAGGCTTGATCATATTAAATGATCAAGATTGGGGCTACCATGGCAAAATAAATCAGCAGTAGATTTAACAATAGTCTCTGAGGAATTAGGAATGGATAGCCATTGGTACGTATACAATGACTCAGGGGGTAGTGATCATTATCCCACAATCTGTGAAATGTTTGAGAATAAGGTAATAGTTAACAAAGTAAGGAAGAGAAATTTTAAAAAAGCGGATTGGGAACTCTATAGAAAAAACATAGAAGATAAATGCAACTTGCTGGGAGAGGACTTAAATTATGTAGATTGGAATCAGTGTATAAATAGTGCGGCTGAAAATAGTATACCATATTATAGTAACAACATTAAGGGTAAATATAATATTTGGTGGTATAAGGATTGTACAGAATTAATTAACATTAGGAAACAAGCAATTCATAAATACAAATTAGACATGAGTTTAGAAAATTATAATGAAATTAAGAGTTCATGCGTTGGTTAAACTTCATCCAGTTCTTTATGGTATATATTCAGACTTGTTACTGCCCATATTTTTATGACTAAAATTTACAGCTCTATTAAATAATAAATATACTGCCCATACATTTTTTTGTATCTGCATTTGGAGTTATTTAAAATCATTAGTCTATGCTGTTCCAATAGGAACCCATAATCAGCTGTCGCAAAGAATTCAAAACGCTTGTAACGAAATTAGAAATAATTTTTGGAATTTTTGCAAAAATTAGACGATCTTTAGAGAAAAGAATAAATTTGTGTATTGAGACAAACGGTCGTCATGTAAAATTAATTCTCTTATTTCTGTGGGTAATTATCTCTCACTTTGTTTTTTTTAATGTTGATTATTGTTTTATATCCTCACGAAATAAAATTAATTTGAAATTTCCAAAACAATGTAAGCAACTTAATACTTACGACTATTGTTACCAGTATCTGTACAATTTGTTGATTTTTCAAAGCCAACTTGATATTACAGATACAATTTTATAATCCAACATGCTTTTATGTGAGAAACAAAAAAAGTTTAAATTTATTTTTGTCGAAAATGGTTCATGATATCGATTTGAAAGAAGAGAACATTTTTTATGAAAATTATCCTGAATTTTCCAAATTCGGTGTCGGATACATAAAAAAACTTGAAAATAAATTTTTTTTAATAAAAATACCTGTTGGTCCCTCCGACTGACACGCTTGTGATGGATCTGAAAAAAATTTATTTACAGCGAACGACTGCTTTGTAACTGTTTATTGATTATACCAAGTTTGAATATTTTAAGTAACGGTATTTTTGAATAATTTGAAGAAAACTCATATGAGGACGTCTTCTTCAAATGGCTGTAGCTCCCTTAGGAAGCATTTTCGGATTGAGGTAATTTGAGCTAAATCGACTTAACATCACCTCTAGTAACTGTAGTTTCCGTTTGGCAGGAGAGTTTCTGGACACCCGGTATAGTACAAAAAATCTGAAAAATAATATTTTTTTTTGGCTGATGGATGATGTCCATTTAGTACTTCAACATAACTTTCTTTAAGAAGAAACATTTTATATGTAATTAAGTAGTAATAATCTAACAGCAGCCGCAGTTTTTATTCAAAATTCTGAAAAATTACTAGTTTGCAATGACTACATTTGTATCATTAACCTTTGTTGTAGCAAAATGAGTGATTTTGATTTAATTCAAGCTGGTTTCAACAATGCTGATGAGACTATAAATTTTGGCACACGAAGTATTGGGTGTGCAACTACAAGCTTATTTGAAATTTGCACTTATGGTTTATTCAAATCAGAAGATGAATTTTTCACAGTGAGTATATCTACATAGACTTTTTTCACAGTTTACTGTAAATATCATATAATAAAACAAATACTGCGAACTGAAATATTATAAAAATATCTGATTTTTAGAAATGTTATGTACCTAGGTACTTGTAGGTATTTTAGTAAATTAAAACTCGCTTAATTAGCTTTCTTAGTTATTTTATTGACAACTAATCAAATATTTTTGTAACTAGGTATATAAACAATATCATAAGTTAAAAAACATAAGTATGGCTTCAACAGTACTTGTTGTCCATATTGAAAATATTCATGGTACCAATTCTACCCTTTGTTTGGATTTCAAGATACTATATGTTGATGAACCTCTAATCTTTTTTATGCTTAAATGTAGAATCCACAGAAACTTTTGTGAGCTGTAGCTTTAAAACTCACAAGATTTAATATGCTACCCTTAAGTTGGGACACATACTTTTATTACAGTGTATTGTATTTATAAGCTATTTATCGCATAATACTCTAAATTCATAGATTCATTTTTGTAACATTCCAATAACAGACATATTACACGAGCGTTTTTTGTGCTAAACAGTACATATTATGTTATCAACAATTAGGTAATTAGCTATATAATATTTTCTCACAGTATTTGTCTGTAAATGGATAAAACATTTAAAGATCACTTGACAGCAAATTCAATAAAACACCAATCAACTAATGAATCCCGTAACTCCAAACAGAAAATTTTGGCAACAGTAGCTCACAAGAGTTTCTGTGAACTCCGACTCATATTTCTAATAGAGCATTTACTAAAACTTTCACTTGATGTCAATTAAATTTTAATATCTTTTATGTTGTAGGGTGTAGCAGATATAAATATAAATGCTATTATAAACAACGGTTATCTATTTTTTGCTATGGACAAGTCATTAAAAGTATTTGAAGGTATTGAAATGTCGCAACTAATATTCAGTGCATGTTTTGAATTTACTATAAGTAATGTGACAATATCTTCCAATGGGCAGTTCCTTCTTATCTGTTTTGTAACAGGATTAGTGCATATTTTCAATATTAATGAACAGAATATTGAAAAAATACATTCCGAGTAAGTGAACTATATTTTAATAAAAACAATTTTCCGAAAATGTACTTGATCAGTGACTATAGTCACTGACTTGATTTAATTATTTCATACGGTTGATAAAAATTAATATTGTCTCTCGTGGCCAATTCTTTCACTAAAGCATTTTAAAATTTTAGATGTCCTAGCGAAAATATTTGTCCTCAAAATGCCCATGTAGTTGATTATACTGAAAATGATGAACTTGCAGTTTTTTTAATAGTGTATCAAAATGGTCTTATTTCAAGGTATGTAGTGCCTGAGTTTAGTATACTATTATAGACTGATTTATAAAAAATTGTTAAGTAATTATTATTTATGGTAAGTTCTTTCATTGGTAATCTGTCAATGAATCTTTATCATATTTATTTGTGACTTGGAGTGATTTTAATATTGCAAGAATTTACTTTAAAATAGTTATTTGTGTATTTAGAGCGTAAAGTAACAGATTGCCGCTTGAGAAAGAATGTTGCCGCGCGACGCGGAGCGGAGCGCGGCGATCTTTCGAAAGCGGCAATTTTACTTTACGCTCGAAAAACACATAATTTTTTCTGCAGTCGCACTTTTAATAATTAAAACAGTCTTTTATATAATCTTAGGTGGATTATGATTTAAGATCGTAACTCTGACATTTTATTTGTCATATTATTTATTAAAGTTAAATATGAAAGTACAATTGTTACAATTATTTATTGACATTTTTGATTCAGAAGAATCTTCCATTACTGAGGATTGAAAATTCGATGTAGATGTAGACGGACTCGATGAACCCAAAATCTTCTAGGCTATATCAATTTTGTTATTAATAGCGTCTTCTATATTTCCTTCTGCGGCACTTGAGCTCTTTAAGCCTCCATGTCGTTTCAATTGGATCAAATTGTCGCCTGAATTACTTAAAAGTGTAGCTTATGTTCGCCTGAAGCAGTTACCATTGTATCATTCAGGGTTTGTTAAATTTAGATATATAGCGATATCCGTGGGAATTTTTGCAATAGAATTCATCCCAACAACTTGATTATGGCAACGTCCTTTTACATATTTAAGAAAAAATCGACGTGAGGTTGAATGTAGTGGTCGTAAGGTGCAGTATTTCCTGTAGTATGACAAATAATCTATAGAGTCAGTATTAGTTATTGTGAATATGCGGCTTCTTTTCCATTTAGAATCTGGAATTTTTACAATAAGCATCGAGTCTTTATCCTCAATATCGTCTACACTCATTTTAACAAGTTCGTCTCGACGACAGCCTCCAGCAATTCCGAAAATTAGAACATTTTTTCAGCAGATAATACTCATCAGGCGCTTCATTTAAGAATTTCTTTATGTTTTCTTGAGTAAAATTTTTTTGGCTTTGTAGCCATCATTCTGCCGTTTTAAGTATGCAAAAAGTTTCTTATATTCTTTGATATCGACATTATCATCTATGTAGGTATATTGTCGTTTTTAGCATTGAATAAATAGACCAAAGTGTAGGTGGCATCATTACCTTTGCTTTTTCTGACAAATACGGTAGTAAGATATTTTCAGAAAGTCTCGTTACAGTTTTCTCATTGCACCAAGTTTTAAATAGGCGGTATCGTTTTTCATATATACTTGCTGACTTTTCTGGAAGTAAATTTAAAGTTGCGGATTGGGCTGCTTCAGAAATATTAGGGGGAGTGCTGGAATAATCGTCATTTTCGCTATTCATCATGATTAACCTTAAAAAGATCTACTGACTTGTTCAGACTTGTCAGAATCCGAATCAGAATATCAATCAATTCTCGAAGTGAGAGGGAAGAACACACGCACGCTCGCCAATAGGAAGTCAGGGGGTTACTTAGCAAGGGCGGTTCTAGAAGTTGATTAAATAAGCGAGCGAAAAAGATTCCTTTTTTGCGTTAGAGCGTAAAGTAACAATCCTCGGTATTTGTCGACTTTACGATTTCATTTGAATATAGTAATTAGTCATTTTACGCGGGAAGGTAGAAAAACATCTTTTTACAGTGAAATTCACAGTTATATGACATTACAGGAGTATAGGAAAACAGCGTAACCAATCCTATTGCCAGAGGCGTCGATAATGTTTTTTCTTGGGGGAGGGGATAAAGGCTTTTTGGCTTGGGTAATAAAAAAATCATATTGTGGAGAGCCATAAATAACATATATTTAGAATTAGAAACAAAACTTCTTTGGACAAACAAATCACAAATCAAACAGCCAAAAACGTCTATTATATTATCTATTACCTATCTTACAAATAACAAGCAACTTCTTTGGACAAACAAGTCACAAATGAAAAAAAAAGATAAATGTCAATTACAAAATAAATAACACTAATGTTCTTGGCAAGACTTGCAAGACAAAATGGAAAAAGAAACTATTAAATTTACAAAATCAAATATAAATGCCTCTTTTTCATTTTTGCAAATCTCTCCAGTACAGCATCTAAATTTAAATATATGTCCCTATGAATATGAAGCAATGCTAATGCCACTAACCTTTCTTGGCCCATTGTTGTTCTAAGCCACGTTTTCAACCTTTTAAGGGCTGAAAAACTTCTTTCTGAGATTGCTACACTCACAGGCATGACAGAGTTTAAATATAGAGCTAGATATACTCGTACATTTGGATAAGTATCCTTAACGCAAGCCTGTACAGCAGATAATGCCGAACTAGACAAATTTTCATCAGTGGCACCATCTCATTTTTGCTTTCCAACCGTTTTTTTTTCATGAATCCTTACAAGGAACACTTGCACCATTGCCGGATAATATTATTTAACATGAGGTTGTCCAAAAAAGTTTCAGCTTTTGTACCATTTTATTTTTGTGATAACACTCCAAAAGCAAACTGTTTCAAACTGAAAAATTGGTTGAATATTGTGTGCTATTGAATTGAACTTTGACTAGACAAATACTAAGTTTATTTATGTTTATTAGGATCACAGTAAGCATGAGCAACAATCAAAATAAATATGATGTGGCTACAGAAAATTTATGCAATTTAAAAAGCAAAATAGCTTTGTCTGATTTTATTGATCCCTTCCTAATTACCGATGGATATGTAACTACAAATTTCAATGTAGAAACGACGGAAACGATAGCTGAGGATTCTTACAATTTCAAAAATATTTATTCCTTTGGACCGTAAGTATATCAACTTTTGCATTTAACTATTGGACAATTATTATTATGGAACAGATTCTCATTTGTTCTATTATCTATTCGCCGTAAATTTCATAGTAACGTTTGGATTGGGCCAAACGCAATAAGACGGGCCTCGTATGTCTGAGTTACATAACGATTTTGTGCCATTTTGTTATGTTATTGATGTAAGTTTTGCCTTTATATTTATTGGCTAGTGTTAGTAGACGCGTGATATATATTTTATTATGGATGCTCTACACAAAAACCTTCTAAAAACTTACCAATTTATATTGGTCCCTTTTACACGGAGGGATTTCTGACGATTTTGGAGCGTAAAGCCTAATATGAATATCAGTGGTAAACATGTCATGGAGTAAAAGATGATATTGAAACATTATTAGAAATGTTTAGAAGTAATCCGTGTTTATGAAAAAAAAAAAAATTAGAATGCAGCCTATCAGAAGCTAGTAATTCTTGTAATAAATATTTCATTTATAAAAATATTTATGCATTACGGTACACTCGTTAGACGTATATAAATATATACATTATATGATGGTTACTGAAGGAGTGTCGAAGAAAACCCCACCCACACGTCACTTCAAAACTCTCAAAAAATTAGCCAATTTGCAGTTACACCTACAATTTTGGATTGTACGCTTCAAACCTGTGTTTTGGAGTGTGGGTTTGGAACGTTATAGATTTTTCGTCACATGTCAGGAGCTTATAATGTAGATTTATATAGGTGAAAGAATGTTTAAAAACAGTTGAGTAGTTTTGAGTTTATCTATTACAAAAATCTTTCTCTTCATAATCTTAGGTTCATGATTTCATGATAAACCCCAATTTTTTATGTTAAATGTTATTATGGAATAATTTCATTTTGTTTATAGCATGTTACTTTGCCTTGGTTTCGATGGAAATATGATGAAACTATGTCCACTTACTTTAAATACTTATTTTATCGACTACGACTTTCTTATCGAAGATATGATAGTTATGAAAACAGAAAACCCTCAAATTTTAGCTGTGACTAAACCTAATGAAATCGGCGAATTTTTCCTGCAATTATTAGAACCGAGTAAGTTTTAAAAAAAATTGTTTTCAAAACATACATTTTTTTGCATGAATTTAAAAGTTTTATTACAAATTAGACTAAAATTCCACTATATTTAACTTATAATTCACAACTGTTTAGTGATAGTGCTTATATAATCAGAATTAAATAAAATTGGATAATAAAAGATGTCAGATGGCACACATAGGCCAGGCAAATTAGCTCAAAAAACAACCAAACGATGGAATAATTCCTAACGGAGTTGAAGAGGGTAGGAAAGGCATAACTAATGAAGGGAAAAACATTCAGCATCTGAATGCATGCAGTCAAGGGGATGGGGGCGGAGCTGAATACTATTTTTTGAAGAATAAATAACGAAAAATCGGTTTTTCGCATTACAATTTTTTTTTGGTCAAGTTGGGAAACTTATGCTCGAATGGGTCCTAACCAGGAAGCAAACAGTGTTGGATTCATCCCCAAGGGATTGCCTACCAAACAAACCCACCTCAAACTCGCCGTTACCCCCGCCTCTTAATCACTATCCTAGCATACTTCTAGCCGGGCAGCGGTTCCTCGCACACTCCGCTCACACCGTCGTCTTCTCCCTACCTAACTCTCCTACCTCTCATGCCAAATCCACTCCTTTTCTCCCCCTAATCATGCCCTTCTCTCCCCTCCTCGACTCCATGTATTCAGAAGCTGATTTTCCCTCGCATTAGTTTTGCATTTTCTTACCATCTCCAACTTGGTTTCCCTTGTTAAAAATTTCTCTGCCAAAAAGGTAGTAGTTTGGCCTAACACTGAATTTGACTTTTACTGTAACAATATATTAAAATATTATTTTTATAGATTTCAGCCAAATATTTTCTCTGAAAATAAACTATCCCATTGCATTTGTGCGTATGGACTATGCCAAAAATGATATTGTATTTATATCCAAAGTTACAACTGATAACAAAATTACAGAGATACGTCTTCAAAGTGTTTATGAAACAGATCCGGAATCCAGACTAATGAGGCTTATTAAAAGAAGAAGGTATTTTCTATTGATATGATTTGTCTATCTAGAAATCTAAAATTATTTTCCTTCCTTTAACTGCTTTAATTTTTATAGGTTCGAAGATGCAGAAAAATTTGCTAAAACGTTCAATGTAAATCCATCGATAATTCTAAAAGCTAAAGCTCAATTGATAGTGGATAAAATGAAATGCTCCTCCAAAGATATTGTCGAACTGATAAATTTAATGAACCAAATAAACGATGCTCATTTTAATCTACGATGTTGCACAGATGTCGAGTGTTCGAATTTTCAAGATGTCCGGAAGATTTTAACATACGGGTCAAAAATATCGCCTAAGATCGATGTAAGTATAGTTGGAGTAAAAGAGAAACAAAAGACTTGGGTGTTTTATTAGACACCTCAATCACTTATAAGTTCCATGTTAATGTTAATCTATGAAGATGTTAGGTTTTATAAAGAGAACCACTAGTAACATCACTGCTATTAAGTCTCTTTATTGCTCACTGGTCAGAACACACCTAGATTATTGTCTCCATATTACATTACATTGCATATAAAACGGAACTAGAAGCTGTTCAGCACAATTTTTTAAGATACATTGCCTTTAAGATGCGTGTTTACCATCGTTATGGTATTTTTAAACGCTTCTTAAAGGTCGAAATACACCTATCAGCACCTCATAGGGACAGCGACTGATCATCACCAGCAGATTTTATTTCTTATGTGTATTTAAATGTAAGTGCGTATACCTAACAGCATCGGCACGGCACCGACAAGGTACGTCAACGCCTCAACCACAACACATTTCTCAGAGAGAATATTTTGCGGACGGCGTGCTTGTGGTGTGCTGATCCTTTGCCGACGTAGAACGCTCACTTATCAGCACATTTCGGTTAGTACAGTACAATACAATATCTCTGGCAATAAAAAGTGAAGACTATAGTCGGGTATCGCGGTGGTGCTGATCCCGTGTCGATGCGTTAGGTGTGTCCATACAGAACCGTCGAGTTGAGTGATGATCAGTCGCTGCCTCTATGAGGTGCTGATAGGTGTGTTTCGACCTTAAACATCCCTACCCTATAGATTCGCTGAAAGCAAAGAGATCTAATACAGCTGTTCAATATAATGAATGGAATATGTACCTAATAGTCCCGAGCTTCTTTCTAAAATATATTTAGTTATTCCTCCTCGTCTCTACAGGCCATGAATGCCTAAGGCTTGGTTGGCTATTTTCCTCCATTCTTTTTTATTTTTTGCTACCTTTTTCCATTTGCATATGTTCAACAGCTCTAGGTTCTTTTCTACTGCCTCTATCCACTTCTTTTTGGGTAATCCTCTCTTTCTTTTACATACAGTTCTAAAAACTTCTTTTGTAGCTCTGTCATTTGCAAGTCTCTCTATGTGCCCTAAGAATCTTATACAATGCGACCTTACTACTGTCGATATCGCAGAACTTTCAAATAATTCCATAAGCTCCTGATTTGTTCTGATCCAGATATCTTCTACTTTCCTTCCCCCATATATTCTTCTCTCCCATATATCTAGTAGTTTCTCTTCTTTTTTATTCATAATCCACAGCTCTGATCCATATAAGACTGTCGGTCTGATAATCGTTCGATAAATTCTCTTTTTTGTTTTTCTTGATACCGCTTTCTATTTGAATGTCTTCAATATTGCTCCTGCGCTCCCTGTTTTCTTTTGTTAATCTTGTATTAATTCCTTTGACTAATCATTTCTGTTGTTGATATTAACTCCTAGGTAGCTTGTTTCGTTTGTATTTTTACTCTTTATTTTCCAAAATACTCCGAAAATTCAGATCTCTATCCTGTTTCATTTTCATTTAATTCATTTGTTTGGGTTGTGCTCACTTGAACTGAATCTTTCAGTAGTTATAATGGTTGTATTAATTCCTCTCCAAAGTGCTTCCGTCTAAGTACTGTCAGAAGCAGAGTATGTGAGTTGGTGTTTCATCATCAAGTTCATATTTTCTACACATAGGTTCACTAACTTTGCCCATTTTGTGCAGATGTTTCCTCAGGGTGCAGTGACCAGTCATCAGGTCGGAAACTGTCTTCAAATGTCTCTTACCTAGTTTCAATAGCCTGGTTGAGAGTTCCTTGTCTACCTTGTTCCGTAAACTCTTTGTATGGAGGTGCCCTTTTGTCAACCTCCATTTGAGTTGGTGTTCCCTATTTAGCCAGTTCCCGATTTCTCCTCTTATGCAATCTTTTATGATACCACAAAACGGTTCCGGACCTATGAAGTCTCCCTTGGAGCCTTCTTTAGCTAACTGGTCCGCCATTTTATTACCTGCAGTTCCCTCATGTGTCGACACCCATATTAGAGACACTTTGTTGTCTCTTGCCAGCCTGTAGAGGGATTCTTTGCAGTTTTTCACCAGTCTAGACCTAGTTGTTGGATTACTGATAGCTTTAAGCAGAGCTTCTGATGTTTTCATCAATACAGGCTATAGCGACAATCGTCTCTGCTTGAAACACAGTCATGTTCTTTTATCATTAATCATTACTGTTGGATACATATTTCTTTATTTCATTTAGGACGAAGATAGAGAAAAATTATTGGAAATGAAAGGAACTAAGTTGGATTTCTTGTATAAATTTGATACATTCATGGCTTTATCGAATATCGGCGATATACAATCGTGGACGAATTTTTCAATGTGCAACTTGCTTTTAGAAGTAAAAGATTACTTAAGAAATGTAAGTAAATATGTAACAACATACAATATATACATTTTAGACGTCAAAGTGAATAATATTATTATAATATATAATTTGAAAAATATTTTTCAAAGAACAACTATTTCTCGGGCTATATGCCACGTCAGACATTGAATTACACTTCTAAGTTAAACGGGGTTGGTATATCTGCAAGATAGAACCAACCATTCTGGTTTGTGATTAGAAGGAACAACATCATTTGTAGACCGGTTTCGGCGTATTTGCGCCTCATCAGTACAAGGTAGATGCTATTCGTCCAGAAGCCCTGAGAGCATAATCCTGGACTGGAGACTACGTTGATACCACACAGTTACCTGTAAAAAATTGTCATATTTTAGTAAAGCGTGATCAATGTCTGTCGGGGTATAGCCCTAGAAATAGTTCTTTTGCTTTTCTTTGAAAAGTACTTTTCAAATTTTGTAAAGTGTTTTAATAGTATTAAACTATTAACTTTGACATCTACTGATCACACTTTACTAAAATATCACAATTTTTTACAGGTAACTGTAATTAAGTAAATAACTACAAAACCGAGATATACATTTTAGTTGAAACAGTGTTAACATGCTTTTTTTTTAAGTGAAAAAATATATTTTTTATGGGCTCTTGTACACAATTTGTGGTTTTTGTTATAATGTATTATTTCATATTAAATAATAATGTTTTTTTCATTTTCTAGTATCGAATTCAAGATGCCATCATTGTGTATAGTAGATTGGACGACAAAGCTAGATCATCTTTGAATGAGAAATATGTACAGGATATTTTAGAAATATTTCATGACGTAAGTATTCAAAATGAAAAAAATTTAACAATGGAATGACACTTGTCCCATGGAGAAAGGGAAGAGAGCTGCTCTGGGACGCCACATGCAGTCACTCATTAGCTCTTTCATACATAGAAAAAACATCACAAAATGCAGGAGGGGCCGCATGTATTGGAGAGCAAAAAAAACATAGAAAATACAAAGACCTAAAAGACAGATATATTTTTGTTCCATTTGCTGTGGAAACTTTCGGCCCTTGGGGTGATGAAGCAAAGAGCCTGGTCGCTGAAATAGGCACAAAATTACCTGACAAAAGGGCTCGGAGTTTCATCACCCAGAAGATCGGAATTGCCATACAACGTGGAAATGCTGCGTCTGTGCTTGGGACACTTCCGGAAGAGTTGGGTTTGGAAGAGTTTTTTTTTGTTGTGCAGATAAGATTCTGGATATAGAATGAGTGTATGCGAGTCTGCATGTGTTGTTTGGTTGTAATTTTATTTTATTTGATTTTTTCATTTATTTTTTTTTTCAGTTTAAGGAATTTTTTTTTTATATAATATGTTATTAATTGTATTTTGCTTTTATATATTATAATTCTTACACTGTGCAAATAAATGATTACAATTTCCTGTGAAAATACAGTCAAAAATTCTTTATAACGGAAATACAGACTTGGAAATGGCTATCATCACGTGTAGTTCTGCTTTGTTTCTTCATCTTTTTTAAACTTGCATATTTACAGGTTGCTTGAAAAGTTCATGCAATTGAATGGGAAACAAATATGTGAAATTCTAAAATAGTTATTTATGTACCAAGGACGAAAAACTGTCAATTATAGTCGAGCCTGCAAATTCATAGACGAGGCTAGCAGGCAGGCGAGACACTAGACAGTTTTTCGCCGAGGAGCATATCACATTTTTTAGTCGATTTTTACAAAAAATACCAATTTCCGAATGAAAAATCGACTATTTTTGAAGGCAAGTATTTTTCGTCCGCTGTGTAAAAGATAAGTTTCATCTATCACTATACATTTTTGATTATTATGAACACTAATATTCACACCACGGTCTTATTCACACGTGAAATCTAGCGGATTTCGCAAATAATTAATTTGACAACAGCAAATGACAGTTATTGTCACATTCATTCTCGCACCGTGCCATATCATAGTAACCACAGCGGACGAAAGGTAGGTACTTGACGTAAAAAAACAGACGATTCTTCATCCGGAAATTATTGCGTAAAATGTCATTATTTCTAAAGGTCGACGAAAAATGTCTTAATTCCTCAGGATATTCAATAGTATGAAAAAAAATAGTATATTACATAACGGGAGTTGTAATAAGCTACAACTCAAGTTGTGTACTATACTTTTTCTACGAATATTTTCATTTATAAAAATGAAAAGCCTAACAAGTAACCCTCACTTCGTGGAATCTACTCATATTACTTTTTTTAAACGAAACCAATTAATTCCACTATTTAATGAAAAAATTATGAAAACTCTAAGATATTGATAATTATTTCGATATTGACATATCATCGTCACAATGACAGAAGTTACATTTTAGGTGATGCCTACTTAATGTTTAATATTTTGGATGGACCAAATAGTGTGTGACTTATCTTGTGATTGACTTAATATATATTATATGAATAGAAAAAAGAAGAAGATATGATTTTACAAATATTAAAGCTTAGGTATTATTAGCCCTATGGGGATATCCTGGATATCTTTTTCCCTTAAGATCAGTATAACTGTGTAATGATATAGGAAAACAACCAAGGAAAACTATATCTGCTGATCTTTACAATTGTTACTTAAGAAGACAATTTATTAGTGGAGAACTCCCTAGATTTATCTGTTCATTGACAACTTCATATTGTGGGTCTCTTAAGTGTCTTCTTATTTCTAGTTCTTCAAGAAAATCTAGTTCTTGTTTCTTATCACAAATATGCAGTACTTCTAGTTCTGTCTTAGGTGTTAATGAATGTTTGGTGTCAAGAAGATGTTTTGCGTAATTATTTAAGAAATTTCGGGAACAATTTAAATTAAACATTTATTTATAATAATTAATTGTAAAATTTTGGCAACTATTTATAACTATACCCTTATCCGTGATTGGTGGTTGTTCAATAATACGCGGTGAATGGTGGGATGACGTAAACTGTACGGTGTGCTCTTTTTGGACATTGGTATTTTCAGTGTATGTAAAGATCTATAAATTACTTTCAATTGAATTTATAATTCTATTGGCTGTTGACGTCTTATTATTTATTTACTCTTTGACATATCCTTCGGCTGTTGTTGAAGATTTACATTCGCCATGTCGTTTAAGAGCCATTCAATCACCATCGGCATCAACCAAAAGAGTGGCACAAGTTCGTCTTAAACAGTTACCTGTGTACATTTTTGGATCTGGTAACTTTAAATATTCGGCTATTTGTTTAGGAACAACGCCTATTTTCTTTAATCATACCACTTGCTTCATACATTTACCTCTTTGATAGTCAAGGAAAAATTGATTTATTTGCGGATCGCTAATTTGTTGTCGTATCTCTATATATTGTTTACAGATTTTCTAGAAATTTCCGGAAATTACGAAAGATCTACATACTTTGGTTTTCGTATCAGGTATTTTAACCAATAACGTGGTACTTAAATCATCAATGTCACTAATTTTGAGATTTTTTAACTCTTGTTTCCTACAAGCTCCACATATTCCAACAATTGCAATAACCTTAAAATAAAAATATTATAAGTAGGTACATTTATGTTATACTTTCAAATAACATACCTTTATTAACAAGTACTGTATAGTATAACTAATCCTCATGTAATGACCCATATTTTTAATTCCATTGATGGCAAATGCTGCCCAATGGCCTGCATATAAATTTTTTATTAATTCGAATATTGTGAAATAATGTTTTTCATTCAAATTAATATAGTAGATTAAAATTAACCTGCATACAAAGCACATAAAATTTGTAATATAATTTTCTGTAAATAATGCTCATTTAGCCAGACAATCTGAATTCGACTATCTAACTTCTTATATTTAAATCCACAATTTAACAAAACCGCGCGCAGTGTTTCCAAACATTGATAATTATATTCAGGAATATCCCGCAATTTAGCACGAATCACTTCTAAAGTTGGTACTATATTGTCCTTGTAAAACCCGTAAACAATCCGTTGAATAACATTTTTCATAGCATTTTCAGTCAACCTTATTCAGTTTTTGATTTGGTCGTTTTCGCTTCAAAGAATGATACGTAACAGTGCCTAGTTTAATGACTTTATCAATCGTTGTAAACCTGATTTTCCTTAATTCGTGAATTCTCGCGATAACCGCATTATCGGAAATATCAGAATTATCTTGTTTCAAACACGCGTACATATTTAAGACAACGCGTTGACACTGAATATGTAAATCTTTGTTATGAAATTCGGCCCTATAATCAGTATCATTTATTGCTAAGTCATTTGTGTGTGGCGCCAGCTTATTAGATTCCCGCGGTACGTCATCTTGAACTGTTGTTTCAAATGGTCTCCAAAATGCCATTCTAATTAATTACTAATAAATTATATTTATAAAACTTACCCTAACGTCTATGAACAAATAAATATTATATTAATAACAATTCACTCAAGCCACTTAATCAACTAACCTCACTAAACCAACAAATAGATATTATATTAATAATACATTTCTACCCTAGATTAACTACACTTTTCTACAACTAAGAACTAAACTCACTCAACCAACAAATAGATATTATATTAATAATATTTCTCTACAAAACAATTCACACAGACCCTTGGTGGCCCTGGTTGAAATTCCGCGCAGTCATTAAACATTTTTTTGACACAGTGGACTGCATTAATAACTGACCGGTTACTTCGTTATATTATGCCAAATACTGGAGATGGATTATTGTAACATACGTAAAGTGGCTTTCATTAATTTTTATTTTTCTAGCAATTTTAATGCTTACTAATAAATTTATATTATGCTTTTTTATGAAATATTTCCAAACTATAGCTTTCTAGGAAAATCACGAACTAACAGTTTACTGAAGTAAGGAGAGCATTTGTGTAGTGAGCCTAACAATTTTAGAAGAACTGTTCATCAGGAGCTTCATTTAAAAAAAGTTTTATTTGATCAGGGTGTAAAATTTTAGATTTTTTGTTTTTAAAACCTAATTTTCAATATTAACACTTCTTAACATAGAATAGATTGCCCAGAAAGGATGCTTTAAATGTTTTAGCGATTTCTCCAAAATAAGCCAAGAATACGTTTCAGAAAATGAATTTACATTATTTGTTGTACGCCAATCCATAAATTGCTGATATACCTTTTTATATCTTCCTCTTGATTTTTCTGGTAATAGGTTCTCGGTATTGTTCGCAGCTAACTGCATAATATTAGGTGGTGTGCTACTAAATTCATCTTCACTATTCGATGAACTCATTTTATTTGTTTGTATTTAAATTCACTATATTTACACTGACAGCGTAATTTTTTTATTACGTGATAGTCATTACATGTCAGTAGCTGTTATGATATATTTACTTAGCATCTAAATAGTAGGTAATATGCAATTTAAAATATATTTATTCAAAATTTCATTATCTATTTTAAAAATTTTTCAGTTACCGTCAGATCTATTTAAACCGTTTTTGCCAACGTTCATTCCAATTACTATGACACATCTTCCGTCTGCTTTGGTTCTATTAGTCAATTGGTTGCTAGATAAAATATACAATATGGAAAAACGGGACTCCGCCAATTTCCCCGAAAACAGCATAGTTATGGTAGAAGATATTATGAAGTTGATTAAGGTACAAAAAAAGAATTGTATTTCGTTTCAACGACATTGTTTAGCTAACAGGAGTTTTGAAGATCTCTCTAGTATTCTTGATGGATTGAAGATTCTCAGGACGTTGAAAAATAAATTCGGAATCTGTGTCAAGTTGAAGGAGTATTTGGAGGTAAGAACAACATTATAACAATCAAGAACAAAAACTTTTATTAGAATTAATAATTATGGGTGTTGAATTTTTTTTAAATCCAAATTAACGTGCTTGGCAACTATGGCCACTTGCACGGGAGCGATTACAGTAACAATTATTAAAAAATTAACATTTTAATGAAATGATAAAAAATATGACAGACATATATTTCCTTTAAGAATTTTAGTGTTGTCTGGGCCCCTAGGATGAATTGGTGGTATTCAAGAAGGATGGTTTTCGCAGTAAGTGGACACTGCCAGCTTTGACAAGAAGGTCTGTTGCTTAGTGAGTGTAACCTATTTGAAGTCTTTGTAATATTGATACTTCTCTAGTGAGTCCAGATCCAGTAAGGCCAGTAAGCAGTAGTGTGTTGATAAATGGTTGGATAGATAGTAGGGAAGTATTGGTAGAGCTTAAGTGACATCTAACGATTCGTTTTTATTATATGAGGAATTGTAGTGGCAGAAGTTAAAGCTGTTTTGGCAGGCTGATCAGCCAGTTAATTGCTGATGGGATTGTTTGCTGTAGTATCTGAGCAGCCAACGCCAGTAATAATGGTTGTTATGAATAATTTCAAGAAATGCTTTCTTCATGGACTCTGTAGGTTTTTGGGTTTTGTAAATTTGGATAAATAAGTATTGACCTCAGGAGGGTGCGTATTCCAGGGAGGAACCGGAGTAAAGTAATTGAGTTGGAGGTTTATGTCATTTGTTAATGAATCTAATATAAAAGCAATAGGTTTAATTATTGGCGAAGGATTGTTGGATAGCTGACAGTTGATGGGGACAGGTAATAGACAGGATTGAGAGGATTTGAGTAGTTTTAGGAGAAAAGTAGGTATTGTCGTCTAATCCATAACAGGGTTCATAAGCTTTGCATTTGAGACTTTTAGATGGACTGCATCGGAAAGCGTCTAAACAAAGTCACAGGGCTGTGTTATGAATATAATTTAGAGATCCTAGGTCTGTCTCGGATATTGATATGTTTTTTAATTAACCAAATCGGCAACGGTAACTTGAGCGCGTTGTTCCCTGCAGATAACGATAATTGCTGGAGTCCAAAGATTAATGGCCCTTCAACCGTCGCACAACTGTTGGTAGGAGGGACGTGATAGTATATTTTCGCCTACCTTACCGGAAAACCAATCATATGAACACCAAAAATAGGGCGAAAAGTTTTTCATCATTTGTTACTTGAGTATTTTGACGTTTTATGTAAATATTAGATGCATGAGCGAGCGTAGCGAAGCGAGGGCAGTTGGTAGTTAAGGGCTGTTAAAGCGTTTCCTGCATGTGTGACACACAACTGTTTTTCGCCTACCGAATAAACCAAAAAATAGAAGAATATAAAAAAAAATTTGACACACTGACGTTTAACTAAAAAATCTACGTGAAACGATTAAGTACTCAAATGACAGATAAAGGAAAACTCGCGGCGTTAAGAATTTCCCGCCCTTGGGCTGCTGAACAATACTTTCCGCCCTATGTTCATACGATTGGTTTTCCGGTAAGGTAGACGAAAAATTGAATTCGAATATAGTATAATTTTTTAATAATATGATCTTCAATACTTAGCACATATAAATACCTTTTATTTTCAGGGCCCCAGTGCGCTTACTAGTACGCTAGTGCAATTGTCGTTGCCTCCAGAGCAATATGAATATTTTTTGAAAAATTTTTTGTACACTTACATGTTACAAAATGATATAGATCCGGACAGTGTATTCGTTAAAGAAATAAATACTCTATTGAAATTTGGTGAAAGTTGGATAACATGCATTGAAGTAATCTTGAAACATGTCAGTTCGGTTGAATTGAGACTACAAACCGTGAAAGATATTCTGGAGAAAGCGCCAGTTCCATGGTTAGTATGTTCAAATTCATTAAAATCGTTGTAAACAGATTAAAATATTGATAAAACGTAAAGAAAAGTGCAGTGTATCGAAATAAATACAAAATTATGATTTCTTGTACCCAAAAACACCGATATCCAAGTTTACGTATAAATGTTCAAAAACATTGTAAGTTCTTCTAAATCCAAAAATTTTAAATTTCACCTTCAGCACCCTGTATCTTTCTTATTGTCAACAATTTATTGGGGAAAGTTGGTTCAAATCGTAATATTTTAAAGTGCTTCAATGAGCACCCTGTAAATAACCTTATTCTGTGACAAGTGATTTATTAATTGAGTTTTTTAATCCGATCCATTGAATACAAAAATAATAGTAATAATAATATATTTGTTGATTTGGCTCCATTTTTACTGGAAATTGAACTTTAAAAAAGATACCATGCAAAATTATCAAATTTTATATGGAAAAAGAGCT
This sequence comes from Lochmaea crataegi, assembly GCA_947563755.1. Classification (NCBI taxonomy): domain Eukaryota; kingdom Metazoa; phylum Arthropoda; class Insecta; order Coleoptera; family Chrysomelidae; genus Lochmaea; species Lochmaea crataegi. The sequence goes on from OX387425.1 coordinate 16,856,166, forward strand.
ATAAATGATACAAAGAATAATAAAAGTAGTCAGAAAAATTGAAAACATTTATGGGAGTAATGAAAACGTTTTGTATGGGATTATCTTTGTTTTTTTTAGTCCGGTCAGTGTCTTTGTTCTAGCATTAGTCCGCCATCATATAGAGATCCCAGCAGCCTTGATTCATTTCCTCCATAATCTTGATGTCCTGACGGAACCGTTCCCCTTGCTCTTCGATATAGTCACCCAGGTTGTTGGGAAACTAATTTAAATAACCGCAAATAATCCAATTTTCCACTCATATCAGCTCCTTAATTCTACATAAAATTTTTGCCACAAAGCTTGTCCATGCTCTTAATTTATCCTGAGTTATGTGATTAATGAAATTATATTTTATATGAGTTGTAGCTCATTATTCTTATCTAAAGCTTCCACAAACTGTTTTGTAAGTTTAATATGTAGTGGCGGGTGAATGTATTTTTCTCGACTGATAAAAGGTTCAGGAACGATGTTCGTTTTTCCCACAGTAATTTTCATTGTCGACGGCAATTCTTTTTTACTCCAGTGTTAATTTTTCACACGGAAATCTTACTTTAAGGTTCGAGATGTTAAATTGCCGAGGCGAAGCGAAGCATAGTCGAGGTCTCTAGTAATCATATAATTTGTCGTTAATCGTTTGTGTTATGAACTTGATCCGTTATTTTGATTATGCAGCTTCCTTTCCTCATCAAATGTGAATCATTCATTCACTCATTCATTTGGGTTGTGCTCAACAGCCCAGGCACTTGAACTGATTCTTTGTACCATTTTCCATGTTATCTACGTCCATTCCAGAAGCTTCGTGTCTTCTATAAAGGCCAATAGTTTGACTGGAGGGATTTTCAGTAGTTGTAATGGTTGTATTAATTCCTCTTCAAAGTGCTTCCGTCCAAGTACTTGTAAGTTATCGCAGAAGCAGAGTATGTGAGTAGGTGTTTCAACATAAAGTTCACATTTTCTGCACATAGGTTCACTAACTTTGCCCATTTTGTGCAGATATTTCCCCAAGGTGCAGTGTCCAGTCACCAGGTGGATAACTGTCTTCAAATGTCTCTTACTCAGTTTCAATAGCCTGGTTGAGAGTTCCTTGTCAACCTTGTTCAGTAAACTCTTTATATGGAGGTGCCCTTGTGTCAACCTCCATTTGAGTTGGTGTTCCTTATCTAGCCAGTTCCCGATTTCCCCTCTTATGCAATCTTTTGTGATTCCACAAAACGGTTCCGGACCTATGAATTCTCCTTTAGAGCCTTCTTTAGCTAACAGGTCCGCCATTTCATTTCCTGCAATCCCCTCATGTGCCGGCCCCCCGTATTAGAGACTTTGTTGCCTCTTGCCAGTCTGTTAAGGGATTCTTTGCATTTTTTCTCCAGTCTAGACCTAGTTGTTGGATTACTGATAGCTTTAAGCAGAGCCTGGCTGTTAGCGAATATTTTAATTTTTTGTAGAGTATATCCTCTTCTGATGTTTTCATCAATACATGCTACAGCGGCAGTCGCCTCTGCTCAAATGTGAATAATTACTAGGATTATTTTATAAATTCCTTTTTTTTACAAACTTAGGTGCGATGTTACAAGAAGAATTACACAAAACGTTTTGCAGTTGAAACATCCTTTGGTGAAACAAATCGAAGATACTTTTAGGGATGAATCTCGTCTGATAGTTTTGAGGGATACCAAATATGGTATAAAGAAGAGACAGCTTGCGGACGAAGTAAGATTAGTAACCCTGTCTATTTTGTCATAAGAATAAACATTTTTAACGGTACAATTGATTTTAGTTTCAAAATATTGTTCATCGAATAATTTATGTCAACAAACCGCAAATGATTGACGATATTTACCACTTGTGCAAATCTGATGATGAACTCTGTGAAGCCAGCGTAACTTTACTAAAACATTTGATATCGAATGGGTAAGCTTAGATTATTTTTTACCATGGACGTATAATATACGTCCATGAGTGTAACTACTAATCCAGCAATAGGTGTTGTCAGGTTGGGATATTGTTTTGACGGGGCGTAAATGAAATTTGAATGGAGTATAGCGTAATTTTTCTGTATGTTTTCAGCCATTTAGATAAAGCTGCTTCTCTGTTTAGTAAATACATACAGAAAGAATCTTATCAATGTGCCATAACGATGACATTTCATGCAGAATCATTCATCAACAATAAGGTAAGGTATTTGCGAATTTATTGCCAATTCGGAAACAGTGAAGTAAATAAAATTTTCTGTTTCTTTATTGAAATATATGTTCACATATTTTTTAATCAATGATAAATAAATATTATTCTATACCTCTATTTTTGGACACCTCTAAATAGTGGACACCTCTATGTAACGGACAAAAACACATGTCCGGAATGCTGCAATGACCTCTTGTGTACAAAGGACCCTCTATATAACAGACGCGGGTCTACAAATTAGATATATAGATATTATTTCTTTAAAAATTACCTCCATGTACGGACACCTTTCCAAATTTCAACGAAAATTAAGAATTTGTAATCTACCTACATGTACTGATACCCTTATTTATTTTTGCAAAAGGTCAGGTATAAAAATGTTTCCGGTTGACTGGTTTCTTGTTTCGAGCTTAAGATAGGGTGGGTTCGGTTTTCCCACTAATCCTCTTTATGATAGGTAAGATATTCATGAAAATATATGTACTTGTTACTGGATATTATATACAAATTTTATTGCTTCTCAAATAATTTGGTCAGTCTATTTAGTTGAAGATTAGTAATTGTTAACATAACTTGCCAAACGAAAAAAGAAAACGGATAAGGTGGAAATTATCCATACGAGTGAGAAATATAAATTAAGTGTTAGGAAACAAACCGAAAAATATGGTGTTGGAAATACACAGACTAGCGAAATTTAAAAAAACAAAAATTAACTTTTAAAGTCTTTTGTTGATGACGGAAATTCCCTAAAACTGAGGGCCTTGCTGTGGATTAGATTGTTTTTTATTGGTTTTCCACTTACCACTTACGAATTAAGAATATACCTTTGTCTGGGCCCTTAATTAAAGAAAAAGCACTAGAAGCTGCAAGAGAATTGAAGTGTGACACTTTCAAAACATCAAATGGTTGGTTGGAAAAAATTTGCAAGAGACATAATATCACGTTTAAGACTGTTTGTGATGAGTCTGCACACAATAATTTACAAGAGGTTGAAAACTGGAAAATCAAATTAAATAAAATCTTGGAAGACTCTTCTGCAGAAAATGTTTACAATACTGACGGAACGGGATTATTTTATAGAGCATTACCCACAAAACATTTGCTCTAAAAAATGACAACTGTGCTGGAGGAAAAGCTGCTAAAGACCGATTAACAATTTTATTTTGCACTATTATGGCTGGTGAAAAAGAAGAACCTTTAGTAATAGGCAAAGCAAAAAATCCGAGATGTTTCAAAGGAGAACACATCAATAAGTTACCTTTGGAATGGACGAATAGTAAAAAAGTTTGGATGAATGAAAACATAATGAGTTCATGGTTACATAAGTTTGACAAGAAAATGGAAAAACAAAAGAAATATACTGTTGTTTTTAGATAATGCAACAATATAGTCCTTAAAAATATTAAACTGATTTTTTTTTCGCCGAATACTACATGTGCCAGCCTATAGATCAAGGAATTATACAAAATTTTAAAATTATATAATATCGAAGATTTTTAGTCAAAAGATTACTTATGCTTATGGAATCCGAGTCATCTATAGAGAAAATGGAAAAAAACATAACAGTTGCAAATGGATAGTGGTAGCTTGGAGAAAAGTTACGACAAAAACAATAGTAAACTGTTTTTCAAAGGCTGGATTTTGAAAAAGCTGGAGAAGCAACTGACGATGCCCAAGAAGAATTTAAAAATAATTTTAACGACCTATCCACTTTAATACCAACTGAAATGGGTTTGGATTTCAACGGATATTCTTCTATAGATGAAGCACTAACCACTGAAGATTCCGATTTTTCCATTTCTAAATGAGTTTGAGTACTTCGTGGCGATCAGTGATGAACAATCTGATATTGAAGAATTAAGTGATGAAAAACAAGCTCCTAAAATGTCCGGCCTTAGTGAAGCATTGTGAACATGAATTTCTCGAAAACAAACTAAGGAATATAAAGCGGACGACAATATTAGATTTTTTTAAAAGATAATTCACATCACATTTGTACATAATTTTATAATTTTTTCAAACAAAAGTTACAGTAAGTGGCAGTTTTTTATTCTTATCTATGTGTGAAAATGCTTATTGCTAAAAATTTGTACAGAAAAGATAAATAAAACATCCGATCGTTTTTATTAATTTTACATTTTTGAATTTACTTTAAAAAATATGTTTATTTTTCAATTTTGACACCGTGTATCCCAAAAATCAAAGACTTTAAAGGTTTATATTACTAAACCGATTTAAGGAATTTTGGATTACTTTAATTTGCAAGGCATTAATCGAACTTCCTTTATATTAAAATTGTTAAACCTCTTAATAACGGACATCTCCCAATAACGGACAAAACAAAATTCCCATTAGCGGACAGCTAATCGGAATTTTGTAAGAGGTTTTACTGTATTTGATAAAATTGTTATTTACTATGCATTTATTGGTTATACTAGCTGAGTCATAAGAAATTATACATACTCCTATCTAGTATTGATATGTTCCTTGAGTTGCTGATTAATTAAATTAAGTAGGTACGTGTACAGCTGAATCAGTACCTAAAGCAGTCGATTTTTTTACTACTCTGCAAGTACTTTATAATTTTTGTACTATATCTACTCATCGTTGGTAGATCTTGGTGCAGCGTACAAAATTAAGACCCCGATAAAAATAGTTTCGTCTCGAGTGGACCAATGGGAACGTAAAACGCCTACCGCTAGAACTGTTGAAATTGTTGAGGACAATCAATATTGTACCCAATGACGTATTAAAGGTAGACAAGGCTTGTTTACATTTTGGTTGTCCCCAACATATTTAAGACGAGACTCTCTTTACATGATGCCTAATTTTGTATAACAATAATCGTAATTATGATTATATATAAGATTTTTGAAGTATTTTACGTTTAAAAGGTAAGAAAGAAAGTGAAAAGCATTTAAAATATGTATGACTAGCCTACAGTCCAGCTCGTTATTTTTTTCGGTTAGGATTTTTCATTTTATATCAATATCAAAAATAGTTTATAAATTTTTAGCTTGGCAACGTCGAACTATTTTTTGAGATCTGTCAATATGATTTTAATTATAATTGTGCTTTTATTTGGTTTTATATTGTAATTTGTTTATTTAAGTGCTTAGTAGACATTAATGATGGTGAGAAAATGTGTAGTCTGTAAAAATACATGGAATAAGAAAGATAATCACAAGTAAGGTTATATTAACATAAGCGTAGTATAGGTATAAAACGAGGGATTCGATATTTTGGAGTAATATATATACAGTGCTATTCAAAAGTCCCCTCCCCCCCTCGTATCTTTTGAACGGCTACACTTACATTAATAAAATTTGGAGGGTGAAAATAAAGTGTTGTAAACTTCTCTACGAATGGTAACAGGTGACGTAATAGTAATAGATGACGTCACAGTGCCACTCTGGCCAATAATTTAGAATAGGACCTTATGGCAAGTGATATCTCGTTTGAAAGGCATTTACATTGGTTACATAGCCATATTAATTTTGTTTGGGTTTAAACTAATTTTGACGGATAAATTAAATAAATACCAAAATTATTATTTCACATTTAAATATTGAAGATTTTTCAGTCCGCCTCTGGTTAGTTGTCAAAAAAATTGACGTTTTTAATTTAATAGTATTTGCTGCTTTGCAAAGTTTTTCTAAATAGCTTAAATATTTAATTTTATTATTGTTTAACGAGACGTTTAAGAGTTTACATAGGCAAAATGGTACGTACTCAAGCCGACAAAGTAGCAGCTATCTTAATAATTGGTGAATCTAGAAAGAATCTCCATGAAGCGGAACGTTTATTTAATGAGAGATACCCAGATCGCCCTATCTCGAGAACTTATTTGAGGGAGCTTCTTCACAAGTTTGAAGCAACAGGTAGTGTTCAAGATGCCAAACGATCTGGAGCCCAATTCTTGACATCACTCGCTATAGAGCGAATTCGCTGCATAACGAGCAGTAGTTAGCGAAGACTTTACTACTATGCAATTCTTGGGGTGATTCGTTAATGGGCGTGCTTAAACGAAATGAGAAATTTGGCAATACCGTAAATAAAGCGTTCGCTCTTCTTGACGCTGTCAAATTATTCCAATTTTATGGTTATGTTTTATGTATGTCTGTTTAAAAGTGTCATATGAAATTGATCAAAACATTTTCAATTACGCGGATGCGGAGGAAAAGCTTCGGAAAAGCAAAAAAAAGATGTTAGAATATTTCAAAGGGACGAATCTAAAAATTGGTAGTACCTACATTCACAAATAACTTTGAAGATTTCGTGGAAGACTGGACTAAATTGGCAAATATCTTAGATAGTATTCGCGGCGGAGAAAATCATTCATTGTCGTGAACGGATTCAAAGATTTGCGCGAAACCCGCAAATTTTTAACTTCTATTTCCGCCAGCTCTAAATTTTCCACTAACATTAAATTCACATCCTCGATTACTCAAACACAATTACAATTTGAAATTTTTCTATAAACAATAGTATTAACTATATGCGCGCGCTGTCACTTATCACAGTATAAAAATATAAATATTATCTACCTATGGTTATCACGTACAAAAATGTACTCGCTGCATAACGAACACTATCAAGCGAATGCGCAAAGCAGAGAGCGCTCAAGAATAGTATTTTAACGAATTCGTTAGGAAGCGAGTAACCTTGAGTATTGCGAAGGGTCAAGAATTGGGGTCCTGGTCGACCAACATTTAGTGATGATAAAAAAATTGATATAGTTGCTGAAATGGTAGTAAACCCTACTTCCTCTTCAACTAAAGTTGCGTCTATCTGTGAAGTAAGTAAAAGTACAGTACAGAGAGTGTTGGCCTAAAAATAAATTTCATCCATACAAGTTAAAAATGGTGCACCACCTTTCGGATGACGACCCCGACAGAAGACTCGAATTCTGTGAATGTATGACAAATAAAATTAGTCAAAACCCACATTACACAAAAACAATTTGTTTTAGTGACGAAAGTACTTTTTGCCTCAATGGAAATGTGAATACACAAAATGTAAGGTGAGTGACACAAATCCTCACACCTTTCGTGAACAACATACCCAATTTCCAGAAAAAGTCAATGTTTGGGCAGGTATTTTGGGAAACCACATAGTTGGTCCTGTTTTCCTAAATTCAAATTTAAGCGGTGAAGTGTATCTGGAGATGTTACAAAATGCAATTGAGCCGTTAATTCTTGAAATTCTGGAAGATAATCCAGATGAATTCGGCCATCTGGAAATAACATTTCAACAAGATGGTGCTCCTGCACATTATTACGGTGCAGTAAGACGTTACCTGGATGAAGAATATCGAGGTAGATAGATCGGCGGGCGAGGTCATATAAAATGGCCACCTCGGTCACCAGATCTGACACCATTAGATTTTTTTCTATGGGGGTACTTGAAATCCAAGGTTTATACTACGGCACCAGATAGCATTGGCGTTTTGAAAGAAAGAATTATTGAAGAATGCAATGCAATTTCAGCTGACACATTCGAACGAGTACGACAAGAGTTTACTAATAGGATGTATTACTGTCAGGAAGTAGACGGAGCACATTTCGAACACTTGCTATAAGAATCTATTGTTGATATTTGATTAATTAAATTTAAAAAAATAATTTCAATAATTTTGGTATTTATTTAATTTATCCGTCAAAATTAGTTTAAACCCAAACAAAATTAATATGGCTATGTAGCCAATGTCAATGCCTTTCAAACGAGATATCACTTGCCATAAGGTCCTATTTAAAATTATTGGCCAGAGTGGCACTGTGACGTCATCTATTACTATTACGTCACCTGTTACCATTCGTAGAGAAGTTTACAACACTTTATTTTCACCCTCCAAATTTTATTAATGTAAGTGTAGCCGTTCAAAAGATACGAGGGGGGGAGGGGACTTTTGAATAGCACTGTATATATATATAGACATTCGATTTCACTACGAAATACGAATTCAATAAATTAAAAACTGCTGATAAAGTGATTTATTAAACTGTCAAACAATTCGATGTTTTAATCCTCGTTATATAATTGTAAATAATTGTCGGGAACAATAAATATTTATTATTATTATTGTTTTAATTCTTCTATTTTATTGTGTATCAATTTAACGAACTTTCATTTTTTCCTCAGTTTTGTAAGAACAAAATAGAAAACCTTTCAATATTATTATATTAACATGTTTATAATCTGTATTGCAAAAAATATGTTAACTTTAAAATCCTTCGTAGGTATGTTTTAAAAATTCACCTATTTAAGAGTTACGATTTTTGATATAATTTACTCTTATTCAAACGAAAAATTAATTTAGTCTATAAAAACGTTTTTCATAAAATAGTTTAAATGAACCCTTTCGAAATGTACTCCATTGTACTCGCCTTGACTTATATTGCGACCAAAACATTGTATAGGAAATAATGTGTGAAGGCAGATCTTTAATACGTCATTGATTTTACCATATGTACGATTACCTGGATTCTAACAATCAATCATTATTATTATTGTCAACGTAGTTTTTTTTGTAACGTAATTTTTATGTTTCGTTTAATATTTAATATACGAGTTATAAACTGAAACTTAAAGGTATTTTTATCACACTGCTATCAGTAAGGTGGGGATATTGTTTTGATGGGACCTAAAAATGTTAATGAAGTATAGACGGCATATTCACTATAATGTTTCCTATGTATGTAATATTCATTCAAACAAATTTTGTCTGACAGCATCCGAAATAATAAGATTGAAAAGCATATTTATCTTATTTTCCAACTTTTCGGTTCCTCAACCATCCTAAATCTAAATATGCAATTTTCTCAAAACTTTTTGTCTAATTTTTCACTTTCTAGATGTTCGACAAAAAAATACAAGAAAACTATTACAACATGTTGCCAATGCTGTACAGAAAGTTAACGGAATTAAGTAAAATGGATCACGAAAAACAACAATTTCAAGAAGATTATAGACTATTGAGAGGCATTTATTACTTTAAAAATGAGTTTCAATTCGATTTTACAACGAACGATTTTAAATCACCTCTTACGGGGAAACAAAAATACGAAGAGTTGATTAAAACTATCGTAGAAAAAATAGAATCGGGTAAATAACATTTTTTTGACATGGATTGGTCTTTTTTTCTAATATTTGCAATTATTTTCAGATAGTTGTAAGTTTTCGGATGTCCTCGAATATTCCGAAAAGATATCTTTTCATCTATCGATGGACAAAGACGAATTTTTAGTTAAATTATGCGAGCAACTTAAAAATTACGAATTCATTTTGAAAGCCGGAGAACATCTATACGATAATGATGCGGATAGTAGGAACCTGTGCCTTATTTCTGGATTGTTTATTAAATTTTTGGGTTATCACAGTATTAATCCATTCGAACCCAGTTTATTGGAAAATACATGCGAACAAACGCTGTCAACGTTCGATAACTTCAAATACGAGGATGATTCATATAAAAATGATATTTTTATTAATGGTTTGACTCTAGGTACGTAGAGTGTGAGAAATAAATACTAATATAGTGATGGAAACGGTGACGACAACATCTTCAATCTGTTATTAAACCGTGCGATAAAGCGAGAAGGAACCTCTCTGAAAGGAGAGTCGCAGTGTTAACGCAGATCGTATTTAACTATAATCTCGATAGTTTATCTTTTCATCTACACATACTGTTAAAACCTTTGATTGGCCAATAAAATCCAATTTTAATCTTTTCAAAATTTTATTGACAAGTATATATTAAACTGACAAATCATCATCAAGTAAGTAAAAGATAAAAAAACATACAAAGTGGAACAATTGTCCTGGATAAGTGGCCGATATTATGCCCAATTTCCAATCATACCCGGGAGCCTGATCGTCTACCAAGATCACCACGTCGTCAACAGATATAAGTTTATTATTATTTCTCCATTTATTTCGTTTCGTTGGTAGATATTCTCTGATCCACCGATTCCAAAATGAATCTGATAGCATGCGCGATATCTTCCATTCTCTTCTCAAGGCATCTGTTCCTGGGTCTATGGGAACACCATTGGATAAACCAATCAAGAAGTGGTTTGGAGAGAGTGATTCATTATCTAAAGGATTGGTTGATACCCTCGTTAAAGGTCTAGAATTGATAATTTTCTCCGCTTCAGCAAAGAAAGTTTGCAAAGCTTCATCCCTCAAAGACTGATCATGAAGGACGTCACCAATCAATAAGTTTTTTTCACTGAACCAATTAATCTCTCCCAGGCTCCTCCCATGTGAGTCGCAGACGGTGGAATAAATTTAAATGTGATCGACTATAACAGACTGATCTATTTCTTTAAGAGCTTGGGTAATTTAATTGGCAGATCCTCTAAGATTCGTGCCTTTGTCACAATAAATCACATGAGGCTAGCCCCTTCTTGCCGACATTCTCACCATTGCTTAATATAATTATAAGCATTTCTTGCCAGGAAATAATGGGTATGGAATATTAGTATACAATAAAGAAGTTATTTAAAAGTAACAACTTAGTCTAACTTTTTAAATAAAAATATTTTCTATACAAAAAAGTGTCACATCCATGGTTGCTTAAATTTTAAATATTAAGTTTTAAGTGCGTGCAGGGAGAGTGACAAACTTTTTGCGACAGACAAGAAGTTTCATGCTTAAATTAAATGGATGGATATTTAAGCTCAATATAATCATATTTTTTGTTTAAACTAAGCACGAACATATTTGTGTTAAATTCCTTAAAAATGAGGGAAAATGTTTTTTTTTATATTCATATCGTAGAAATTCACAACCTAACCAATTATTCCACCTAAAGTCTGGACGGTCCCAAAAAAAAACTGCATGTAAACAAAGAGCACGCATGATATGTTTTAAGTCGGCTGCGTATTGGACGACTCGCATAGGGGAACAGAATACGCCCTTATCCACTTGGAACTTGCCTAGGCCATTCAATATGAACGTGATTTCATTTACGTGCGGTTTTTCTTGAGAACGAACTGTAGACGTCACATGTTTTAAATTTACATCTCAAAAACGGAATTACTATAGAGCGAGAAAGAAAAATTATTATATATCATATAACTATGACGAAAAATCTGCAGCTAGATAGCTCTTAGTCTAATATAAGATATTTCAATTAAGTCTTTTTTTATTTTGTAGCCCAAAAACTTATAACCAAAGCTCGCATGAAAGCCGACCAAAAAGATATTTTGAAGGTAGACGAAATAGGTCGCTGGATAAAGAGTTGCCATTACCTTACTAGACAGGATAGTACATTACATGATATTTTATTTAAACATATTTATAATCCAAAAGCAAACCTTCCAAGTAATACTTTACTGGATACTATACGTAAATGTTACGAAGCCTTTGTTCTTACATTAGGTAAGTTATTTGACATATTAAAGCTTTCTCTTATTTCTGGTGCCGTCACAAACTCCATGGGCTTGGGTTCTCATAATGTTTGTATTATTTACGGCCATTCGCACCGATTCCACTTAAATTGTAGTGATACACAAAAACACCTAGTCATTGGCACCACTGTGTGAGCTTTATTTATTAGGCGTTAAATCTCGTCTTACTAAGCCCAGAAATTATTGGGCTTAAATTGTCACTTAACCTCAAAAGGGTGAATAATTGCCTAATAAATTTTTAAATATATACGGTTTTAGGTTTCATTATACTCAGAGTTAGATCAAAAGCTGGGTCGTTTTGCATTTGAGTCGGTAGGCCTCTTCCAGTTTTTAATAACTTCCTAAACTGATTTTCCATGATGTTTCGTTTTTGTTAAAACTATTGTTCCCTCCGGACATAGTTATGAATATCCTACAAGAAACACTACGAATTGTGGAGGACTGGTGCCTTAAAAATAACCTTTCAGTTAAACTAAAAAAAACCAAACTAGTTGCTTTTACGAATAGAAGAGCTCTCCCAAAGGGTTGAGTACTGCTGTTCGGAGAACTAGTAATATCCAAAGAAGAAAAATTTCTGGGAGTGATCTTTGATTCCAAACTGAATTCGAAGACACACCTGGAAAAAACTACTACCAGGGCTACAATTTTTATGATGAACTCGGGAGAATTATGGTCCCCGAACAATGTTCCAAAAATACACACTGATGAAACTGGGACAAAACTAGATGAACCCATATTTCACATGAGTTCATCAAGTAGTAAGCAGAGACGATTGCCGCTATAGCCTGTATTGATGAAAACATCAGAAGAGGATATATCGGACAAAAAAAATTAAAATATTCACTGACAGCCAGACTCTGCTTAAAGCTATCAGTAATCCAACAACTAGGTTTATACTGGTAAAAAATTGTAAAGAATCCCTTAACAGGCTGGCAAGAGACAACACACTGTCCCTAATATGGGTACCGACACATGAGGGGATTGCAGATAATGAAATAGCGGACCAGTTAGCTAAAGAAGGCTCTAAAGGAGACTTCATAGGTCTAGAACCGTTTTGTGAAATCACAAAAGATTGCATAAGAGGGAAAATCGGAAACTAGCTAGATAAGGAACACCAACTCAAGTGGAGGTTGACACAAGAGTTTACTGAACAAGGTAGACAAGGAACTCTTAACCAGGTTGTTGAAACTGGGTAAGAGTCATTTGAAGACCTAACCTACCTGGTGACTGGTCACTGCACCCCGAGGAAACATCTCTAGTTAGTGAACCTATGTGCAGAAAATGTAAACTCTATGATGAAACACCTACTCACATACTTTGCTTCTGTGAGACAATGATTCAGACGGAAGCACTTTGGAGAGGAAATAATACAACCATTACAACTACTGGAATGGAAGTAGGTGCCTGGTTTGTCGAGCACAACCCAAACGAATGAATGTTCCCTCCTGACTATCATCGCTTTCGCTTTATTCAGACATTTCCAAGAAAATACTTCACAGAAATAGCTATTACGGCTTTAACATTTGTTTTTTATTTTAGATAAAGGGAAGCACGTAGATACCGAGTATTTGACATATTTTTTAAATACGAACGAACCACAAACGGTAAGTAAAAACTTTTTTTATATTATACATTTTCCAGGTCAATAGAAATTGATAAAAGGATAATCAATGAAATAAAAAAACACTCATCATCTTTTGATTTTAGTCATCATTAGAACTCGAAATCAACAGTCTTCCATCGACAATTGATATCTTCTACAGAGAAGGACAATACCTTACATCAATATTTTTATTGAGAACATTATCGAATTCGTTATATCTACATCCGACGAAAGATAAAAAAATCTTGAAACCATTACGGGCTTTAATATCTACCAAAGTTCCAGCTCAAATTATGAACGCGGTGGTATCCGCAAAATATATCGACTTGGATCTATTGTATAATTTGCTGTTGTTTGTACGTAAAGACGCCATGAAATATCTCATACATTATCTTCAAGTTTACAAAAGGAATTGTAAGAAATTCCGCGACTTGTCTGTTGTTGGTAAGTATTTGAAATTGTTTTCGAAGAATATTTGACTTCTAGACAGTCATAAATTGAGCATGCTTCATACCTGACACAACATGAATTACCAATGGACGCAACAGCCGAATTTTGTCGTCATAGCTAGACGTTGTTTCCAAGTCATTGAAATAGTATGATAATCTAGTAAATGTCAATTGGAGTTTATCTAATATTCTACTTTTTAATTTGGCTTTACATATCAAATCGATCCACCCAAGATGCAATAATTGAAATACTAACAGAAAATATTTACAATAGAGTTGATAAAGCTATGCCGGCAATTGGTGTCTTTATAGATTTGGCAAAGGCTTCTGACGGTTATATCGCCAGTTGGAACGAACCTATCATTTATTTATTTATTTCTACCAGGTGTTTTTTTTATATTATTTCATTAAAATAGGTATTCGATTGTTGGATTTTTACAATGATGTCAAAGGACGAGAATGTATGGAAGATTCCGTTAAAGCATGTAAATGGTGGTGGACACTTATGCCGTTTCACTCAAAAATTTTATATGACGAATATTTCAAATCTGATGCTGATACCAGGTTAAAATACTTGATAAATTTAGAAGTAGTTGGCACAAAAGAGATATCAAAGTATTGCGAAGACTTTAAATTGACTGTAGACCAATATTTTAAGGAGTATTTGAGAAGGTAACAGCCGATTATTTAAATAAAAAAATCACTATTGATGGCGAGTATTTTTAGTTCTTTGATCAATTGGAAACCCGAATACGAGATAGAAGTTATCAATGGTAAAAGACAACTTAGCATAAAAAACGATGTAGAAATTTTACATTCGAAATGTCAAGACATTATTAACGAAATTGGAGATAAAGAGAAGGCTGGTATATGTGTGTCAATGGAAAAAATGCTAAAAGAGGTAAAATTATTTTTTAATAATCATTAGAATTATTGTTCACTTATTTAAAAGTTTAGTTTTAAAAACGACATCTATGTAGCAAAAATGGAACCCAAATTTCAAGCATCTGCCTCAGAAACGTCATTTTGTTTGTTTTTTAATGTAAAAATGGCAGATAAAGCTTTTTTTTAACTGGAGAAAATAAATATGACAAAGATATGGCAGTTTTTGTTTGAAACATATTATCTTAATATAAGCAGATATTTCGGTGTTCTTCATAAAGACTTCGCTTCTTTATTTGATCCATTATTAATATAAATAAAAGCGAAATTAAGCTATACCCCTGTTTTATCCCTTTCTTCATTAAAATCTCTTCTGATTTCATTCCTGCTATTTGTCCTTTAGCCCTTACATTCTCGTATGTGCTTATGATAGCCCCTTTTAGTCCCCTAGGTATTTTCATCTCTTCCAATAATTTCCAGATTTCTGTTCGATGTGTGTCAAAGGCTGCTCTTAGGTCAATAAACATTTCTTCTCTTTTTTCTAGTTTTCTTTTTGTTAGGTTTCTTATTATACATATATTATCATTAGTTTGTCTGTCTGGTCTCTTTTCCAGAATTCTGGTGTATAGCTTATAGCCCGTTTGTACTAGGCACATGGCTCTATAATTATCATTGTTATTATCAAGTTATTTTCCCAGTCTCTAGGAAACCTACAATGGCAGAAGAATTGGCAACGATGTTATCCTATACCCATGTACTGCCATCTGAATGTGAAATCCATTATAGGTTTGTTCCTACAGCAGCAAACTGGTTTCCAACGATTGTCAAACCAGTACATATGCGCATGTGCGCTTCTCACTAATAACCAACCGATTGCAGTTTCTTGTTGGAACAGGTAATAGGGTAACTGTGTATGATAAGATGTGAAAATACAAATAAACTATCCTAAAAAAGGACGACATATAACTCTCAATCAGAATTAACTTTCTTGGGTTGATATTATTCGGGTTATTGAGTCTATTTCATATTTACTTTTATAACTCTTTAGAAGCAAAGTAATTCCATCTACAGTCGACAGAAGCAAACAAGAGCACTGGGTGGGCGTGTCCATGTTGCTGTAGTTGTATTTTTGTGGTAACAATCGATATTTTGAATCGAAAACCAAATATCGATACCAAGTGTCAACAACGTAAACAATGTCAAAGTTGCTAGAAATTTAACTCTAAATGTTAGTGAAAAATTAAGATTGGACCAAAAATAAAACTACCATCTACCCTAAATGTTTATATTGTAATGTTTTTCTTCTTCTTCTTTTTCTTTTCTATTTAAATAGTTTTTACGGGTGGGGTAAAATTATACACACTACTATGGCTAATTACTATTGATTTATTTATAGAAACACACTGTATTCAACTTGATTTATATACACAGTTTACTTAATGTCTACTAATTTATTTACACTCGGTATAACTGTTCTAATTTATTTTTACCACTTGAATATTACACTATTTATCTTAAATATTTCTCTATTTCATTCACTGTCCGATTACTTTAATTTTTCTGTGAACTCAATCTCTAATAACTGTTAACTAACTTTGTTTACTAACTGTTAACTCACTCAAAAACTCGCGTATATATAGTCTTTCTCAATTCTCGAAGGTTCTTGGATTTACCACGCTTCTCATATGCGTAAATACTGCCGTAACCAGAAGCTTCTAGAATTGGTATTCGCCAAAATTTATAGTTTAGTGACAGGGCCGGCTTGGAGTTGGTGACTTCGTAACAATATTCTGAAATTTCAGTTCCTATTTCATGACTCTGTAATAATGTCTTGAAAAAGAACTGGGTCAAGTTTGTATTGAAAGCAACAAAGTGTTATATAGGCGAGCGGCACACCCCCAAAAAGTCGTTTAGAAAACGAAAAAGTGACCAGATCACTTCTAATCGCTAAAAACCATGTTACTTTATGTTTTCGAGGGTGCTGAATACGAATATGACGTTTGTTTTTTTCTAAAATTGGGGGAACATTGTTAAAATCTACAATTAAGTGAAAAATTGGAAAAAAAAATTTTCGCGAATATCGAACTTCAACTCGCTGCCATTCACGGAATAATCAATATTTTTTCATAAAAATTTAATCACACATTTTTGAACTCATTTGCAAGGCAGTAAAACATACCCGAAGTTTCCAAAGCAATTTCCCACCGATCGGGAAATTTCGGAAAATTTTTTACTACTCTTTCTGACTTTGTGCATACTTTTGCAAAAGTTGAGTGACAAAGTTTTTGATTTTCAATTTCTACATATGTAGTCTCCAAGTGTAATATACAAGGAAGTTTTTCAGAAAATTTCAAATGTTTATTTGCAAAAATAAAAATTATACAGCGTCTTAAACCTCAGCGTTCTAGTCGCTCGACGCTTGCACTGGGCGCGTTTCTCTTGGATTTCATGCAGTGAGCGAATAATGAATCTAAAATTTTCTATTAATAATTTTTTTTATAAATAATGATACAATAAATAATAGTAGAAAACCATGTATAAATGTAAAAATTTATTCACTCTGTACATTCATCATTAACTACATTTACGTTATTAGTACATGAATCTCGGCAACTACATAAATCACAGCATTCCAAACTAGATTTTTTACAAGGGCACACGTCGGTAGAGCAAGAAGATTTTTGAGCACAAGAACAGAAGAAATTTTGTAAATATTCCATTGCTGATAATCCATTGTAAAAATCAGGTAACACATTCCCCTCGTCGATCAACCATCCATATTCTTCCAAGTTTTTTGTAAAAATCGTGGAAAATGTCGCCTGATTCCATTCGTTGATTTGCCAAATGCATCTCAATACGTGTTTTTCTAATGCAGGCTTAGAAGGTGGTAACTTATCAATACATGAATTTTTCAATAAAGCTAAATTATATCTTAATGAGTTAATATCTGTGCGAATAGCTTTAGACTTGTTACGTGAATCGTACAACACAGATAGAAAATTACTAACAATCTCGATGGCCCTTTCAATAGGAACGTTGCATAGATTGGCAAGATCACTCAATTCTTCATCTGACATCTTTTTTAACGCTACGTATGCAGTCTTCTTACCGATAAAAAACAGTGATGACGTCGTATCGCATCCAGTTAATGCATGCATAGCTATAAGTGATGAAGTTAAGGCAGGTCTTAGTTTTTCTGTCAAGAGGTGTATTGGGATGTATCTCCTGAAATCTATGCGTATTGAAATTTTGCCAGTATAAAACCAAACCTGTGGCTTATTTTGACAATATTGATAATTATTACGACTCAACAATAATAATTTGCTTATCATTTATTTTACTTTGAACACATTTCACGTGATATATTAAACGAGTGTCAGCATCTATGTGATTGCAAGTATACATAGGATCTACTTTGCACATGCCATTTGTATCAATAACAAATGAATTTTCTCGTGGTTCCAATCCACCAGCTAAATATACATGTTTATTAGTATCTGTAAGCTCAATACTATGTTTCACTAAATTATCTTTTATATAAGCACATATAAAATTAGTTAAACTAGATTTGCTTTCATTGTTTGACAAAACCGCTTTCAAATCTTTCAACTACGTAAACCGCGCGGATTTTCGAATGACCGTAAAATTTTTTCTTTTTCAAATAAACATTTGAAATTTTCTGAAAAACTTCCTTATATAATACACTTTGAGACTACATATGTAGAAATTAAAAATTAAAAACTTTGTCACTCAACTTTTGCAAAAGTATGCACAAAGTCAGAAAGAGTAGTAAAAAATTTTCCGAAATTTCCCGATCGGTTGGGAATTGCTTTGGAAATTTCGGGTATGTTTTAATGTCTTGCAAATAAGTTCAAGAATGTGTGATTAAATTTTTATGAAAAAATATTGATTATTCCGTTGAAGTTCGAAATTCGCGAATTTTTTTTTTCTATTTTTCGACGGATTGTAGATTTTAACAATGTTCCCCCAATTTTAGAAAAAAACAAACGTCATATTCGTATTCAGCACCCTCGAAAACATATAGTAACATGGTTTTTAGCGATTAGAAGTGATCTGGTCACTACCATGTGGGGTGGTTGCCGCTCGCCTAATATGCACTGGTTGTTTATAGCCTATTCCCACATCTACATTTTTACACATCAGGATCTTTTGTAGTAGAGCCGTCGAATCGAATGCTCGTTAATAATCAAATGAGTCTTGATAAAGACAGTGTTTTGTTGTTTATTAAGTAAATCATGGAGATTAGATAATCTCCATGAAGTAAATAATGTATAAAAATATAAAATCAAGGAAAAATAAAATGCAAATCAGTGTGGCCGATGCAAAAATAAAAATTATCCGAACTTATAATTAAAATTATCAGACAGATGTCGAAGAATAAAAATATATTATTCTACGCTTCACAACTAGTTTTGAAAAATATTTTTCAAAAACAGTGACCGTTCAACGAAGAAGAAACAACTACTTCCCGGGCTACATGCCCCGACAGATATTGAATTACACTTCTAAGTCAAACGGGGTTGGTAAATCTACAAGATTTAAACCAACCATTCTGGTTTGCAACTAGAAGGGATAACACAACTTGTAGACCGGTTTCGGCGTATTGCGCCTCATCAGTACAAGGTATATGTTATCGTCCGAGAGTTAATCTCGGACTGAAATGTGACTATAATCAACAACGGTACATATTGTCCAGTCACGGAAATATTTTTGTTGCGAAAATAGCGACATCTCACCTCTAAGTCACAAACCAAAATTCGAACGAGACAACAAATCACGTGGATTTGAGACAAAAATGAATTAATACAGTTTCCTGTAAAATTGTCGTATTTAGTAAAGCGTTTTAACAACAGATGTCGAAGAATAAAAATATATTATTCTACGCTTCACAACTAGTTTTGAAAAATATTTTTCAAAAACAGTGACCGTTCAACGAAGAAGAAACAACTACTTCCCGGGCTACATGCCCCGACATCTGCCTTCGACATCTGTTGTTAAAACGCTTTACTAAATACGACAATTTTACAGGAAACTGTATTAATTCATTTTTGTCTCAAATCCACGTGATTAGTTGTCTCGTTCGAATTTTGGTTTGTGACTTAGAGGTGAGATGTCGCTATTTTCGCAACAAAAATATTTCCGTGACTGGACAATGTGTACCGTTGTTGATTATAGTCACATTTCAGTCCGAGATTAACTCTCGGACGATAACATATACCTTGTACTGATGAGGCGCAATACGCCGAAACCGGTCTACAAGTTGTGTTATCCCTTCTAGTTGCAAACCAGAATGGTTGGTTTAAATCTTGTAGATTTACCAACCCCGTTTGACTTAGAAGTGTAATTCAATATCTGTCGGGGCATGTAGCCCGGGAAGTAGTTGTTTCTTCTTCGTTGAACGGTCACTGTTTTTGAAAAATATTTTTCAAAACTAGTTGTGAAGCGTAGAATAATATATTTTTATTCTTCGACATCTGTTGTTAAAACGCTTTACTAAATACGACAATTTTACAGGAAACTGTATTAATTCAAAATTATCAGAATTTGTCTTCGACCCTAGTCAATATTAAAAATCCCCTAATACAATAGCCGTTTTATATATCCTTTCTGCAAAACATATTCTATCCAAAATTTATCTGGTTAGTGAAATTGTGTGAAAATCGGATAATTATCCTCACACTAAAATTGATGTATTTGTATTAATAAAATGATTCGGTCATATTATTTCGATTATGTTTACAATTACTAATGTACAATCAATTAACATTGGCTGGTTGCGATGACCTTTCTTTTAGTTCGCTTATATTCCGGGGCTCTTGTTGGCTTCTGTCGACTGTATAACCTTTTATTTTATCTTCAATCAGTGCAAACTCACATTCATAATTCATGGTTTTATGTTATTGCGCACTCTCTCGACTGTTGATCAGAACAAATTCTACAAACTAATCTGACTAGTATCTTATCAGTAAGAATAGTTGTTGGAACGAGATATTCGTAGTTTCCAACAAGTTTGCACACATTATACCTTCTGCGCATAATCCAACGGTTTTTGACTGCTGTGGGAACAAATCTTATATCAACAGTTTCCAAAAGTTGCAATCCAACATTTTTAGTTTTTTTAGTACTAAAAAAAACTGGTTAAAAAACGAAACTCCTTTTGCTCTTCGTTTTGATGACCCCAACTTTAATTACGTTTATCTCCAGTAAGAGAGGGAAATTATGTTTTAAATATTTTTAGATCAATTTTTACCATTACGAAGTTTTCCTTACAATCTACAAGCTGTTAGAAAATAACCAACACATCTCTAATTCAAAATACATTGGAATGCTTTTATTTCTAAAAAATTATAATCGATTTGAAAATCCCAGTCAAAGAGAAAAAGAAGAATGGTACATCACATTTCCTGATACTCAAATTTTAGATCCGCTCTCCGAATTTCGTCTACCGTATACGCCGATATTATTCACTTCGGATATTTGGAGTATATTGAGACCGGAAATAAGTCTCAAGTCGTATGAAATTTGGTTCCAAGCGACGAAAGTACTTAGAAATAACCTAAAAATTGATGATATTTGCGTTTACGCCGTAAAACACGTGGTGAGTAAATTGATCATTTAGATGGGTGAAACTTAATGTCATATTTCAAGTTTGAGTCTTCATTGCTAAGTCACACTGTATATTATAAGAAAATTGTTAAAAGTATACGTTATATTGTTATAGGTCTCTAGTGGTCTTCTTGGAAACAACACTTCTAAAAGTTGGGTTATTTATTCCAAATTAGAAGATTTGTTCGAAGAAGTCGATAGATGTGTTCAACACATTTCAGATTTAGAAAGAGCCACTTCAGCTGTCTACCATTTGATGAATTACACACCAGATGGTAAGCTTATATGTTTTATATTGAAAGTCGAGTTAATTTTGTTAATTTTTATAAATAAATTAACTCCTTACAAACATTTGGTAGATTAAAATTTGGCTAATAAATGAATCTCTTTTAAAATATTTATTGTACGGCCATAGTAAATTCTATTTTACCAACTAAACCCCGTTTAAAAATTTTATAGTATGCCCATGATATAGACATTTTCACAAATTAATTTATCCCTTACAAAAATTTAATTGTACGGCCTTGGTAGATAGAAATATTTCGAAACTAATTTGAGTTTTCAATATTTTGAAACACATTTGAGTGATCTTTTCATTAATTATTAGTCTCACAAGTGTCTTTGCTTTTGTTTCCTTTTACCACAAAAAGAAAAATTTTATACAAATTTAAAGAAAGTGCCCAAAGTTTTTAAAGTAGGGCAGAGAAGTAAACAAGGAAAGAAAAATATAATACAAACAAAAATAGGTTAATCGTTACTTAAATATTTAATAAAAAAATTTGGCAAGAAAAAAATATAGATTGTGAGGTGTATAAATTATTTTTCAATTTACTTTCTCTTGGATAATTTTTCACAACACGGATTTTTCCCATTATTGTTTATTTGATGGTTTTATATACCTCCATGTTTCGGTGGATCTTATATATTGCTGTACGATCTAGCGGCGCGTATTGAAATTAGGTCTGAGTTAGAAAAATAGATAACTAGAAAGTATAATTAGTGTGGCGCCATCTACTTTTCACTCACTTAAGGCTGCCACACCGCCCTCAATTTTCATAACTTGAAACTGTGACTTATACTGTATATACATAGATGGTAATATACGTCTAGATGGCAAGAAAATATAGTTATAATACGGCGTTGCTAATTGTTCGGTGGAATTGAGTAAACAAAAATAAATACAATAAGTAGGTTAGGACCAGAAATATAAGAAGGACATAAATCACTAACCAATTGAGTTATCACCAGGCGGTCGATTCTACGCAGTGTTGTACCTGCCTTAGCCATTAAATTTTGTTTTGTGATGATTATATTGTCTTAAGATAATTATTAAGAAAAATCGCTTGATTATATTGAGAATTGTTTATGTATATAAGTTCAATTGGGTTAAACATACAGTGATAAGGAGGAAGTCTGAGTACCGCATGTCCTAAGCTTTTAGCCAATGAATCACAAAAATATGTCTTCTATTTTCGGTTCCTGCGTGAATTATCGTAATGCGTTTTCGTTTATTAGGCGGCGCATTAGTTTGGCACAAGTAAGATGAATCTACCCAACTTTTGTTTGGAATATCGTGTGAATCGAACCAAGTTCCATCCAAATTCACTACTGTTCTACCATATTCTCTAAATTCGTTTATTGCCAATAAGTATTCAAATCACCACTTCTTAAGGCGCACAGATTCCATTATGATTTTTCTGCTACGAGTGAGTTTTTTAAATTTAAATCCGTTTTGTAAAAGACATGTCCTTGAAGTCTCTTCGCAACACTGGATACCAGTTTCATTATTTTTAAGCCGTCGCCAAAAATAATGGAGATCCTACTATTATTAAAATGCCAAATAATTTCATGTGATATTTCAATCCGGTCCTGGATCTTTTAAGGGACACACACTTTTATTGCTTATCTACAGGCAACAATAATTTCGTTAGAACTCAATCACGTGGTTGTCCACTTTTAGCGGTTAAATTTTAAAATAAAATGTAAGTTTTCGGCAAATTACTGATAATATTTTGAATTTGGCAACGTTGCTTTAAATAGTTTGCTGTCAATTTAAGATGATTCACAATTTATTTGAAGTAATTTGATTCGGACACCTAATTGGTTGATAATTTTATTTTAACAATTATTTAAACCAAATTTTAAACTAATATGATTCTTGAGATTTATAGAAATATGTGGTAAATGTATAATGTTAGATACTCAAAGAATAAATAAAACTTATTCGATATATTATATTCTCATGGGATATTACCTTTAGAGATGACATCTGGTAAAAGACATGATAAACTACGATTGAAATATGAAGCGAGTAGGAAATTCAAAAAATGTATGATTTCGTTCCAGACCGTTTGGACAAAATAACAGACGAATATTACTTTTTATTAAACGAATGTCCACAAATTATTATGTGACCTATACATTGTTTCTTTACAGTAAAATAATTAGGGTTAATGTAATTCAATACACTGTTTTCTACATATGTATATGCAGGATATAATTTTTGTGTCTGACTTATTCTCTTACATAATTAATTCACATTATATGATTCTTCCATCATTAATAAGGTGTGAATTAAGAAACTGAGATTCAAAAGTTCCTCCATTGCCAAATTGTGCAGCCTTAACACTGTCAGTGTTGCAATGTTTCAATAATTGAGGCGCTCAGAACCATAGTGGCCCAACCCAAAATTTGTAAAAATCGAGTTATATTCATTTTAATAAAGTTTAACCACTATATTTTTAAAACCAGAGTGCCTCAAGCCACCTTTGGTATGTTGTTCATAGATAGTAGCTCATATTCTTTCTGGCCTAACTATAATTGAATGCAGTTTCTGTTTTATTGTACTTATATTAACTGTAATAAAACCAAAATTTTGGTTAAAATCTCCTGGAATTTGGTGAGTTATGGTGGATGAAAAAATTAGCAATTTTTTATATTCGATTTCCTCCGTTTAAGCAAAGGTGGGCTTGTGCCACTATGGTTCTGAGTACCACAAGTATAAACTAGATATTTCATTGTTCCTGTGAAAAACCAAGATATATTTGTAATATTGATATAAGTGAAAAAATTGAGGATTAAGGTGTGTATTTCTTGACTTTTCACAGCAACATTGAAATATCTAGTTTATAATTGAAGCATGGAAACATTGACATTATTGAGTGAGTGAAATATAGATGGTGGCACACGAATTACAGTTTCTGGTTACCTACTTTCGACACGCGCCACTAGATCGCATCACAATACGATCCACCGCAACATGGAGGTCTGCAAAATGATCAATTGTTTTGAAAAGTTTCATAAAAGCATAAACTGTGGACGGTAGATGTAATGCGAGCGTAGGTAGGTGTAATGTTAGGTTAATTCGGTGCACTTCACTCTGTCTATAACTGCTAAATTCATTTCATACTCTTATCCTACTCTAGTGTTATTCTCTTGAACTGTTATTTACAGCTTACCGCTGGACACTTTTCCAACATGAACCTGATAATTATTACCTTTTTCCAGGTGCCGATAAAGTGATAGCCGCTGAATTAAGCTACAAATACGCCATCGCTTACAGAAATAACCATTTGGATGATCCTGAAGTAGAGCGAGCTTTTATCAAGGTCAAAAATAAATTTTACGGTTTGTCAGTTTGTCGCATTTTGCACAGATTTAATTTGGCGAAAGAAAATTATCTCAAGTTAGTTACTCAACCGCAGAGTTTAATTGAAAGTCTTTACATGGACGAGAGCATTCCGAAATACGCCGGAACCTTTTGTTTGACATATGCAGGTGAAATCAAATTTTTAATAATATATAACTTTTTAAACACTTGGTTGTAAAAATTGGAATTTTTTGCTCTGATGGCAATCCGTTGGGAACATATGCTTGAATATTATTATTATTATTATTATTATTACATGATAAAGGCAGAGAATCAAGTACCGGATATCGGATCCTGGAATATAAGAATTACTTACTATGCCTTTATAAGCTTTGATTTTTTGATTGCAACTTTTGAACCAACATTCAGAATGTCAAATTAAAGGACTACGCAAAAATTCAGCTTCTTATATCTTATTATGAGGTGACTAGCCTACTTTTGAGAATTATGTTTTATCTGGCAATAATAGTAAACTCATTATTAAGTAGTAATTCAAATTTTTAGACATAAACAATGCCGTAGACGCTTTAGCTGAGTTATTTGATTTGGATATTCAAGAAATACGTTTGGAATTGCTAAACCGTTGGCTGAGTAGTTCTTATATGGAAGGCGATATGGATACAACTTCATATTTCCCATCGATTATGTCGAATAGTAAAAACAATAACGAAGAAGATAATTTTAAAAGAGCAGTATACCTCTGTTCTAGCGGCAACCAACAATACTGGCAAACTTATCTCTTAAGAGTAGGATTGAACGAAGTTGAGGACGATAATCGAAATGTCGCATTCAGAGCTAAAGCTTTGAAATGCGTTTGTGACCTTACAGATGAAAGTAGTATAGCGGAATTGACCAAGTTACCGTACGGAGAATTTGTGTAAGTAGTTTTCAATTAAAAACAAATTGTGTACCATTTTAGTTATAACTGTACTTTTGTTAACGCTTGCTTTCCGACACTGGTAGATTCTTTTTTACGTTTTACGTTATTGATTGTTTGATTTCTTTGGCACAGCCAGTAAAAGTTTCGAGTTTGTAGTCTTGTTTGTACAGTTTATGTGAAGAGTCTAAGTTGTTCCTATCAAGTTTAACCTTTGAAAAATCCTCCCTTAAGCTCTCTAGAGTTTGAACTCCAGTGAGTCAGTGCTTTGTATTTGAAGACTGTCTCTTCGTCTTCCATGTACAACTGACAAATCGGTTAATTCCAATACTCACAGTGTGGAACAGCCAAATGGAATAAATTCGATACCGAATAAATGAGGGCGAGTTGGGAAAAACGCTTGGACGCGTCGATTTGTATTTTCAAATGCGCATTTAAAAAAAAATTATATAGGGTGTGTCATGTGACAGTGGCCAGTACCAACTTTCTTATTTTAAATGCAACCCCCTGTATATTATTTATTTTTTGGATTCTTCAGAAAATTCTAGACATAATTCATACAATACCTATCTTCAACTGTTTCGGAAATATTAAGTGTTTTCAGATTTATTACAAAAATTAATATTAAAAAATTAAAATTATTTTATTTCACAAATTCGCTACATTACACTCAATACTGATTTCCCATTTAGCTCTTGATATTGAGAAAGTAAGCAAAAACCATTCCTGCCTACATTTTTACTGATATGAAATAAAAAAAAATACAAAAACAGTTTTGTTTCTTTTCGTATAAAACTCATAGCCTTAGCAACCTGTTGTCTGCCTGCATGACATTAGTGATCAGTGTCAGTGCTATTGTCGTTTGAATTTCTTTAACTGTACGTAATAATATCAGAAAAATTGTTCATTTTAAGAGAAATGCACAAAATAACCATTCTACAAATGATTGGTTATGGAGATAACTCACGGACACAAATGGAAGTTTCTCGCTTATTTCACGAAAAATTTCCAAATTTGCCGCCTATATCCCAAGGAACAATTAGCAAAATAGAAAAGCAGTTTCGCGAGCTTGGACATGTAAGACAGATAAAAAAAGTAGCTGCCAATGCAGTAAGTGATTATACGAAATTGGATATTATGCTTGAGTTTCAAGAAAACCCACATAATTTTGGTCCACTGTTCAACGTTAGCCACAGACGATTTCGATAGGAGAACGTATTTTTGTGAACAAATGATGGCAATGTTGGATAACAATGTGATCCAATTAGAAGATGTTTTGTTTTCTGATGACATTGACACTTCACGGTCATGTTAATCGTCAAAATTGCCGCTATTGGTCTTGAGAATCCTCACTGGATGAGAGAAGAACATACCTACGCAATATCCTGAAAAAGTTAATGTTTAGGCAGGAATTGTTGGAAATCATATCGTAGGTCCCTTTTTCATTGATGGCAACTTGAATGGAGATAAATATTTAGAACTGCTCCAAAATAATGTCGTGCCAACTTTGACAAACTTATATCCTGATCCAGCAAACCCACAAGTTCCTGCCGATATAATATGGTTTCAGCAACCGCCCCATTACCAAATCAATGTCCGCAGTACCTGAACCAAATTATTCCAAATCGGTGGATAGGGAGGCGCGGATCGATAGAATGGCTAGCACGATCTCCTGATCTAACGCCATTAGACTTCTTTTTGTGGGGATATGTCAGAAGTATTGTATACAAAACTAAACCCCTCAACTTAGATGACTTAAAAACACGAATCACGCTTGCGATTAGATCACACTTGAGAACGCGACAAGGTTCGAGACGGTATTCGGAGCATGTCTGTACCCACCTTTGCACACGATGGATCACAATGCAAAAAATACGTTCATTTCGCAACTAGTTACATAAATAGACATTTTACTTTATAGTTCGATCTGCTATAAAAGCGAATTTTTTAAACTAGTATTTATTTTTGCATTTTTAGTTTTTGAAATAATTTAAATTCAGTAATATTTATACATAAAAAAATTATAACGGTCGTCCACGGGAATTGAACTCTGATATAAGTCCTTATCGCCTTCACCAACTGCTCAGTTTGTTTTTTGATGTATAGATAATGATAAATTAAACCTTAATCCTGATTTATTGAATAGTCATCGGTCCTTGATAAGTCTGAAAAAGTTTCAAATTAATCTGACGTTTTGAGATCAATGAAAATTAAGTTTGAAGATTCCGTTACAGACATAGATAGGTACAGGGGAAGCTAATTAAAAACAAAATGCATAAGAATGGAAAAAAATAATCTTTCAATATTCCTTTCCGTCTTCCTGTAGTATAATTACTATTACTATTACATATAGACAAGGGCAGAGGGACAAGTCCCTATTTTACCCAAAAGCAGAAAATAATATGCAAATCAATTACCTACTAGCAAATTAATACATAAATTGAAATGAACAAAATAATAATAAAAAAGAGAAGATATCAAAACAAAAGTACAATAATTAGTATTAAGATGAATAATAAATTAAAAGTTATTGATATATGAGGCGGTCCAGTCTATTTTTAAATGTGTTGGTAGAAGAAGCAGAAATAATGTCAACATCGAGATTATTTCAGGCGTCCAAAAACTCTATTAGTCAGAAAATTTTGTCTTGATCTGGTAACAAAGTTTTCTTTTTTAAGTTTTAATTCGTGTCCTCTGAGCCGGTTGTCTTGGTTTAATGGAAATATCAAGGAAAGGTTTCCGTAGTTGAATTTTCATATTTTAAATGTTGTGATAAGATCTCCACGCTACCGTCGAAGTTCAAAAGAAGTTAAGTTGGCCATAACAAGTCTCTCTTCATAAGAAGATCTTCTCAGTCCCAAGGAAAGTCGAGTGGTTTTTCTTTGAACGTTTTCTAATAAACTTCTATCGCGAATCAAGTCAGGATACCAGGCGGGTTCGCATATTCAAGAATGGGTCTTACATAAATGGTGTAGTTTACAAAACGATTGAAACGTAACTCTCGAAAAACACTTCTGTATAAAATACAGCCTGGTGTTAGAACGTTTGGTTATTGATAAAATATGGTCGGACCAAATAAGATTACTGTTAATATTAATTCTTAAGCCATTTTGAGAGAATACGGAGTTTAAATTTTGACCGTTTATGAAGTATGGCAGAAGTGGGTTGTTTTTACCGATTCGAAGCACTACGCACTTTGGCACCTTTTCTTCATTTACTCTATTGACACAATTTTTATTTTTAGGAATTACATAGACAAATTAACTTTGTTGAGCGAATTGGAATCTCTGAGTATTTTCTTGACCATAGAAACGTTAGACCAATACAGCAAAAGAGAATTATTGAAAAAATTATCAAGCATGGGTAAACCACTAGCAATAAAATGCATGGGAGCCATTTGTATTACATACTATCTAGAAGATCACAAATATTGGGAATACATTGTTAATAGTGCAATTAAACTAGAAATGGTAAGGCATTATAATGCGGATATACTTACTACGCTTTCATAAAATGCCAGAAACTGTCGAAAGAGAATAATCGACCATTGCAATCAGTGATAGCAATTACGCAAAATAAAACTCGTTGTTTGCTATGACCAATTATTTTCTGATCGCTGCTTACAGTTTCTGATTGTTGTTGGAACAAACCTTATATAAATAGGTATTAGGTTCGTTCTAACTGGCGATAGAACCGTTCTATGTTTCGTTCGCGCTAGTGCTGTATTTCTTTCGCGTTCCAACTGATTATAGTATCGTTCTTGGGACGGTACAAAAACTACCCTTCTGGAAGGGGTGATAAAGATGATGTGTCCATACCTAGTTCGAGTTTCTGCACTATACAGTACTCGATTCCTAAATGCCACTTGGAACAAACCTATTGTCATCTCTGCTGGATTTCAGACTTCTTAATTAACCATTAGGACTAGTCCTTTTCTGGCTTGACGGTAATACCTTGTGTTTTAGTCATTTCATTTAATACTTGTAGTTTCTGAGTCACTCGGTATGATAGAGCTTTTTATACTTTTGAAATGACCCATTTCAATCAAATTCTCACAGTTGTACAGTAGTAACGCTGAATCTTTATGTCACTATTTTTATGGACTATATTCTTGTATCAATAGAAAACAGCGTGAAATAGCAATTGTCTTCTGCAAAAGAGTATAGTTTCTTCAAATTTGATTTTAGTCTGGTCAAAATCGACAATAAATTAACAAAACATTATGTATCTCTGATTTTTTAGTATGTTGTTCGGACCCATTAGGGCAATGTATACCCAAGTTTGCAACTCTCAAAAACTTGTGGAAAAATTTCTACACACCAGAAACCGCGAAATTTTTGGCCTTGTTTCAGATTCTGCTCTATATCTCCTAATCTCTGCATTTTTCGTTGAAAGTTAGTAGTTACTTTATACGTTTTTAAAAAAATTGAATTTGTGATAAATTAAGCCCAGCCGGAGCTCTGTAGGTCAATTGGTATACACATAGCCTTAATGGGTCCAAACAACATACTAAAAAATCAGAGATTCGTTATGTTTTGCGAATTTAGCGAATTTTTGTGTCGATTTTGACTGGCCTAATTCAGCTATTGTAAAAAGAGACAATATAATTAACATGTAAATAGCTTATTGGAAATTGCAAAATGAAAATTTGACGTTAATGCATTTTGAGGTTGGTGATTATTATTGAATTTTTAGCGGTTTGTACAGCGGTTTTAATAGCTCTACTGACTTCTGGTCTGTTTATTCAGTTTTACATTGTTGAGTAGAAATTTAATATATCAACTTCTAAAGTTTTGACATTTCAAAATAGTTGATGATGCCTAAAGTGAAGTATCTCTGGAACATCCACCACATAAACTCTTGGACAAAATTAACGCTCCACTCATATTTTTCTCGATATATTTGTTTATTGATAATTTACTGCACGACAAGTAGGCCGTGGACCTTGCTTGACAGTGACAGTTCTTATTTAAGCTAACTATAGTTTCACATAACCCCATTTTGGCAGTAATTCGTATTAAACCTTGTTTTCGACTAAAACTCTGTTGAATTTTTCTTTAAAAGGCTGTGAGAATTAAGCTTTTGATTGTGATTTTTTTTAACACACGCATGTTTAAATGTTAATTTGCAAGATTCTTTTAACTCTGTAACGACATTATTTTGGCTTTCCACTGTTTTTCATTTATCATGGGACATTCTGTGTACAATACCAGAATCACATAGCTATGTATCGTGATTATTAAAATGAGGATACATTTTTAGATTGAAGAACTCAAGATCTACGTTGAATACCTTAAGAATAAATGTGATAAATCTTTTTATCTCAGAGCTTGGCAAACTTTAATAGATAAATCCTTCCAACAAATAGTTGAGTTATCAAATGATCAATTGGAAGACATTTTAATCAACAATTTCTTAATGATACAGGTATGTGTGTACCTCTTAACGCAACAAGTTGTTTTTAACATTAATTTTAATTAAAAGATAAATTGAAGGGAGATATATGTCACTTGATTTAAAAGACCTGCTCTAACATTTTTTTTAATTCATCGATTACTTTCAATATTTTTAGTGGACTATAGTTGTTCTTGTGTAATTCTTGTTTATTTTCAGTCATGTCCTGTTTCATTTTCGTTGAATTACGAAGAAATTGTACAGAAGTGTATTAATTTGGACAAAAACGAATACGCTGTACTTTTACTACAGTATATGCCTGAAGAAAAACGAAAATTATATCAAAAGGTAAGTAAAAGAGTTTTTGGATTGTTACACAAAAAATTAATTTTTCAATTTGAAATTTAATCTTTTTTAGGATATACTTCAAAGCAAAAATTTGAGTTCAAATTTGGATAAATTAGAGAAGAAAGGGTTATGGGGAACTCGTACTGTGAGTAAACAATTCGCAATATAGCGTTTCCAAGTGACGTCATCCCGCGTCGTGTTGTCAGCTGATCACGGACAACTTTCAGAAAGATGGATGGAAATAGCATTTTTTACTGATTTAAATATAAATCGAGAACAATAGTTATTATTAGTTTTTGGTAAATTTGTGTATTAGTTTGTTACCTACTAAAATAATTTAAAAGTATAAAAAAGCAATTGTTATGAGTTTTATGGTGTTGTATTATTCGGTTTAAGGCTATATTAGAATTTAGGGTGAAGGTTGTCCGGTGACAGAAATTCGTCACGATGACGTACTTGGAAAATGTCAATATGTTTATAAATGTACAAATTATGGTAGTTGAATTTTGAACAAACACTCACGAAAAAAAATTCAATTGAACGAACTATTATATTTAATGATGAAATAAAACAAACGCGTCACTAATTTAAATTTGAACGTTAGTTCAAAATGAAAAATTAAGATTTAAACAAATTAAATTGTTTTATTTCATCATTAGTATGGATCTTCATCAAGTAAAAGCCTCATCTATTCAATATTATATTTAATATTAATATATTTTTTTTATTTTTTAGGTGGAATGCCAACGCTTCTATCAAAGTTGAATAATGCTTCCAGCTTGTACTTAGTTAGTTATTAATAGCATAGGTAGTTATTCAATGAAATAAACTATATTTTTGTACTTTTTACTCTTTAATTGTTGTTTAATAAAATAATTTAAAGTGTATTTTCTTTTCTTTCATCAACCCACCATCCGAGATTATGTTCTTTCCCATTACATTTTGCGCCTTTTTTCTAAATTTTAATCTTTGTTTTCCCGCGCTGTCGTTTTGTCAATCGACATATTTTTTGAACCCAAGTGTAACTGCTGATGTTATAACCCACAAGTTTGAATACATTTTATATTTATTTTAATATCAGAGTTGTATATACATTTATGTATATATTGGGATGACATTCACTGACACCTAAAAGTTATATTGTTTCCGTTTTCTTCTACTCAGTTCCTGAGGAAAGTCTCGGTAGTTCCTTTGGTCCTATTTCCTGGAAGAATTTTAGAGTATCCGCAGGCTTCAGTTTATCCAACAGCCTCGTATGTGTTGAGCACTAGGACTCTGTATTGCTATGCATTCCGCCAGTATGTGAATTGAGGCTTCTTCTTCTATTCCACAGAATTTACTTTCTTCTTGTTCCATTAGTTTATGCTTTTTGAGGTTTCCATTCAGGCGGCAGTGTCCTGTTAGGACACCTGTCAAATCTCTTAGTGACGATGTTCTTGTTTAGTTCATTGAATTTTTCTAGGCATTCCTATACCATTTTAGAACTGCTTGACTATCCGACATTCTGATAATCCTTTACCTTCTATATCTTTTATAGATATTGAACTGGGCACACTTTCCTATGGCGTGAATTTCCGCTTGAAAGATACTTGAGGTTTTTCCCAAATTTTCAGAGTGCTTGGATCCTGGCCCATTGAATGGTAATCTCAAATTTTCTCCTGGCTGTTATGACAATGTCATCAGCATATCATTGGCCGGATATTCCGAGGTCAGTCAAACCACAAAGAAGTTCGTCTACCGTCAGCCTCCACATTAACGGGATAACGGGAATGTCATTCCTTGTGGACATCCTCTGGTTGTAAAACTCTTAAATAATTTTTTTACAGCCTCATGTGGAGTATTACCAAAAGCTCCTTTTATGTCCAAGGACGCGTATGGGAATGGAGGTTTTTTCTGTCATTCCACATAATCTACATTCTTTCTTCTCCACCAGTTTGAGATTCTTAAGATGCCCATTAAGGAGGCAGTGTCCTGTCGAAACTATTAGTGCATGCTTACTCTGGCTTATATCATATTATTCTCACTTGATAATAGTTTTCCAGGAGTATCCAATAGTCCAAACTCTTTTTCGGCTTTACCTAAGTATTTCTTCCAATATCATAATGGTGGTGTTATGGTAAAAGGGCTCCGGTCTCCAAAAGGGTGTTTCAGCCCTTTCTTTGCTAACTCGGAAGTTAATGGGTAAAAACTGGGCGGCTAATGGAAATAGAAATACAAACTATATCGTATCTGAGAATACGTTGGTGAAGTGACGTATATAAAATAGCCAGAATATAATAGTCTACTGAATTTTGAGTCTATATTTCCAATCATTAAGGGAGTTAGGAAAGAGCAAATTATATCGCGAAATATTTCCATACCTACCTCTGGGTTCCAAATTTTCGACAAAAAAATATGAAAAATGCTAAAAATTCGTTATAAGGGGTTTTTTGGGACGATGAGAAATCGACTGCCACAGTCTGTTTTTTGATAAAATCTTCATTCATCAAATCGAGTCATGAAACTCTCGAAAATCCACTTTTCAAAACAAAAAATACTCTAACTCGACTAATTGGAGAGATAAACGTTCTAGTCTTCAGCAATCGATTCAGGGAAAAATGCTAAAAATTCTTCACAGTCTGTTTTTATGATAAAATCATTATTTCGCCTTCAAATAGAGTCATGAAATTTTCGAAAATCCACTGTTCAAAACAAAAAATACTCAGATGGTTGTAATAAAAAGGAGAGAGTTCGACGTAGCTGCGCTAACTTTAGTGCTAGGTTTGAAGGTTTCGGTCTATAAGTGACGTTATTACTTCAACTTCAAGCTGTTTATTTCACTTAATTGTTTTTATTGTTGCAAACCATTCTTTAGTTCTCGGCAAGTTCTCGTTTTAACCATTCTACAATTCTTCGAAAAGAAGTGTAGAAAATTCGGAACAGGCTTAACTTCTAAATTTTAGTCATTACGTTCCGAGTAGTCCGATGAACTAACGACGTTGAGATCCAGAGAAATAATAAGTTGCTATACACTACAGTGTTTTCTAGCGAGTTATCAGCTTCCCACATTATTTTTTCTATTTCAATCACATGTTCGTCGGTTTTCTCTAATTATACAGTTAGTCTTTAATTTTCAATAATAGAACTGAAATTTTTTATCTTCTATTTGGATTATTATCATTGTAAATTGAAGCTTTGAAAAAAACAATATACATTAAATATTAAAAATTTGAACGAATAAGAATGGTAAATTTTTTCTAAACCATAAACATCCGGTGCGGCTATTAGGCAATTTAAGGAATATCCCAACCTCGTTTTTGCAAGATGTGTTGACCACTTTTATTTCCTTCAGCGGTTTGGTTTATTTAAAATCCAAGCATTAATAATAAACTAAAATCTTGAATAGTAGTAGCTAATGTACTGTGTAAAGATGAACCATTTTAGTATTTTAATTATAGCTTGCGCTATATTCAGTTTATGTTCAGCTAAAGGTAAGTTTAAATTATGATTTGATTTGAAGAATTTAAAACTACAGTACGTATTTGTTGGGTTAACCACGTACCTACCAAGAGTAGCAATTGCACAGAGCCCCTCGCAAAACCCTTAGGGACACATTGATTAAAATCATATTTCGCTAAGTTAGATATTGCTTAGTACATTTATTTGTCTCTCATTATTTTTAAATTGTTACTTTCTTAACAAAATTATTCTATATTGCTAGGAAATCTCATTTCTGGCTTCTGTACTTTTCAAAACCCAACAATAGAACACCAACAAAATTGTAGCCTATAGATGGCAAATAAACGTATTGGGTATTGAATTTTTTTCACCACTTTATACCTGAAAGCCCATAGCATATCAAGGGCCCCTCGCTAAAATTTTCTACGGTGCCTGCGTTTGCTTAATTCAGCACTGACAGTACGAATATGGAAAGTGAATTCGAAGAATGAACCTACTGGAAGAGTAACTATATAAAGTATTCCCTGAAGTCAACAGTAAAATCTAGATTCATTTCTTTTCCACCACAGGTCTTGTTATATCGTATTTATTAAAAGTAATAATTAATAATCCATCCAATTTCTTATGGTTCCTTAACCCTGCAGTAGGCCCGTTTATTTTGATAACTTTTGTAGAAGCGTCCAGACAAAAACACAAGTACCGGATTATTTTTGTGCTTGTCATAAAAATTATTAAAAACATTAACAGATAATTAGAAAAAATATTGATAATTGTATACGGATTTTGCCTATTATAACGGCACTGGTATTGGAAGTATCTCTATTGATATATTGGCTTCAAATAAAGTGTTTGGTCAAGGTTGTGTGTTACCCATCTATATTCTGTTTAATGTTCGAGGGAAATTAAAGTAACTTTATGGTTTCAGCTGGAATAATTTGCAAGCCATCTAGTATATTTATAAATGATTGTAACATTTGCATTTGTGGATTAACTGGATTAGATTACAAATGTTCAGAGGAAAAATGTTATTCGGTATGTATTCATTCAAAACATTTTATTTAACTAATGTTAACTAATCAGATCTCCTTGCTCCTTGTTCCAATTTACTATCAATATCATATTTTTTCGCACCCTCTATGTTCAGGGACGCGCCGTCTATATAGGCAAGGTCGTGCGGCGCCGAAGCGTGGAAGGCGCCGTCAAGTTAAATTTAAACATTATTTGATTCAACAAATTTACATAAGATCAAAGATTATTAAATTTATCAATAGGTACCAGTGGTGGAAGAAATTTTACTATCTTCCATCTACCAATACTGACCGGCCAGACCGGCCAGACCGGTGGTGAAATTATACTTCTCCTCTATCTAGTTTTCAGGTTTAAGCTTGCAAAATGTTTGGTTTATTTGAACGATTTAGTGGTTGGTGCAGGTTCATCAGTAACAATCCTGAAGTGTTAATTCTGTAACGATTACCCACGTTAAATTTAATCGATCATCAAATCAAATCATGCAAAAAGTCAAAGGTCAAACGAAGACAAAAACTTATCGGACATACTTTTGGCTCAATAAAGGCGCTTATCAGTATTTCGCACGGCGGCGCAGAAGATGCTTGGCGCGTCCCTATGTATGTTTCAATAATTTTATAATTATGGAAATTTGTAAATTTATCAGGAGATTCTACTGAATCATTGTTTTTATTCTATTCAGCCATTTAGGATGTGTTACAACTTTTGAAGTTTATCATTTTATTTCATTGTTTTTATAAAGATTCAATGTGTGGATCATGCAGTCAAAAATTTTTATAGCATATGTTCTACTGTTCTTGTGTAATTTGTATTTTACTGTAGTGTAAGTCAATTTTTCAAACATTTAATTATGTTTAGTTAATGTCTAAACTACCTATAAATACGTTACGGAATTAAGCAATAAGAAGGAATGGGATGCAAATATCATTACCAGACTAGGGAAGAATGCCATTCAATGGTACACAGACGGCTCAAAAGCAATAGAAGGAAATGGGATGGGAGTGTACGGGCCAGGAACCAAACACTCTGAAAGCTTGGGAAAAACCCCGACTATCTTTCAAGCGGAAATTCATAAGAAAGTGTGCCCAGTTCAATATTGATAAAGGATATAGAAGGCAAAGGATTCTCATAATGTCGGATAGTCAAGCAGCCATTAAAGCACTGAGCTCTTGTGTTACCAGTTCCAAAACGGTGTGGGAATGACTAGGCAAACTAAATGAACTAGGCGAGAACAATATAGTCACCTTACTGTGGATTCCAGGACACACTGGGATAGAAGCAAATGAAATAGCAGATGAACTAGCAAAGAGGGGGACTGGAACACCCTTTTGGGGGCCGGAACCCTTTTGCGGCATCAGCTCCAATGTAATATTGGAAGAAATAGACAAAGCCGAAAAAAGAGAAGGCCATTGGAAAGATCTAGTAGGACTTAGACAATCAAAGATTCTTCTGGGTGACTACAACCTATTGAGATCAAATGAATGCATAAGTCAAAGTAAAACTGCACTAAGAGTTTTAACAGGGATCCGAATGTAGATTATGTGGCATGGAAGAAAAAACATCCATCCACATACTTGCGAATTGCACATCAATTCAGAATCCTAGGGCACAACACCTTGGAGATTACTGGATAGAAGAGAGACATTTACCTAAGTTAAAGCCTGCAGATATCCTAAAATTCCTCCGGGAAATAGGACTAAACGAGCTACTAGACTCTGAGACTTTCCTCGGGAACTAAATAGAAGTAAGGGGGTACAATAGATCTTTTAGGTATCAGTGAATGTCACCCCAATTTACATACATACATACATACAAGCCTCGCATGTTAATTTTAATTGCCGTCATGTTCAGTTGTCATAAATACTTACTCCAAAACATAACAAAATCCTAAAAGTTTATTGGAGATGTCACTGATATCGCACTCTTGACATTTCCTTTACTGAGGTTAATATATTGGTGTGGTATCAACGTAGTCTCCAGTCCAGGATTATGCTCTCAGAGCTTCTGGACGAATAGCATCTACCTTGTGCTGATGAGGCGCAAATACGCCGAAATCGGTCTACAAGTGATGTTATTCCCTCTAATCGCAAACCAGAATGGTTGGTTCTATCTTAACAGATATACCAACCCCGTTTACTTTAGAAGTGTAATTCAATGTCTGTCGGGGAATATAGCCCGAGAAGTAGTTGTTGCTTCTTAGTGGACGGTCTGCTCTTTGGAAATTTATTTTTCTAATTTTGTAAAGCGTTTAATAGTATTGAACTATTATTTTTTGACGTCTATAGATCACGCTTTACTAATATGACAAGGTAACTGTAATTAAGTAAATACCTAAAAGTTTATTGTTTTCTTTCACTTTCAATTCTGCTTTTTTCGTCATCCTGTAAGTTCAATTATCGGTGTTCTAGGATATAACAAGGTTGTGTAAAATCATTAACTTTTCTTGCTTTCAAACCCGATGAAGTACTAAATGATTAATATGAAAATATGTGTTTTAGAAGAAGACGAACGAAGAGAATTTATTTAAAGATGAATTTGATAATGATTACTATATTGATAAAAGTGACGAAAACTACGACGATGATGATTATGTAAATGAAAAGAATAATAAACAAGGGGCAAGGTGAGTTAGGATTAAAATAAGAACATCAGTAGTTTCTACGGAAATCGAATAGATGTAAAAAAAAATCCAAGATAACTAACAATGCAACAAACTTCTCATTTTAGCGATGCAGTGGACATGGAAAATGATACCAACGATATTGATGATGAGAGATTTGATTTTGATGGTGCAACTAACGATATTGATAATAATCTTAATAATGATCTATATGACGGAAATGATAATTTTAACATAGCACAAGATAACGACCTATATCCTAATGATAAAGGAACTAAAAATGAAGAAGACTCATATGATGATTTCAATGAGTTGAGGTCAAGAGCATGGGATAAGATTTTATAAAGATAGGATAGTATCTAATGTTTATAATTGTAAAGCCTATTCATTCACACCGTCTATTTGCTAGTAAAATATCAAAGATCAGAATAAATAATGCCAAAAGAAAGATATTAAGTAAACTTACTGCTCTGAAAATGATGTCAAAACGTCAAAGCGTCAATCGCTGTATTATTATTAATAATTACTTGTTAGTCCGTGATAGTATTCGGTCAAGTAGCTTTACATTGATGTAGAGTGACTTGAGACTCAGAAGTTTACAGTTCTTCTCATACAATGAGACCTTGGGGGATGTATATAAGTAATTTTCGGAATAGTAGACAATAGAAATTATTCTAGATTTCTACATTCATTTTCAAATAAAAAATTTTTATCACTAAACAATAAATAATTTTAAGTATCTAAACAGTATAAAAATTATAGAGTAACTTTGGATGAATAGACTTTAAAAATATTCGTTTGACTTCGTCTAAAAACTTGTAAAATGAATATGTTTTAACCATAAAGTTAGTATATAAGAGGAGACGTCGTTGCCGTACACGAGTAGGTATGCATTAATAATGGAATCACTAGGAGGAGCTTATTCCACTACCAATATGACTGCGTAATCAGGGTTGGATTCAGTTGAATCGTGATATGTATTATAGTAGGGGAGCCCAAGCGGGGATTTCGGGATTTACTAAAGCGCGACAGACTAACATAGCATATTAACGACAGATTTGATCCTTGTACCCAGTTGAGTACCTCCACCAAATATAAGCCCCATATATATGGCCGCCCGTCAAGGATAAAGGATCAGATTAGTAAAAAAAATTGATCATCAAAAATTTTCGAGCGCGTCAGATTAAGGTAGGGTGAGACAATTACATGCTAAAAAGTGTATATTCCACTAATCTGACAATTTTCGAGTGACGTAAAGAAATGGGAGGGTTACAAAAAAACGTCATCTTGACATTCTCGAGCGTGACTAATTTTTTTTTTATTTTGAATCCAAGGATAACGGAAAATATATAAACCCACAACCCGAAATAACAAAAATTCGTTGATAAAGTTGAATGCGTGCAGAAAGCAAATGATTGAAAAGATCCAATTTTTTATAATTATTTTTTTATAAATACATGTATTCTACTTAAAAGACATACACTTTTTTACTTGCATGCTATTTCCTGAGCTTTTCAATTAATGAAGTTCAATGATTAAAAAAAATCAAAACATTTTTTTTAAATTATCATATACCTCCAGATAATCAGATTATGGGAGGCATCAGGTCTAGGGCTTTAAGATGAACCGTTTATATTTTAATCTGACGCGCTCGAATATTTCAACATGGCGATTTTTTTGCACACTTTAATAATGGCCGCGAGTTTGCGTCACATCCGAATCGTCAGATTATTGAATGAGAGCTTTTTTTAGGTTCACTTAACATCCCCTAGAATATCTGACGCACTCGATTAAATTTTTTTTTCTCATTTTCAACCTTTACGTACGACCATCCCCACAATGCAAACCATCAGATTAACATACGTACATTATTAAAAATACGTGGGACATAGATGATCAATATCTGACGCTCGAGTATTCATGCAACAGTTTTTTTTTACATTTTTGAAAATCTTTAAATGCTCCCCCCACCGATGAAAGGGTATACAATATATAACATTTTTTCCTTTTTATCATCTAAGCTTCGCAACCCAATAGGTCTCCACGACGCTCGAGTAAATCCCCATTCAGCATCGTGAGCTCCCCTACTATTATCTTTGAATAGCTCATCAATATTAAAAATTCAAAATCTATTATAGTATTTTATTTTTTAAATATATTCAATTATTTTCCTGTATCGTAAAGTTAGTGGGATAATCTAATTAAAACTACAAGAAAACATTCAAAGTCCAGTGCCGAATGTTGTTTATTCTAATATTTCCAGTGATTTCTTCTTTTCTACGCCAAACCTGCTTCAGCTACTTCTTACTGTACATGAAGACATACACAACACAAAAAAAACTACCAGAATAAGTGAAAATATACGACGAAATAAAAAATAATGCACTAATCTACTCGTTTACAACAATAATGGCCGAAAAAGCCAAAGTATGGTGGACCCGATATCACTTTTAGTAATGTGATGTAGTCTCCTTCCCTACTAACTCAACTTTACCAACATAGACCATTAAAAGTTACTAGAATTTAGTGAAAAACCTTTACGACACTCAATTTTACATATTTGTTCACAGTTTCGAATGTTATACTTTTTCAATAACTGAACTACATATAGCTTCATATAGGAAGTTTGAACATTGTTAGAATATATTTCTATTTAGTTCTTTTTCATTTTATAATAATGTAACATAACGTACATTTGGATAATAAATTTTGTTTAAAAGTACAAGGAGTTTTAATTATGTAAGTTTTAGTCACAATGATTGCTTTTTGAACGACGATAGTAAATTCCACACCCAAACTATCTTCTCCCTTAATCCGACTTGTTTCCTAATTTCCACACCGGCAATAGGCAAATATATAGTAAACTGTCAATATTTTCCAACTGTCTTTGATTATATAATTCTTCCAAATGTTTCAAATCCTGGTTATTTATTATTTATTCCACAACAAAGTTACTCTGTTGTGTCCAGCCAGTTGCTTAATGGATTGTTTGCAGTTCCAGACTGTTTTAGACTAATAAGCTAGTTCAAGCACTCTTGAGCACAAAAATCTATTGCCCTTGGAATATATTGTTGAAGTGTTTCCCAGGGCTGTTGATATCCTAGTATTAGGATCCGTAACTCCTATTTCTACTCATACGTTTGTTTTTGACCCATCAGTATAGTAAGTGAGGATCCCATCTGTAAATAGAGCGATTTCGATTTGTGATAACTCACACTCACTAGCGTGAGTTCAAAATCATATTTCGCAGACATAAAGTCCGTGGGCATCTTCATGAATTGAGTTACTCCAACCCTTAGTATAAAAATGTCCTGTTAGATCGCCGGATTTAAAAGATTTTGCCTGAATCAGCCTGTAGGCATTTTCCAGAGCGATCTCCCATACATGTATATGTAGTGGAGGAAGGTCTAGCATATACCTCTAAGGCTGCTCTAAGTAGATTATCTATTCCCATGAAGACAAGTCGTTGCACACCAACGCAGCATTGGCAACAGCATCTTTAAGCTTGTGTGGAATTTACCTATGGGTTTATGGTAACTTTAATTTAATAAAGTCATAGACGCTCCGTATTCTTCGCGGAAAGTTGTTAGATACAAAATTTGTAGAGACTTTTATACTCTACAACTCTTATAATAAATGCAAATACGATTTGGGGCGAAAGAAGCAAAATATTTACAAAAAACTGATTTTTGCAACCTGTTACCTTTAATATCTCACTTAATTCAATGAGACTTCTGAGACAGCATGTTTATACAAATATTCAGCTTATTCCGTTACATTCCGAGATTTCTTTTATTTTGAAAGAAGAAAAAGAGACATCTGCAATTGTATTAAAGATACTGGAAAGGAAGGTGGATCCAAATACCATTACAAAACTTGGAAAGAATGCCACTTAATGGTACACTAACAGCTCAGAAGCAATAGAAGGAACTGGGATAGGAGTGTACGGGCCAGTAACTGAACACTCCGAAAGCTTGGGAAAACCCCAAGTATCTTTCAAGCGGAATTTCACGTCATAGAAAAGTGTGCCCAGTTCAATATTGATAAAGGATATAGAAGGCAAAGGATTATCATCATGTCGGATTGTCAAACAGCATTAAACCACTGAGCTCTTGTGTAATTAGTTCCAAAATGGTATGGGAATTCCTAGGCAAACTCAATGAACTAGGCGAGAACAATATTGTCACCTTAATGTAGATTCCAGTACACACTGGAATAGCAGTAAATGAAATAGCAGATGAACTAGCAAAGAGGGGGACTGAAACACTCTTTTGGGGGTAGAAACCCTTTTGCTGCTTCAGCTCCATTGTAATATTGGAAGAAATAGGCAAAGTCGAAAAAAGAGAATATCTGACCATTGGAAAGATCTAGAAGGGCTTAGACAATCAAAGATAATTCTGAGTGACTACAACCTGTAGCCAACAAATTAATGCCTAGGTAAAACTGCACTAAGACTTTTAACCTGGGTCCTAACGGGACATTGCCGCCTGAATGGGCACCTGAAAAAGCTCAAAATAGAGGAGGAAGAAGAATGTAGATTATGTGGTTTGGAAGAAGAAACCTCCGTCCACATACTTGCTGGATAGAAGAGGGACACTAAAACCTGCAGACATCCTAAAATTCCTCCAGGAAATAGGTCTAAAGGAGCTACTAGCCTCTGAGACTTTGCTCAGGAACTAATAAGGGGGCACAATAGATCTTTTAGGTCTCAGTAAATATCACGCCAATATACAAACATACATACAAGGTGGAAAGAAGATGTCGGAGGGTAACTAATTCAATTTTTGTAATGTATTCAATTTAATTAAAATTTCCATTTCCTACGGTTAGTAATTTTGTTTTTGTCGTGGTGAAATTAATTTACATTAATTTATCTAACCCACAAGCCCACATCCGTAGATATCAACTTCCGAAAGGAACTTAAATATTATAAACAATCGAATAATTGTTAATTATGACTAAAATCCTTTTGGTTTAGTATTGACTAAGTCTATTATAAACCACAATTAAGTTAGTAATGATGATTTCATTTGGTATTCAGTTTCCGTATACAAAAACCGTCATCATATTAAGAAGTATATTGATATTGGAAGAAAATTTTTTCTTTTTATTTTGTTGACAATTTTCATAGAAGCAAGTTCTGACCTCCGAACAATGAACATACTAGAAGAGTAAAGACGTATTTTCTTATACCAACATAAATAATGTTAAAGTTTATTCATTTAATTTGTTGGCATCCACAGATGTCCTTTAATAATTATGTATTTGAGATAAGTGTATATAGAAAGCAATTTATTTAATTTTTGACAATATACAAAACTTCATTCATAGATGAGTGAATTCTTATAAAGAGGATGTCAATCTGAAGGTTTCTGTAGTTCTTAATTTTTCAGTAAATGTGGCAATGCCGCTAATATTGAATGTCATGTTTGTTGACAGATGTTTGTTTTGATTTCAACCAAATCTTTTATGGCTGTTGTTATAGTTTGAATTTACGAGCACATTTCCAATATCCATAATTTTTGGGCGTAAGCGTATTACAACAAAATTATATATCAGTGCTATAGGCCTATCTGGCCCAAGGCTTCGAGATCTTTCACTCTCTCTTTCCATTTTTTCTGTTCCTCGCCTCGTTTTCCCAGTCCCTTACTCCCATTGTTCTCAGGTCTCTCATAACCTCCTCCAACCATTTTTTCCTTGGTCTTCCTCTTCTCTTTTTACCACCTTCTCCACCTTTTTGCACTCGTTTTACCCATCTATCTTCTGTCATTCTACCTAAATGTCCCAACCTGTGCTTTAATTATATGGGTTATACTTGGATGCTTATACAATTCTGATAGTTCTCTGTTTGTTCTTCTTCTGTACATTCTTTAATTCTACCATAAATCTTTGTGAGCATTTTACGTTCCCATATTTCTAGTTTATTCTGCTCTTTTTTGTTCATTGTCCAAGTTTCACAAGCTTAGGTAACTGACGGTCTTATTATTGTTTGGTACATTCTTATTTTAGCTGTTCGTGATATGTCTTTTGAGTTTAACATCTTTAATACCATTCCTGCTGCTTTACTGCCTTTTGTTAACCTTTTTACTATTTCTCTTTATTCGTCTCCTTTATTTGTGATAGTGACTCCCAATTATTCGATTTTTTCCACTTTTTCTAT
Source organism: Lochmaea crataegi (assembly GCA_947563755.1). NCBI lineage: Eukaryota > Metazoa > Arthropoda > Insecta > Coleoptera > Chrysomelidae > Lochmaea > Lochmaea crataegi. The sequence continues at coordinate 16,900,854 of OX387425.1, forward strand.
TCTGTAGCTATTATTTCCATTACAATTTATAATTACAAACATAATCCATAAAATTTTGGTTGTCAAAGTTTCCGGAAACTATATTTATCGTAAAACCGGAGGTATTTCCACATCTTAGTCTACACAATACATTACAGTTACGCAGTTCCTTTACGTTAACTTCTAGACAACAACAAGTAACAATATAAAACGTTACGACAGGAATTACTATCAGTAGTAAATAATCTGCCAAGATGGACAAGCGCGCATTCGTACTTATTTTATGTGGATTTTATTTCAATCTAAGCGGTAAGTCTGTTTTAATTTTAATTTCATTCATTTTGGTTTTTTTTTCTTGGACTCATTGATACATAGTGAAATAAAAATATGGAAACCTCCATATTAACTTCCTTATACAGGGTGTTCCAGGAGTTTTAAGAATATTGGGAGATGATAGAGGGGTTGAAAATAATGATGATACTTCAAATAAAATTTGTACCTCACTTCATTCGTTAACGGTTTATAGGCTTCTAAAGTTAAAAGTTATCCATTGTTTTTTATTTATATTTATTAAAGATTATAAATGCACACTTGTTGGCGTTTTAAGCAGACCTGCACTACCCTTTTGAACTCAAGTTCGGATTAAGTTCACTGGATGATGAAATTGTATCAATATTTTTAGCAAGTTTTTAGCTTAAATAAAATATAGATGAACAAAGGTAGAATAGTAAAGGAAGGTATCTAGGTTTCAACAAGTTGAATTCGATATGATAACAGTGTTGGAAAAAATACAGAAATGTTATGTAGTCGAAAGGTCAATGTTAGTCTTACTTCTTTTTAATAGAAAAATGCTATCTTTTGTACCTGTTTGGTGAAGCGAACTGAGAAGGAGTAATTATTAATAATGAACCAATACACAGAGTGTTGCATACACAAAAACCAACTAAAGTTTAAGGAAAAACGAAAAAACCTGGCAACATGATAATCCTGAATGTACCTATTTCTTAGGATACATGACGTAAAAAATTATTTCCTACATATTGTGTACTGGATTGTAAATGAATTCAACTTTTTAGTGTGAATTAATAATTTCCGATTCTTTCTAGTTTTCCTAACACCATCTCTGGATACCGGCTATTTTTGATGAATCAGAATTAAGTAGAAAAAGATCTAAATGTAAAATTGCATCAATTAGGGTCAACCCACAAGTATCTTCTGTTTACTAGAAACAACAAGTTTTAAATAATAGGATATAAATAACGCTAGAAATTTTAGATTTAATACGATATACGAATATTTTAATTTTTCCAGTTAACATTCTAGGAAAAATATATTGGAATATTTTTGTTTAAAATGATCGTATCAATAAAATTTTCCGACAAAATATGTATTGTTGTCAAATTTTCACTTATAATATCACAAGAGCTTAAATTATTTCCGGAAATTTTCTTGAGAGCATGAATATTTTGAAAATTATATAATATATATATATATATATATATATAATATAATTTTCTTAAAATATTCGTGCCCGAAAGAAAATTTTCAGGAATAATTTAAGCTTGCGTGGTATTCGGTAAGAAAATTTCACACCATAATTTGGAAAAAAAAATTGAAAAAAATCAAAATCAAGTGTATGGAAAATTCTTATATAAATTTTGTATTATTCACAGGTATATCTACATTATTTAATGGTTGTAGATCATATGTTTACCTATTTATTTGTCAAAAAATTTCCACTAAAATATCGTGACGCCTCGAAAAAATTTCCGGAAATTTTTTTAGTTGCCACGGTAACTAGTCGAAATTAAGGCATCTTATTGGTTAAAAAGTAGAGGTGCGAAATTTTCTTAAATATTTATACTCGAAAGTAATAATATGTTGTTTTCCATAAATAAAGCTCTTATTAACAAAAATGAGGTTATGTATAAGGCACAGAATAACCCACTCAAACCACTCGCACATAATGGACACATTTGGACATTTCCATAAGAAATACATTGTTGTTAGGATAAGCGAATTTGAATTATTTGATTTGACATTAATATCAGTATCTGTCAAAACTACGTGGAACAGTTAAGAAATTATCACTTGTAATAGTGCTTGAATTATTACCGGAAATTTTTTTAGTAGGTACATGAAACAAAATTTCACACCTTTACTTTTTAACCAATAAGATGCCTTAATTTTGACTAGTTACCATGGCAACTAAAAAAATTTCCGGAAATTTTTTCGAGGCGCCATGGAAATTTTTTGACAGTTGAAAAGGTAAACATATGATCTACAACCATTAAATAATGTAGATATTCCTGTGAATAATGCAAAATTTCTACAAGAATTTTACAACTTTTCGTCACAAAATTCAACAAACTGTTTCCATACACGTGATTTTGATTTTTTCCAAATTATGGTGTGAAATTTTCTTACCGAATACCTCGCAAGCTTAAATTATTCCTGGAAATTGTCTTTAGGGCACGAATATTAAAAAAACATTAATTTTCAAAATATTCGTGCCCTCAAGAAAATTTCCGGAAATAATTTAGGATCTTGTGATATTGTAAGTGAAAATTCATGTACTAAAAAAAATTCCCGTACTTGATTCTAGCACTAGGGGGATTCGGTAAGAAAATTTTAAACCAGAATTATTTAAAAAGAAAACACTAGACGTCTTCCATAAATAAATAGAAGCTTGTGTGTAACGCGAGTTTTGACGTTTTTCGTTATTTGAACTGTCTTAACACTGTATGGGTTTTTTACTTTGAAAAGAAATGTCGCGATTTGGAAAGAATACTACAGAGTTAATTAGAAAGGAGGTGGAAAATTTAACTACATCAAATACATCGTATAGGGGAATTTTTTTTATTTTCCCCGTGCCCTAGTAGAATAAAATATATAATAAGGTAAGTGTAGGCAATAACGCCACCTTAAGCTTCACATTTTTGTTTTTTAATGAAAATAACTTATTTTTATAGATCTCAAATATTAAACATGGTGATAGGACTGTACTGCAACTAATAAAACACATATTAAATAAAATTAGGTTAAATTAGGGCCACAGTAATTTTTTTTTGTGATCTAATGCGAATTGGCGTTATTGCTAACTCAGTGTAAGCAATAACGCCATATGCGTTTAATACCTAGAACATAGAACTTTTTATTAAAAAATATTAAAAACTAAACGGTTTACTGCAAACATTTCTTTATTATAAAATTAAAACATTAAAACTGAACATAAACATTCTTTGGTTACTTAGTAAACATTTAAAAACTCTTAAGATAACTAAGCACAGTAAGGACAGATGTAACCCTCCTCCTTGTCTTCTCTAGTTAAACCTACACATTCGTCATGCAGGTAGCATTTGCAAGAAAAGCATAAATGCATATCAGCTTTTCTGTCTTCCTTGCAGGCTTTGCAATACCAACTAGCCTTATTTGAACTGTTTTTCTGTAGTTTAAGTTTAGGAGCATCTTTCTTGCTAATGGCTTTATCGCCTTCCTTTAGTGTCGATTTTGACGAACTGCACTAGGTTATGTTTTTTGACTCCTTTCTTGTTGGCACTAATGTTTTAACATTCGGATCAGTCTTTTTAAAGAGGTCTTTGGTAATCCTTTGCGCTCTGCTGTTTATTGCTGTATTTCGACGAGTTGTAGGTTTTTGGGTCATATCTGGAGTCTCAAGCATTTCAGAAAAGGTAACGTCTAATTTTTCTTCGGCATTAGAATTTTCGGAATTGCTTTCGGAATCGTTGCCAGTATCACCCTCGAAAGAGCTTTCAAACACTTCCACATTGCTGTCACTGCTGCTACTGTATCGTTTTTTGCCCAAGCGTCGACGTTTGGGAGCCACACCAGAAGGACCAGGAGATGGTGTATTCTCTCGAATTATCGGAGGTTTTACTGAACGGTTTGTTGATAAAACTTGTTGATTGTCATCCCTTTGGGCTGGCTCAATTTGGTTTATTTCTGGGTCTTCTCTTTCAGTCACAGTACTTGGTGCATAAGCAACCTCTGGCAGTAAGTCCGGATTGAAGGGATAAATGCCACAAGCTGAAAATCCGGATTTGATATTTTTTGGTGTCATACAATTATCCCATACAACTGAGAGGATGCTTCCGAAACGTTGAGCTTTGCGCACTCTGATTTCAGGATGCCTCTCAAAAAAATGCTTCAGCCAGAAACGGCCAGCCATTTGTTTTTCAGCACTAAATGGGTTCTTGATATTGTTTGTCACACAAAAATTGTAAACACATTGACGTAATACTTTTGCAGTTAATGGGTATCCTACTTCCGACAGGCGGATTATTCTCCTACAAAGCTCTTCCTCTTGTTCAGGCGAGATGATCGTTTTTCGACCCATTGCAAATTTTGCCATGTTTCCTTTCTGCAGATATTCTCTTAAAGTTCGCCGAGGAATGCCGTATGTGTTACTCGCCATATTTACAGACATGCCATTTTGAGTATCATTTATGGCATTTTGCAGCGATTCTGCGTCCCAGTTACCCCTTAGGCCCTGATTTCTACGTCTGGGCATCTTACGCTGCAACAGAAAAAAAGATTTAACAAACCAGAAACGCACAAAGAAGTGCTGCTTTAAATTATTGTATTAAATCTCAGCTGTTGGCAATAACGCCATGGCGTTATTGCTTAGACCTTAGTATGGCGTTATTGCTAACAGTTACATTTTTTAACATAACCTATGTTTACTTAAAGAAAGAAAAAGAAATAAAAAACTTTGTTTGTCATAGCAACATGTCAAAATGCAGGCATCTGATTGGCTAAAATTAACTGGTATAAAATTTTCACCAAAATGGAAAATTCAATTCATATTCATTTATTCAACATTGATACGCTTGTCAAGTGCCGTGGGTAGTCTACTTTTCTTATAGCAACAATAAACAATAAAATGTCAGTATCGGTACCTAATAATTTAGGCTGTTTTTAATAGGGACGAGGGAGTCTTGAAAGTAAAGCTCTTCTTTCTCCTATTCAGTAGAAAACTTAAAGAAAATGCTAATGAAGGAAATGCAAAACAAATAAAAAAATAAACGATGTCATACTATAACTATTTGACAAAAATATAATTGGATAATTCTCCAATAATTGGAAAATCGTTGTCCCAGGCAAATTTTATGTAATAAATCTTATTATTATTCAGTTCTATGTATTAATAACAACAATATATTAGCTATTCTTTGGCACGCCATACCACATAATACTCGAATAGTAGTAAAATATTGTAATATTCAATTGAATGCACGCAATTCACATTCCCCTGTCGTGTCCCATTTCCAAATTTACTTTCAATATCGTTATTGTCTGAGTAAAATGAATATAAATGATACTAGAATACAGTAAGTATCTTTGTAAAATGCAATCATTTTTTGAAAATAGCAATTCGATGGAAAACACAGCAATTGAATGTTGTTCTCCATTTTTTGAACAAAATCGGTGTGAACTTTTCTTTCAGATGCAGGACTAATTGGACCGATGACATTTTGTGCAATTCTGGTTTTTATTTTTACATATAACTACGTAAAGATTAACTAAGAAATTGATTTAAATAAGTGCTCTATAGAATTGAGAAATTTACAGGTCAAGGGACATGTAAATTTGTCTCACTTATAGAGGTATTCCACTTACCCAGTGTCTCAGATATCCAGGTATAAATAAAAATAAACAGAGGGTTCCATTAATAGAGGTCAGAATACAGGTTATTTCAGTTATAGAGGTGCGATTTTTAAATAAAATAACGTATTATGTAAACATTATATGTACGTGAGTTTTAATTAAAAAAAAGATAATAAATGTAATAAACAAAAATATTCAAGTACGTTTTTTGTAAATAGTACAAAAATGTAAACAGAATGTATCAATTATAAAAATCTGTCATTTTAATTTGTCTTTTGGAAGTATCAGCCATCAGATGTTTTATGAAATATGCTTTGCGGTCACCAATTGATGTCATTTCAAAATAACTGCGCAAAGTTTCTAGTGCTTTAACTTTTTCAAATAAACATCTGAAGGTCATTGAGGCTCAAAATTAGTTAAGTGCGGAATTTGCGGGTAGAATAAGAGTAAGTACCTATAAATAACGATGTTATTTTAGTTACAGAGGTTAATGCATATAAAATTGTAATTCAACCTAACCTAACGCATCCTTTATCTATGATTCACTCGCTGTCTCAGTTATAGAGTTAACCCTTGTTATCCTAGCGTAACATATTATAAGTAACGCATTTTCAGTAGATTTCTATATGCACTTATGAAGTTGTTAAACTGGTTGCCTACGGATGGCACTTATATCTGACTCCTGCCATCATATCTTCTGGTGTTTATTTTATCAAAAAGTCATTGTGAGTGATTTTGTCGAAAGTAGTGATTATTTTGTAAAGCGGTGATTTCGGAAAACATGGTCGTTAGATTAGTGTAAGTAATGTATTGTTCAGAATATTTGTAAAAGGTTGTTACAAAAGTATTTTCTTACGATCACTACCCAAAGTAGGCTTTTGCACACTCAAATCTAACCGCAAAGTTGATGTTTTCCGCCAGCTGTCATAATTTGACATTATTGGCGCTCTTAAGCAGAAAGTAACTTTGGCGCACGCCTAATTTTATTTATAGATAAAAGAGAGCTAGTAGTTATTTTAATATAAACTGTAGAATAAATAAATATTTTAGTTGATTTTCTAATATGTTAAAGCATCCAACAGTATTTTCCGTAATAATTTAATGAGAAATAGGGAAATCTAAAAAATATCTGACATTAATGTAATAAGTGTTGCCTACGTACATAGGTACACGAAACTGCAATCTGGAAACTCCTAAGTACAAACAATGGCAATAGGTAGGCAACACAACATACTTGCAAATAACTTACGGATTATAAGAATCAAGTATGTCTATGTCAAAGAAAGAACCTAGTGCATTGTCACTGAAATATTTTTTGAGATAGTTCTGTGCTGTGTAATTGTATTAATATTTTACTATAAGTCAGTAAGTACTTAAAGAAACAAGAAAAATGGATACAAGTGATACTGATTTTTCAAATACACCGCCAGATATTGTCGAGGCGGCCAAAAAAGTCACTTTAAATCTACTTCCGGAGAAATCCAAATTAAAGTACGAAAATGAATATAGTCTATTTATAAGTTGGTGCAGATCCAAAAAAATTAAAAGATATTCAGAAAATGTGTTATTAACATATTTTGGGGAAAAAGCAGCAACATTAAAGTCATCAACCCTGTGGTCCAAGTATTCAATGCTAAGGCAAACATTGAAAATAAAAAACGACATTGACATTAGTCAATATGCAAAATTAATTGCATTATTAAAAAAAAATCTGTCGGTTATACAGCAAAAAAATCTTTAACTTTATCCAAGGAGCAGGTGGAAGAATTTATTCGCATTGCATTGTCTATTGTCATAAGTAGGCAACACAACATACACAATTAATCTTTTGTCTTCAAATAGTAGGCTTAATATGTCAAATAAACTTCCAATATTGTAATGAAAGTAACACGTTTTTAATAAAAAATTAATTTTATTTTGGTGAGATCGTAGAAAAAATCTTGTGTGTATTTCGAGCAGAAAGTCCTTTGGTAGTCTCGACAGATTGCCGCGCTCCGCTGACGCGTCGCGCGGCAACTTTCTGTCTCTACTGCCAAAGTACTACTTTCTGCTCTTGATACACAAATAGCTATTTTTGTGTAGTAGGAGATCTATCTTTTAGGCAGGTTATGTTGAAATTAAAGTTTTTAATTTTTACAATATGTTACAAAATATTTGAGCATTACATATAAGTATCGCTAGGACAAATCCACTACCAAATTATACTTTATAGATATAGTTTTGTTTTGCAAAATATGAGGGAAATTTATGAAAGATGTAATTTATTTTAGTGGTCTATCACTAGAAGAGGCTATAGAGTTAGCTTATGAAGATGAAGAAGTTGATGGTATTTTTACTGAACCGTCAGAAGTAAATGTACTTACTGACGAAGAGTCAGGAAATGAAGATGAAGTTGGAGATTTAGATCATCTTTCTGGTCGTCAACTCCGTGCTCAAGCTGAAATTAGACGAACAGATAATGATAGGAATGACACAGAAATAGAAACGGAACATGAAAACACAAAAGTTGAAAAAAGAAAAAGAACATTTTCCTGGATAAAGGGAGACTTTATTCCTCCAGAGAGAAAGTTTCCTTTGCAGAGTTTTTCGGAATTTGAAAACATGAGTCCTACAGATATCTTCGAACTATTTTGGAACGATGAGCTTTTGCAACACATACTAAATGAAACGAAAAAATATGCCATGTATAAAAATTGTGCTGATCCTAATATAAGTAAAGAAGAAATAAAATGCTTCATCGGTATAATGATTTTAAGTGGATATGATTGTAAACCCGGTAAAAGATATTATTGGGATTCTCAAACAGATTTGGGAAACGCTTTGGTTAAAAATTGCATGAGGAGGAACAGATTTGAACAAATTATGAAATTTATACATTTAGTTGACAATAATGAGATCGATCAAAATGATAAAGCCTGCAAGGTCCGCCCTCTCATGAACCACTTACAAACAAAGTTTTTACAATATTTTCTACCTGAAGATTTGGACTACGATGAGTCAATGGTAAAGTACTTTCATGTAAGCAATTCATCCACGGTGAGCCAATTCGCTTCGGTTTTAAAATGTGGTGTCTAAATACCAATAGTTGTTACCTGATTAACTTTGACCTTTATCAAGGTAAAAATCCGGAGAATATCGATACTGATGAAGTGCTATATGGAAAGTGTACTGCTCCTTTGATGGAAATGATTAGAGATCTCCCTGAGGATAAGCGAAACTATCCATACAAACTTACATTTACTTGAGGATTTGCGAGAGAAAGGTATTTGATGCACCGGAACAGTAAGGGAAAATCGAATTCCTAAAAATATACCTTTTACTCAAAAGTTGAAATTTAAAAAGGAAAGTAAACGCGGCGATTACCAGACGACAATAGATCGTAATAGTGGAGTTATATTTGTGGGGTGGTCTGACAACAATACAGTAACCACTATGTCAACGTGTTTTGGGATACAACCACTTACTACCGTTAAACGATATTCCCAAAAAGATAAAGCTATAGTTCAAGTACCTCGTCCATGTGCAGTAGAGAAATATAGCAGCTGTATGGGTGGGACGGATCTAATGGACCAAAATATATCCAGACACAGAATAGGGAATAGATCTAAAAAGTGGTGGTGGCTACTTTTTACAAGGATGCTTGATGTTTCTTTGGCGAATGCATGGTACCTCTACAATAAACGAGGAAAAAACTCAGAACAACTAGACTTTTTAAGAGATGTAGCTACGACATATATTTCTAGATATGGTACTCACTCTAAAGGAGCAGGACGACCAAAAGCAAGCCTGTCAAGTGCGACTTCAGGCAGAATAAATGATGAGCTCAGATATGATCGATTGGACCATATTCTGGTAAATATCTCGAATAATAAGAGAAGACGTTGTGCTAAGGAAGGCTGCAGTTCACATGTGAGAACAATGTGCAGAAAATGTAACTTGAGACTGTATATTGATTGTAACTGTTCTTTTTATAATAGGAATTAATCTTTATTTTATGTACTGTTTTTTCTTCTTCCATTTTGCATTTGTGATTTAGTTTTTATTCTATTCCGATTAACAGAAATTCAAATATATTTTAGAAATATTTAGTACTTACATTAGCCTATCGTTACATATATGTAACGGCTCCTAATTAACACCAAGTATATATTAAGAAGAAAAAAATGCTATAGTGGCATTTGCAGACATCATATAAAGCACATAAATATGAAAAAATACCAAAAAACAAAAAAATTAATAATTCGGGATAATAAGGACTATGATGATAAAATCGAAAGAACGAATACCAGAAATAGAGGCTTCGTCCCACTAACAGACGTAATTCAGTGTTCCCAACTCTAAAAAATGTTTCTCCCCAAAGACAAATTTAATAAAAATGGCATCTATATTTTAGCGTTAACCCGCTAGGTCAACAAATAAATGTGATTGGCTATATTAAATTACTCCAGGACAGGCCCTAATTTTTGTACCTTCATTTTTCTATATAAAAAAAAATAAGAAAATGAAAGAAGTCAAGAAATTCATAAAAATATACCTCTATAAAAAATCCCATCTCACTTATTTACTTCCTAAATTTGGTGGAAAACCCCTAAGCTGGGAACACTAGTAGTATCATTTGATCAATTCAAATGTTTTTATAAACTTTTATTGAATACAAGTATGGAGTATGGAGAGTAGTGTAATCAAAAAAACACACAATTAAAATTTTATCCCTTAAAATACCCTCAAAAAATTCTTCCCCCTAAAAAAACTCACTGCACAGATTTTTTCTCCCTAAATTTAGGGAGAAAACCACCAAGTTGGCATCACTGAGGAAATTCAGTGCCAAAGTGTTCCAGTTATGGAGGTTTCTCACTTATCCAGGTCCCACTTAGCTAAGTTTCACTGTATTTGTTTAGAAATTATTGGTTTATGCCTACATAATACATATTTTAAAAGTATAAAAACAAAGAGTGATTACTTATATTAAATGGAAATGTATTTTTTCTTTCATATAATCACAAATCAAGAGGAAAGTGTGATTTGTGGAAGCTCTCTACACACTCTACATGTTTAATTTTTTCAATATACCTTTTTTACAAATCTGCTCAATATTTAAGAATAATATGCATGGGACAGTTTTGTATGGTCCAGTTTCCAGTTAGTAGAAAAACACCCATTGATTAATAACTTGCATCGATACACATCAATTTAGAAAAATATAACAATTTTTGTTTTATTTTAGGCGCAACTATATGCGTGGCAAATTCAAGATTCAAGGTAGACTGTAATTTTTGTGTGTGCAGTTCAGATGGCAAACACTATTCTTGTACAGAAGATAAATGTTTACCAAGGGTATGTATCTTAACTACATAAATCCATGTTTCGTTGGTTTCAGAAATAATTAGTTCCGTTCGGTTATCCCCAATATGCAGCATTCACAATGACGAGCTATATAGTATTTTTCTAACTTTAAAAATATCCAGCAAACGCACTCTTATTGGTCATCTATAAATTATATAAAACATTATTCTACTGAGCATCCAATAGTGCAAGGCATTCACAACCTACATTAAATTCTTCATTTCATGTAGAAGATAAAACAGTTTCTTTCATCTGGCCACTATCTCACCTCGAAGTAACCGGAAATGAAACTGCGAATCTACATACTAAAAGGAGATATCGTCAAAATTACCATAATGAACATTAACCAAATAAGCAAAGACCTTAAAACTCACTATAAATAACTAACTCTCGAATTCTGGAATGATTATTGGAAGAAAAGTGGCGATAGTCATTATATCTTTCAATCGACTCCTGATATCACCTCTACGACCAACTTAACAAGAAGAGAAGCAACGATCATTAGAATACTTAGTATTGGTGTCATGGCTACCTTATGATCTCAGGTGATCCTCCCATCTGGCAAGTCTGTCATACTATCATTACTGTTAGACATTTACCAATAGATTGCTAACACTCATCAGCGAATGCAACTGAAACCAAACCTCAAAGAAATGCTGAACAACCAGATAGAAAACGTGATCAAGTTTCTCAAAGAAGCCAACCTTTACATAGGAATATAAAATTAATGTTGTATTATAATGTTCAACTATTTGTAAAATCTGTTTGTTTTATGGCAATGGTCATAGTATGGAGGCAAAGAACTCCTTATCATTTTCTGCTTTCTCCTTGATGTTTCCTTTTATATTATCCTTTGCTTCGTTTACTTTTTTTGTTATTTTTATTGATTGCCTTCTTTTCAGGTGATCATGTTTGTTCTGTTATTTTTTTTTCCTGCTATTACTTAGTACTTAGTTTGTTGAATTTTGACTTTCCCGTTTATCTCTCTATAAACTGACATTGCTTTTTAATTAAAAACTAAAATTCAATTGGTAGGTCCCTATTTTAAAATATACTGATAACCCCCTCTTCAGGAATGATTCAAGATTCTCGTGTGCAGCCAGAGTCAAATATTTTAATGTTTTTCCTGCTGTTTTAATACATTGAGAATAGTTCTTTGTTGTTTTAGAATGATGATAATTTTATTGTAACCCAATCCAAAGATGGACACAAACTATTAGTTCCTAGAAACAATGGCGATGTCGCTGTGATCAAAACCAGACAAATTCGTGCTTTGGAAGGTATACAGGATGTGGATAACAGGTAAGATGCTGCTTCTGCTGGTGTATCTATCAAGGAAGGTGAAAAAATTACTAAAAATAAGAGTATGAAGAATAACTCAGATGTCCTTGAAGAGTTCCTCCTTCAATATTTCTCGAGTCCTTAAGTTAAATTGATTATTTACTTTTTATTTTAGTAAACGACTGGATGTAGAAGTTATGCAACCAAATAATTCCGAAGAAAGTGACTTTATCGATACCAATGACGAAGAGCCAGGAAGTGATGAAATTTACCAGAAAAGATGGGAACGATTAATACCAAAACAAGTACCAAATTTTCCCGAATAACTTACAAGAAAAAGCAAGATTTTTAAACACCACGTAAACATCTTCTCCAACAAACAATAATTCAATTGTGATCAATGAGAAATTTTTGTCCAGCACTCTTTTGTAAATCGGTCTTTGTTCTCTATAGTCTCCTCATCTGGTTGATATATCAGCATTCAAGTGGCTTCAGAACAGTTTTTCGTGACATTTATGACCGATTTCACCAACCAGTTCCTAAAGTTAGGTAATACCTAAATCGGATTCAGGAATTGCTAAATGCAATTTACGTTTCACCACGCGCTAAGAAATACCTAACATTATCACTCTTAGGAGTTACTTAGCGCGTGGTGAAACGTAAATTGCATTTAGCAATTCCAAAATCTGATTTAGGTATTACCTAACTGTAGGAAATGGTTGGTGAAATCGGGCATTAGCAAACTTGATACTCTGTCTGGAGATCAATGTTTCAGGATAAAAAACAGCCTTCTCTTGAGGCTTCTCATCTGCTTTCTGATGCCGAGGAGCTGGTTATCTATAACATTTACGAGATTCAAGAGTAATTTTTTGTGACATTTGACAAATTCTGACTAACAGTATCTATCTTGGATATCTCTCCTTCGGGAAAACCAAAGGACCCTTCTTCTCTTGAGGCTTCTCATCTATTTGGATATGCTGAGAAGTTGGTTATCTTCAATATTTAAGTGGTTCCATAATAGTTTTTTTGTAACACTAAAAACCTGGTATTCACTGGACTAACGGTGTCTTCCTGGAGAACGCTGTTTCGGGATAACCAAAGATCCTCCCTTCTCTTGAGCCTTCTATCTGCTCGGACAAAGTATTGGCAAATTTGGTAATCACCTGACTAATCGTACCTTCTCTTCAGGCTTTTTATCTGAATTGTGATATTGAGGAGCTAGTTAGCGTTCACGTATTTTAAAGGTTATTATTTGTGTCTCCCTCACGTATCAATGGAGGTAGTGGGGAGTACCAATACATAAAACTGTATATTGTCAGGTTAAACTCGTCTTAGGAAAAAACAAATTGTATTTTCAGTAAACCTGTGAGAATACCACAGGATGATAATAATTCAAAAGAAACACTGTAGCAGATATAGATAGTGTTTCAAGGGTTTGTTGAATAGCTTTTTCCAGCACAATAGAAACGTGGAATAAGAAAAAGTGTGGCTAAAGCTATATAAGGATTCATGACCTTGGGTGTAAATGTATCTAAATATTTATGACAAGGAGGCTAAAAAAGAAAAGAAGCATCAGATGTTTTATGTGTGATAAAATATAAGTTCTCAAATAATGTAAAGTTAGATCTAACGGTTATTACTTAATATAAATTATTTTTTTAGTTTTAATATTTTTAGCCTGTTATTTTTTACATGTTTAGTTTCATATAATTATAATGTTATGGTACCACAGTTTAAAAAAATAGCCAAAAGGTAGGTATACAAACGAACATTGATATTCTTATTAAATTATCATTAAATGTTTTTTCTAAAATAAATGTTAGAGTATGCCTAAAATCCTTGTTATTTTGTGTTATCTTTTTTAGGTTTTGTTTATTTAATAAAGAAAAACTTGGACTTCCTTTTCCTGTAGCATTTTGTATGGATAGGTATCAACGCCAAAGTCTGTCAACATACGACAGAAAAATTGACGTGACAGATTATTAATGTTTTGTTATTGTTTTCCTTCTTTGTATCAATATATCAAGAAAGTAAGATAGTAATAAATTCTTCAACGGCATATGTATCAAAATAATTAGAGTTTGTCATGATTGGGAGATATCAAGTCAGGTGGCACTAACTACAGTTTTCATTGGTGGAACAGCGAATCACGAATAACAAGATATAACATTTTGTTATTTGAGAGCAACGACGAACAACGAATAACGAACAACAGAGTTTATAAATCCAGCTTTAGAATCTGAACTTTAATTTGTTTCTTTGACTCTATTATTATTTTATATGATGCCTTTTGTTAGTTTATTATTTTGTTGACTTTATTATAATTCCGGAGAATTGACATGTTGCGAAAACTTTGATTGTGGAAATGGCGAAGATAAGGTAATTATATAATATTATGTTAATATGAGGTAGGGGGTATTTTTCTAAGAAGGGCAGTTGGAGGAACAAGAAATTGGCCGTACTCGTGTTCTTTGACGTCGGGAACGCGTTTAACAGTGTCAGAAAATGGGCAGTGCTGAGCGCGTTGCTGAGGCTTGGAGTGGGGGAGGGTTTGGTTAACCTGGTGGAGGACTACCTGACGGGACGTGTGATATTAGAGACTAGAGGGAGGAGGTATGAGACGGAGGCTGGAATGCCCCAGGGCTCGGTTCTTGGACCGACGCTATGGAAGTGTGTGTTTGATGAGGTTTGTGGGATAGTATGTGAAGAGGGATGTGAGATTACGGTGTATGCGGACGATGTGTGTCTGGTATGTACGGCAAAGGGAGAGGCGGAGATAGAAAGAAAGGCGGAGAGATTGTGTAGCAAGATTGTGGAGAAGATAGAGCGGTGTGGAGTAGAAGTGGCGGAAGATGAGACGATGGGGTTGCTAGTGAAGGGACGGAGCAGGAAGAGGGAAGTGGTGGTGATGGAGAAGGGAAGGAAAATTTGGATGGAGGAGTCTGTGAAATACCTAGGGGTGTGGTTGTATAGTCAATTATCCTTCAGATCACACATATTTTAGAAGGGGAAAGTGAGGGCAGCATGGCTGGGGAGATTGATGTGTAATGTGAAAGGACCGGGAGAGTTGAAGAGGAGGGTAATTGGTAGGACGGTAGAGCAGAGTATGCTGTACGGTGCGGAGGAGTGGGGTGAAAGAGCGGGAGTGAATGCGAGAGCTAGGCCACTCCTGCGGATGCAGAGAGGGATACTGCTGAGGGTGGTGCAGGAGTACAGGGCAGTGGGTGGACTGGCAGCAACGGTGCTGGCAAGGACCTACCCATTGGGCGTGATGGCTAGAGCCAGGAATAAACGCTGGAGGGGTGTGACCAGAGAGGAAGTACAGGAATGGATGGAGGAGGAAATTATGATAAGGTGGGAGGAGTATGAGGACGCTCTAAAAGGAGCGATTGGGAATAGGAGAGATTGGATGGACCGGAAATTCGGGGAGGTGAACTACTTCTCGACATGGGTCGAGAGTAGGGTACCTCCACAAGATTGGGAAAAGAGAGACTGTGCGAGAGGTATGAAGTGGAAGGTGATGTGGAGCATGTGTTTAGATGCTGGAGGAACGATTAATTGCTGAAGAAGCTGGAGAGGAAACTAAGGGAGGCGGTTTATTGGAAGAACATGGTGGAGATAATGTTGAGGGGGGAGGAGGAATGGATGGAGGTGAGTGGCGTAGTAGAGAGCATGGTTAGGGGGAGAGAAGGACTCGATATGGCATGAAAGGTAGGAGTGATAGCTAGGGAGAAGACGACGGTGTGAGCGGAGAGTGTGCCGCCCGTCTCGAAGTATGCTAGGTTAGTGATTCCGAGGCGGGGTAACGAGGAGTTTGAGGTGGGTTTGGTTGGTAGGTATCCCCTTGGGGATGAGTCCAACACTGTTTGGGTCCTGGACCCATTCGAACATGAGTTTCCCATCTCGACACGAAAAATAAATGGTAATATGTTTATGATTTCTCCTATTTGTAGCTATTTTCATCAATAAATAATTTTTTTCCTCATTATTTTTTAAAGTACTCTGTAGTACGCGCTATTTTCTTTAAACCGTTTCGAGATCTAGGGACCAACCCTAGCTCCGTAGCAACACGCGCGTCATCTACTCGCACCTTACAGCAGAGTGGATCAGTGGAGTATTGCGAACTATAATTTTGCACGAACTTGACGTCTCAGGGTTGTCTTTGCGAATCAAATTCCTTTATTTTGACAGGGCTGTGACAACAATCTGAATATTTCCAAAAAGTTGTAGTGCACGTTACCTGGCTGCAAAATTAAGAAGTGAAAATTACCCTGGCTTGACAGCTGTAAGTTCCAGATATACTATACATGCGCCACCAGTATATAACAGTTGATGAATCTTGAATCCACTACTAGTATTGTATGATATATAATGCTACCTATTAGACACCTGAATTAAAAAGATCGTCAGCTGAGAGGACAGCAGCCGATGAAAGTTGTCCAAAAATAAACGCATAGTATTTTGTTCATCTTGAGAAAGGTCTGTAACGTTAATTTCGTTCACTTTACTTTCCTCCAGTTAATTAATAATAAATTATCGTATGGGCGGCGAATAGCCAGTCCTTTCTAATGCCCAACACCGAGAAATGTTTCGAGGCTGAATATATTTACAGTCGACAAGAGTCGAAATCAAAGTTTTAATACGGGCCGAAAGAGTTCCGTCTGTGGTGAAAATAGCCACTGTTATTTGTTAGTCCCACTTCGACATCGTTCTTAACTCTTCTTCTATCAATTATTAATTGAATGTAAATTTATTTCCTGGTCAAAGCGTCTGAGTTTGACATGAACATGAGACGTAAGTCTATTATCTCTCATATGATTTCGTGTATTTAAACAGTGGCAAAAAGGTTTCATTCTTTCTTTCCTGTGAACATGTGCTATTAAAGCCAAACGTATCTTATCTTTAAAAAGTGCATTCATGTGAATGGTAAGTTAGTTCGCTTAAATGTATGTTAACTATTCTTTCTTAGCAGTTTTCCACTTTCATATTTTTATTATGTAGCAATGTCGTTCCAGTGCCAGGAATATATATCGATATGATTTTGTTTTTTTTGTTCTTTCATATTTCTTTTCTTATTCTCTTTGAATATATTTCAAACCTTTTTAAAATATATACATGTTTAATATATGTCTATATTTACCGGTATAGAATCAATTATTCGATTTTATTATTTTTTATTTGCTTTCTTTGATTATTTTTTTTTTATTAAAATACAGGATGTATGAACCACGTTTTCAAATGATTTTCTTTAACATTGTAATACCAAATTCGTTATCAAAATCATACTTCAGACATCCTGGATTTTGTAAAGTTGGGTAAATTTGTTCCTGATACTACCATTATTGTTCCTTAGCACTTTACCTGGGACAAGGACTCCATCTGAAACCAGAACGTTATCTGTACCTAGATCTGGAACTTTAACAAGGACTCCATCTGAAACCAGGACCGGATTCAGGATATCTTTACCTTTATCTGGAACCAGGACTCCACCAGAACACCACTCCAGGAGAGTAACATATATATTTCACCGAGATCGCTTCTTCAACATAGAACAACTCAATAAAAAATCTAGTCATTTTTTTCCTGTTTAATTTTTTTATTAAAAAAGTCAATATACAACTTGTAAATTTAATAACGTTGTTCATAGAGTTTATTTTCCCTTCCAATATTCAAGGATTTGTCGCTATAAGGCTGATGTGAGTAACAAATAGACTAGTATTATTCAGGGTGGCGCCCACTTACCTTTCTTAACTTTCATAATTATTAATTTCAGTAACTTGATTAATAAATAACTTTCTTCAGTACCTTAATTAAAATAAATTTCTAGGAGAATTACCCGAGAACCGGTAAGACTACTCTCTGAATTTTTACTAGTTTGGTCTCAGAATCTACACCTGAGGTGCTCTCTAAAATGAGTAGCCGTTACAGGTTATAATGGCGAATATTACCTATTGAATTCGTTGAGTGTATAAATAAAAAAACTGTTTCATATGCTAAAGATGGAAACACAGCTTCACCAAGACAAAGCCCCGTACCACAATTTGATCTAAACGATGTTATATTGAATGATTTCGCTTTGAATTACTTCCTCACCCATTATACTCTCCAGAATTGTCCTCAGCATCGACTCGTTGTTGAAGGCATTAAAAAGATGCTTCAGGGAATGTTATTTGGTTCAAATTAAGAAGTGGTCATCGACTTTGAGAGCAAAGTCAAATCGTTTCACAAAAAAGACACCATAAGCTAGAAGAGAGTTCTATACCATTCAAAACGGAATAACTCGAAACAGATCTACAAAAATTCAGGAATCTTCAAATAGGACAACACTAAGTAATCTTCCGTAAGAACCGGAAATTTTTTTAAGGATAAATTTACGGTAAACTAATTTTTTGCGTTATCTTCAAAAAATAAATGTTTTGTCTGTTTTTTCAACGGTAGTTTATCCCATCAAAACTTGAGACAATTCCGAAGTTAAACTCGTGCAAATTATCTCTGAAATGAAAGTGGTGGGCCCATTTGTAAAGCGAAAATTGTCTCTCGGGAAACACTCCGACTAAAATGTGTCATTTCTCATAATTGCCTCTTGGATTGTTTCATTAGTGACATCGTTAGAACTAACGACTCTCCTGGATATGCTCAAGGAAAATTATATTCATGCTGTCCTGCGAGAGTTTTCAGAACTACGAGGTACATGTTGAAGTTTTTGTTGTTTTCGTCTTCGCATATAAGGGGTGATTCATAAATATTAGCACATAGGTGCAGAATATCTGTTCATATTTAGAGTGAAGAGACACTTGCAAGCTGTGAATTTCAAAATATGATCGAAAAGATCCGATCTTTTGCTTAGAATTTAATAATTATTGAACTAGAACTTAAACAATATTTTATATATTTTCAAATACACAATTACAAATCGCTAATGAAAAATAAAATAATCCAAGAAGAGGTTCTGGAGGAAATCCTGTGAGGACATGCAAGAAGTCCCTCACAGTTTCAGAATTAACCATATTCTTAAAAGGGACACTTCTAATAAACTTGGTTCAATTCAGTTTCCGAGCGGACAGTTTTCAAATACTGAGGTAGTTGTTCTAGAGCACCTCCTCAGTGTGCACTTGCGTGGTCAATCAAGGGACTCGAGCTCTCCGAGTTGTGAGGGCTCCATGACCGACCAACCCTCGGGATAAGCATTAAGTAAGGATCCAGTATGGGAACCCGAATAATTGCTCGCGGATCAAAAGGAATAGAGGAGTAAACCTCGATAAAACAATCCGTAATTTACGTTGTTAGCTACCGTAACAATAGATGAATGGCTGCGCGAAAGTCAGTCAGAAATGGTGCATCCAGGATACCTGGTGACTTCCCGGAGTACCCAGCCTTACCACCACAAGCGGGGCTCTGTGGTGGTGGAC
Organism: Lochmaea crataegi; assembly: GCA_947563755.1. NCBI lineage: Eukaryota > Metazoa > Arthropoda > Insecta > Coleoptera > Chrysomelidae > Lochmaea > Lochmaea crataegi. The sequence goes on from OX387425.1 coordinate 16,920,494, forward strand.
TTTCAATTCCCTAGCTACTCGTGGGATGGAATATGGATAAAGGATAAGAAGAAATAGAACAGGAGGTGATGGATGAAGGAAGGCAAGGAATTTTTGGTAGATAGAGGATAGTAAAACGAACTGGAGACTAGCGGGTGGAGTGAAGAGGAAGGAGGTATCGTCTTTGGAAGACAAGGAACAGAAAAGGAAACTGAAGGAGAAAGGAATGAAGGAAGTGGATAATGGGAAGGAAGAAGAGAGGGAGAGTGTAGAGAGATTGAAAGATATGGTAAGGCGGCTGGAGGAGAGGATGGAAAGGCGGGAGGAGCAGAAGGCAGCGGCAGAGTGACGGGTTAAGGAATTGGAGAGGCTGAGGTGGAAGGACGATAGGAAGAAGATAATGCAAATACGATGGGAGGTGGGACAAAGAGACTGGGAAGGTTGGAAGGAGGTTAGAGATAGGGACTGGGATGGTAAAAAGGGGGAGGAAATAGAGGTGAAGGTGGAAAATCCAATGTTAGGAGATGAGAAGGTTAAGGTGGTATGGGTAATCAAGGAAGACAGTGGAATGGAGAAGGGGATACAGGGGATGCTTAGGGATAGGTTCCCGATGCTAGGAGGAAAAGGAGAGGAAATAGAGTGGGTCAAGAAGGTACGCACTAGGAAAGGAATGGGAAAAGTAGTGTCCACTTTTTAGGTTCGGTTCAGATAGATTCAAGCTGAGACAACGGACCGGTTACCAAAAAAAGGCCACCAAAGAGGACAGCAAACTAACGAATGAGATCCTCAGACCCAATCCTATCAGCTTTTGCAAAAGGGAATAGACATCATGATGGATCCTTTAGTTCTGATACTGGCCATGCTTTAGGGTACCAATTGCATGGAGGGAGTCAAATGTGTTTATTCCCAAACCAGGGAAAGAAACGTAGGTACACCCAAGCTAAATCCTATCGACTGATTAGTCTGACATCATTCATGGCGAAAACCATGGAAAAAGTTAAATTTGTAAGAAGGAGTGGTTAAGAGCATCCCTCTACATAGACTACTATGGGCTTATCATTGATACCCCTCACAAATTCCCATGAAAAAACTAACTCAATTGGGGAAAAATGTACCTACAGGTAAGTTTGAATGTCGTGCCCTGCGTCTTTTAATTTTTTTCCGAGTTATGAAAATAACGTGACGCAAGCTGGATTAAATTCCAAGAAAGGCGTGAAGTGAAAGATTAATTCCTGAGAGAGGTACTGTATGCGCGATTTAATTAGTAGTTTGAATTCAGATCGAGACAGCAGCTTTATGGGTAGCAATTAACGTTGTGGCGGCTGGTAATCAGCTACAACCGCCCTTGTTGTATTCGTAAAGCTCTCGAGGGACCACTGACTCGTGTATTGTTATAGCTGATAATGGAAATACCCTCAGACTGATTGATGGTGATTTGTTTGATACGTATAACTGTAATAATGTAGAATAATAAGGAGATACCACTACATAGGTACAGAAATGGGTTGAGTAAAAATGAAACCTACGAGGTATTTTAATTTTATCGTTATAAATAGTTTAACTATAGTCTGTACACTTGGAAACTGGTGAAAAGAAATGTAAATTTGCAATTACAGTACTCTAAAACTCTTCTCTGACGTGCATTGTTATGTAAACAAGAGTAAAATTAATTTATGAAAAAAATGGTTAGTGGTGCTTAATTTGCTGTGTATCTCTTCAACCTAGGTGAAGAATATTAAATTTAAGCACAATTCAATATTTGGTGGAGGAACTTCATCATGCACCAAAATTTTAAAAATTGCATCATGCATTGGGGTGACATTCGCTGATACCCAAAAGATCTATTGTGCCCCTTCCTTCTGCTTAGTTCCTGAGGAAAGTCTTAGAGACTAGTAGTTCCTTTAGACGTTTTTCCCGAAGGAATTTTATGATATCCGCAGGGTTTAGTGTCCCTTTTCCATCCAGTAGTCTAGGTGTTGTGGCATGGGATTCTATATGTAATCCGCAAGTATGTGGACGGAGGTTTCTTCTTCCATACCACAGCATCTACATTCTTCTTCCTCTACTATTTTGAGATTTTTCAGGTGCCGATTCAGGCGACAATGTCCCGTTAGGATCCCTGTTAAAACTCTTAGGCATTCATTTGATCTCAACAGTAAAAATAACTAATCAAAATGTCAATCAGTCATGTGTCAAATTTGTCAAAGCGGATTATCCACGATGCCAGCCCATTTAAGTGAGTTTGATAGCGAATAATTTAGTCTAGTCCACATGTGCTTTTTAGGTCAAAATTTTTAGCCCGCCTCGGAAAATTGTGATCGAGGTGTCATTCGATTCGTCATCGCATCTAGAAACTTTTTAAAAAATTTGGAGTTTTGCTTGCAAAAGTTATAAACAATTTAGTAAAAAAATGGGGGTTTTGTTTTTTGCGAATATCTCAAAAAGTATTCAAAATTTTCGAAATTTGAAAAAAGATCTAAAAAGAGGAACAAATTTCCTAAAAAAAAGTCCTACCTCCCGGAACTCTAGGACCAATAGTTATAATTTTTCTAGAGGGTTGAAAATACGGCCGAAAACGGGAACTCTAGCTTGCGTAAGCTCTGCCCACTTCGGACCTTATTTGAACTTATTAAATATGAAAATTAAGAAATGAAAAAATTCAGGCACCTACAGGATAGATCAATGAACAATAATCCTGCGATCAAAAATTTTTATCGCGATTTTTCAATTAATTACCCATTAATTAACAATTTTTTGTAGCACGAACATCAACATTGAAAGTGTCATTGTTAAACTATTAATCTGGGATTTTTTTCCTTTTATGGAGCTATTTACAAAGGCTATAGAATAGATTCCCGTTGGAAAAATTAAAAAATTGTTAATTTTCACTTTGTTATTAACAATTTACTTAAGTTAAAAATTATCAACCTCGATTAAACATTGAAAAAAATATTTTTTTTATAATATTGCTATTGGTCCGTTTTCTTATGATCATAGGCTACTTAAAAATGATTTTTAATCATTTTTATCCTATATTGTTTAAAAATTTTAATTTTTAAAAAGATAATTTTTAACTTAAGTAAATTGTTAATAACAAAGTGAAAATCAACAATTTTTTAATTTTTCCAACGGGAATCTATTCTATAGCCTTTGTAAAATAGTTTCATAAAAGGAAAAAAATCCCAGATTAATAGTTTAACAATTATCGCATTTTCAATGTTGATGATTGTGATACAAAAAATTGTTAATTAATTAATGGATAATTAATTGAAAAATCGCGATAAAAATTTTTGATCGCCGGATTATTGTTCATACGCAAGCGAGAGTTCCCGTTTTCGGCCGTATTTTCAACCCTCTAGAAAAATTATAAATATTGGTCCTAGAGTTCCGGGAGGTAGGACTTTTTTTTAGGAAATTTCTTCCCCTTTTGGGATCTTTTTTCAAATTTCGAAAATTTTGAATACTTTTTGAGATATTCGCAAAAAACAAAACCCCCTTTTTTTACTAAATTGTTTATAACTTTTGTAATTTTTGCAAGCAAAATTCCAAATTTTTCAAAAAGTTTCTAGATGCGATGACGACCGAATGACACCTCGATCATAATTTTCCGAGGCGGGCTAAAAATTTTGACGTAAAAAGCACAGGTTGACTAGACTAATTTGGAAATTCGTCTATTAGACGACTGGCCCAAGAGTTTAATAGAAGCAAAACCACGATTCTTTTTTTTCTCAGTTATTGGCACTGACTATTATCAACTGGCCAAATCTTCGTATCTTGTACAGAATACTCAAGCGAATCCTTCATTATTAGTATAATATTCACTGATAGCCAGGCTCTGCTTAAGGCTATCAGTAATCCAACAACTAGATCTAGACTGGTGAAAAACTGCAAATATTCCCTCAACAGGCTGACAAGAGGCAACAAAGTGTCTCTAATATGGGCGCCGGCACATGAGGGGATTGCAGGTAATGAAATGGCGGACCAGTTAGCTAAAGAAGGCTCTAAAGGAGACTTCATAGGTCCGGAACCGTTTTGTGGAATCACAAAAGATTGCATAAGAGATCGGGAACTGGCTAGATAGGGAACACCAATTCAAATGGAGGGTGACACAAGGGCACCTTCATACAAAGAGTTTACTGAACAAGGTAGACAAAGAACTCTCAACCAGGCTACTGAAACTGGGTAAGAGACGTTTGAAGACAGTTACCGACCTTGTGACTGGACACTGCACTTTCAGGAAACAGCTGCAGAAAATGGGCAAAGTTAGTGCAGAAAATGTGAACTTGATGATGAAACATCTTCTCACATACTCTGCTTCTGCGAGAACTTACAAGAACTTAGATGGAAGCACTTTGGAGAGAAATTAATACAACCATCACAACTACTGAAAATCCCTCCAGTCAAACTAGTGGCCTTTATAGAAGACACGAAGCTTCTGGAATGGGAGTAGATAACATGGGAAATGGTACAAAGATTCAGTTCAAGTGCCTGGGCTGATGAGCACAACTCAAATGTAAGAATGAATGAAATGAATGAAATTTATGTATTCATTAAAATATCACCCTATTTCTAAATTTAAGCTAGTGATTCTTTTTGTATAAATGTTATAATACATTTTTATTTTCTCCACCTCGTTTTATTGCCTTACAAAATTTAATTTTATCATTACATCTACAAACATTTTTTTGAGCTGGCATCACTGCCCTAGAAATTATACTATAACGACTAGTTTATTATTGAGACATTTTAAAAGCTAGAAAATCACTATTTTCGATTATTATAGTTGTACCAGTTTTATATGACGCGTACTGCACCATTGAATAGCATACTTTCCGAGTCTGGTTATGGAATTGGGATCCCATTCCTCCTTGTTACTTAATTGTGGCATGTACCAGGATTTCTGATTTCTAAAAAGCGAGGAGGTGGTTTTTTTAATGATTCCCTCTCTACTAGTCCGTATCTAGTTCTTTCTGCAACAGTTTCCACCACCATATGTATATAGTGGTGTGAGGTTGAGAATCACTTCCGTGACCTCCTTTGAGCATGTTTTAATTGATCCTGCGTAATGATATACAGGCTAGTCTTTGAATTATGTTTTCTCTCGTCGTCAATAGGCTAGTCCTACTACTCCACGCAATGATTCTATTCTCAGGTTCCTTGGGCTACAGCCTCAATTTCTCTCAGGATATTCCAAGGTCAGTCAAACCACACAGGAGTTCGTCAACCGTCAGACTCCACATTAATATAAACTTGATTATTTTAGGTATAAAACTTGGGATTTTGTATAAGTTTATGACAATTTCTGGGCGTTCACTAAAAGTAACGTATATTTTCGTATTTTGTAACTTCTTTCGAAAAATAGCGATAGAAAACATTACAGGAGTATATTTAGGTAAAAATTAACTAACTCAATTCTATTTCTGCTTAAATTTAAACATTTCCATCGATCTACTTAGAGTTCTCCTCGTAGTTTGGACAAGTTTAAATTACTATGAAAATCATTGACGACCTGAAATAGTAGATGTGATCCGTTTAATGAGAGAACTCCTTGAAAGTCAGGATTGAACGGTAGGTTAAAGTATTGAGGTTCTACTGGTAGTTTTTCATTGTAAGGGATAGGTTTTTTAGCAAATCGCGGTTCAGGATATCTAATTTTTTAGCCCTTTTAGGAATCGAGTTATATTTATCCATTCAGTAAGGAGTTACAACTGTAATGAATCCATATTTTGTCTTGTTGTTCGACACGAAAGTCAGAAAAAACTTCATTCGCATTTTTTTTAATGACGATGTAAGGTTTTTTCGTTGGAATAACCACAAAACTCACTCAACAAAACTTGTAAACAGGATAATTTACATTATTTAAGAATAATTTACCTAAGCATTAATTCATATATTTGGGTTGTGCCCATCAGCCCAGGCACTTGAACTGAATCTTTGTACAATTTCCCATGTTATCTACTTCCATCCCAAAAGCTTCGTATCATCTATAAAGGCCATTAGTTTGACTGGAGGGATTTGCAGTAGTTGTGATGGTTGTATTAATTCTTCTGCAAAGTGCTTCCGTCTAAGTTCTTGTAAGTTCTCATAGAAGCAGAGTATGTGAGAAGGTGTTTCATCATCAAATTCACATTTTCTGCACTAACTTTGCCCATTTTCTGCAGATGTTTCCTCAAGGTACAGTGTCCAGTCACCAGGTCAGTAACTGTCTTCAAATGTCTCTTACCCAGTTTCAGTAGCCTGGTTGAGAGTTCCTTGTCTACCTTGTTCAGTAAACTCTTTGTATGGAGGTACCCTTATGTCTTTCTCCACCAGACTATTGTTCCGTAGGTGATCGTTTGCCTTATCACAGTTATGTAGAGTCAGTGGACCACCTCAGGTCGTATTCCTCAGGTTTTGCCCATAACTCTTCTGCATTGCCAGAAAAGCTTAGTCGCCCTGGTAGTAATTTTTTCCAGGTGTTTCTCCCAGATATTTAACTTCTTTGAATATTTTTAGTTCTTCCCCGAACAACAGTACTCTACCCTGCGGGAGAACTCTTCCATTCGTAAAAGTAACTAGTTTTTTTTGGATTAACTGAATGGTCCTCTTTGAGGCACCATTCCTCCACAATTCGCAGTGCTTTCTGAAGGACATTCATAACCACCTCTGTGAATTTCCCATTGGTGACAATCACTATGTCGACCGCAAAGCCCTGCGTCCATATGCCTTGATCATTCAACCTACAGATCAAGTCATCCACAAAAGTGGTGAAAGTACTCCACTTTGAGGACATCCTTTAGTTGTCTAACGGTGTATGTTTTATCATGCATATGTGCTGATATTCTCCTATGCTCGAGCATGGATCCTATTCATTTGCATGTGGTGCTGTTAATCCCTCTTTTTTTAAGGGATCTGATAATTGATGACATCGATGTGTTGTCAAAAGCATCTTCGATGTCTATAAATGCTGCAAGGGCTACTTCCTTATGATTCAGGCTCCTTTCGAGACCTGAGACCAAATTATGCTTCACCTGATTTCCCTGCTTGATAAGCCCATTGTAGTCTATGTAGAGGGATGCTCTTAAGCGCTCCTTCTTCTAAGTACATTTGTAAGACTTTTTCCATGGTTTTCACCATGAATGACATCAGACTGATTGGTCGGTAAGATTTAGCCTGGGTGTACGTTTCTTTTCCTGGTTTAGGAATAAACACCACCTTTGACTCTCTCCATGCAATTGGTATATACCCTGATAAGATGGGGTCTGAAGATCTTATTCGTGAGTTCACAGTCCTCTTTGGTTGCCTTCGTTTTGGCAACCGGCCCGTTGTGATAGCTTGACTCTATCTTTACCGAACCTGGAAAGTGCACACTAAGGAGAAACTCTAGAGCATCTGCCGGTCACAAAACATAAATATGGTCAAAAGAATTATCGACGAACGAAAGATGTTCATACGAAAAGCCCACGCTTTTTTCGAAAAATCAGCGACCAAACTATCTGAAGAGGCGTTGGGATATACAAAAATTGTATGGAGAACAAAAGAAATGAAGACTCTTAATGATACCGAATTCAAAAGTTACTGAGAAAGTTACTAAAATAAAAACTAGATGTACACCTCTTATTCTAAGTAGTTTACGTTAAGTGGTGCATGAAATTTATGGCGAAGGAAAGCATGTATCGGGAAAAACAATTCGTGAGCGGTTCCGAGAATAAATGCCAGATGTATGAGTAGGATCTAGCAAAGGGACTATTATTAACTGGATACATAAAATTGATTTAAAATTTGAACAAACTAATAATAAAAAACTTTTAATGGAGCTTCCTGCGGTACTATCCAAGAGGTTACAGTTACTTAGACAATATTCCGATGAAGAAGGCTCATATAAACCAAAGATTTTGGATGAGACGTGGACTTTTATCTAAGTACAGATGAAAAAAACATGGCGGGATAATACTGTATTAACGTAGTGCAAGAAAACAGGCGAGAGCTCAGGATAAATAATCATGCATGCAGGATGAGAGGACGGTTTTGTTGAAGATGCAGATATAGTTTTTAAAAGCAACCGAAAAACCGGCGACTATCATGATAATATTGTTGCGAGGTCACCAACTCAAAGCCGGCCCTGTCCCCCGACTGTAAATTTTGGTGGCTGCGCCGATATTCTCCCCTTGCGTTAAAATGTACTCGAACATTCTGGAACGGTTTTGTTCGCGGGTAGCCCGAGCGCCGAAGGCACTAGAGTTTTCCAGAACCGATAAGGACTATATGTACGCGGGTTTTCGAGTGCGTAGACAGTTAGTTAGCTAGTTCGAAACAATTAGTGAAACGAGTACAGTACAGTTAGTTCGGAAGAATTAGTGAATTAAATAGTGCAGATAAATAGGGTAATATCCAAGTGGTAAAAATAAATTAGAACTAATATACCGGGTGTAAATAAATTAGTAGACGTTTAAGATAGTGTGTATATAAATTAAGTTTAATACAGTGTGTGTTTCTTTAAATAAATAGATAATAATTAGCCATAGTGTGTATAATTTTATCCCACAAGTAAAAACTGTTTAAATAAATAACGAAAAACATTACAATATGTACTGCGAAAAATGGTTCAAAACGAAATTTATATCCAATCTATAGGAACCCAAGGTACCTATAATTATCATGGATAACTCCAGCTGCCACTCAGGATTGGTGGAACCAATTCCATGTTTTAGTTGGTCTAAAACAAAATTACTAGATTACTAACTCCCAACTGACTGACTTTTCACTAATGTATTATACATTTTTGTAATCCTCTTATAGAGGAGAATCCAACAATGCAATAATGTATAGGAGGGGGTTAAAGTTATAAGACGTCTCCCTTTATATGATGATTGACGATGATTTCATTAAAGTGACGCCTTCAGAATTATGTGGGGTGGATAGTTTTCATTGAAATGCTCTGTAAAATAAAAATGTAAAAAGATGTTTTGGAATGAATTAACAACAAGAATTTTGTTAAGCAGTGTAGGTATTTATTTATAACATTCACATTCCGTATGTTCTGGCATACACGATATTTTTTTTCTCTCATAAATTTCCATGAATCCCACTAGAAAGGTCTTTTTAGCGAGAATATCCAAACAAATTACTGCGTTAATCCGGAATAAAAATTAGTTGAACAGTAAAAAACTGTACATCCGACTCATTAATCTGGAAGTAACTCGAGCAAGATGGCGTCGTTAAAACTGCTGATTGTTCATTTAAGCTTAATTAGTAGGCAGTGAAATCATCTTTATGGCCTTTTAGGAGGGGTTTATCCCTCGCTGTTTTCTCTATCTAGATATTTATGTATGTGCGAGCGAGATAAAATTTCGAATACGAGGGTAGAACAAACAGACACTGGATATGTAATAAATGAAAAAGCATCCAACGTTTATTGGAAAAGATTATGGTTATTTTGTAAATATTTTTTAAACTTTCAATATCCGAATCCAAACAGAGTTTAGCAAACTATCAAGTAAATGGACACCTCAAAAAACACAAGCTAGTGGACACGAAAGAAAGTCAGAACTTGATGGAAACTTTGTTTAATTGATACAAGTAGTCAAATATCTAGGTCTGATCCTAGATAATAATCTCTTGCGGAACAGCACGGAACGGAGATAGCACAGAAAGCAGAAATGGCTCTAATAGTGTGCAGAAACCTGACAGAGTAAAATTGGAGCTTACATCAAGGATCCTTAGTCATAGTAAGACCAATAATCACTTGTTGAGCCATTGCGTGGAGAACTGGAAGTACTTATGGAGCCATTGTGTGGGGTAATAGGAATAGCCTTGTAAAGACGAGATAAAACCTCTCCAGAATTCAAAGATTTAGCCTCTATATGCAATAAAGGAGCGATGAAAACATGCCCAACGGTGGCCATGAAAGTGGTTATTAACCAGAAATCCTGGGACATACAGATGGTATAATGAAAAAGTATAACTTTTCAAAGAAATTCGTTACGGAATCAAGCAACAAGAAGGAATGGGATCCAAATACCATTACCAGACTTGGAAAGAATGCCATTCAATGGTACACGGATGGCTCAAAAGCAATAGAAGGAACTGGGATAGGAGTGTACGGGCCAGGAACCAAACACTCCGAAAGCTTGGGAAGGATCCCAAGTATCTTCCAAGCGGAAATTCACGCCATAAGAAAGTGTGCCCAGTTCAATATAGAAGACAAAGGCTTATCATAATGTCGGATATTCAAGCAGCCATTATAGCACTGAATTCTGTGTAATGAATTCCAAAATAGTATGGGAATGAATAGAAAAACTGACTAGAATAACATCATTTCCTTAACTGATTAACTTTTTCTTATCTTGTCATATATCTGCGTTTTAGGTCAATACGGTCTTCATTACTCTATTAACATTCCAAATTCAGTAAATATATAATATACATTTTTCTTAATTTCATGTTAAACTGTTAGGTACCTTTTTTGACGATAAAAAAGCGATATCCAAGTCTCGATACGTAGTATGAAGAGAAAAAATGTGCGGGGCTGGCAATTAATTACATTTCCTTGGGGTTAAAAGGAGGTGGAAACTCTTAATGGCTCTTAGGAGATATCACAGTTTTAATCTTGTCGTAATTTAGTTGGTGACGTAGATGTTTAGACCGACGAATGTAGCTTAAATGGAGACAATTTAGTTGAAGCAAAAAAAATGTATCGATAAATGAAATAAATAAATAATTCGGTTACTATGATACTTATGAAATGATGCAGTGGCTTTGGGGTTAGCTTAATAATTTCTTCTAAATTAATGGAAAAATTTAGACAGGAAATTGGAGATATTTAAATAGTGCCAAGAATAGGTAAGACGAGAGTTATTTGGTATGGCTTCTGTGAGTGGTATTGTCAGATCTGCAAACTGCGACAATACTGACTATTGTACTTTCCCAAGGAAGTTGATAATCTAAAACACTTGGTGTTTTAGACCAGCACTATTCTGCCCAGATGACAGTTTTAGCCCTTTACCCTGCAGTGTCCAGTAAAGATTCCAGTTATAGCGCTTATCTTCAGTCCATGTTTAGTAGGGCTTGTGTTTTGAGTTCCGAAGATCCTTTGATAAAGGCCATGACTTGCTGGCAAGCTGGTCCACTTCTTCATTACCCAGGATTCAAGTGTAGCCCGAAATCCATACCAGAAGAACATGATTGATATCATTAGCTTTAAGGTTTCCAGGGGCTGCCCACAAGGCGGAGTACTATCTCCCCTACTGTGGTAACTCTTGATGGATGACTTGTTCAAAAGAAGAGGGGTAGAACTGCAAGCGTATGCAGACGACCTTGTCATCCTGGCAAGGACCAAGTCAGGAAGGGTAGCATATAATAACCTCCAAAAGACGTTGGACGATGTTCACTATTGGTACCAGAGGGAACAGATATCTGTTAATCCTGGTAAAACTTTTATAGTCTCCTTCACTAGGAAAAGGAAATTGGAGGATCTTCCACCACTTTCCTACAATGATGAGGTTATTCCATTTGCAGCGGAAGTAAAATATTCTCCAGCATCCTACCAAAACACAAATCAATGACGAACAATTCCGCTTGGAAGACTTTTGCATGCTGTCCAATACAGCAAGTTCAGTCTTTGGTTGGCTGCACCAGGCGGCGGATCCAGCCTGGAATTCCAGCGACCAACACAATTAGGAAGGAAGAAAAATGTATGTTTTATTGTATTACAGAGTGTAAGTATTATAATTTTTATGATTTTAAATAGAAGATGAAGCAGTTTTTATGAATTAATATTTATAGTTTTTGATAGAAAGGAACGTAGTTTTTATCATTTCAGATGGTAAACAAAAAATTTAAATCTAAAATGTATAGGTAGACTATGTTGAGGACAAGACAAAAGGTCAAGGTCAAGGTTAATAGTGGAAAAATTTAGTTGCTGTAGAAAAACAGTGAAAGATATAGTTTAAAATGGGAAAGTTGACGATTTTATACCCTAAGTACTGAAAAATGTGGTTTTAACACCATTACATAATAAAAAATATCTCCTTAAATTATTTTGGATTATAATGAATTATATGATTATATTTTTTCAGTTATTATTGGTGAAACAGTAGATTACAGTTTTTAAAGTGTTTTATTTTTTTTAAATATTAAAAGTATGTAAATTTTCATAGTTAATATCCAAAAATATAGTTTTAGCAATCAAGGCCACGGAGAACAATATCAAGGCCAATGCTAATAAAGTTTTAGATGCAATAACATATTTTAAAGTGATAGTGAAAGTTAGGATCAATATTAAGGCAAAGGTCAGGCTCAAGGTCAAGATTAAGTTCAAAAGCAAAGTAAAGGTCGAATCCTGCTATTACCGTGATATGAATACAAAAATTTCCAAGAAATGGTTGAACTTAAAACTTGGTTCAAGCCTCAAATAATAATTTATCGTTGAAAATGCAGCACGAGCAGTTTGAAACAAACTAATGCAGGTAAATTTAGCAGTTGCGAAAGAAGATAGACTTCATGTTCTCGTCCACTCTGGCTGTATGGATTTAAATAAATAATTGTAGGATATGCGTAAAAAAATTATAGAGCACATGTTTCGAGATTAGTTCCTAATATAAAAACAGATTAATAAAATAATTGCAATTCATTGGAAAATTAACCGATACTGTCATCAATTTTTATTGAGATATAAAGTCTAATGAACCAAATAATATACCTAACGATAATAATCAAAACCGATTTTTTATTACTTTGATATCTTTAAGCATTATTTAATTTGTAGGATTGATGACAGCTCGAGAAATCAATCTATCAATTCGGATAATCCTCGAAATTTGTTAATAACAAGTTAAATCCCGATAAGGTGCTATAAATATTATTTATCAACATTTAAAATCTTGTAATTGTTCCTAATTACATTAAAAACACTCAAAGATAGAGGATAATTGCAGAGTGAATCAATAACAAATTCGTCGATGTTTAACTTTATCAATTCACGTTAAAATAAAAATTAAAAGATTTTTTTGAATCTTCAATTTTTATTCGAACTAAAATTTTGTCGAAAGGACCAAAAACGGAATCGCAGACTCGAGTTCTAGTCGATTGGGCATTGCGGGGGCGAACGCTGTGGGAGGGAAGGAATAGATTCGCAGTAAGGGACGTTATAATTAGCACCAGATTAAAGTAATGTCTGGGGACACATTAAACCATTTAGCTCTGTTAATTAAAAGTGTAGAGGGAAGTGGGGTATACGTATACGAGAAACGGGATCGGTATACAGTAGGGATGATTGGGAAAATGTTTAATTTTTTGGTTCGGTATGTCCCATTAAAAAAACAGAACCCTTAATGTGTATGTGTCATAGCTTAATTACTTCGACTTTACCTGACCGATTATGGTGGAATTTGATTCATATATGAATATTTGTGATAAAACCACTGACGTGTAGCGTACTACATAAATAAAATCTGAATATACTTAAGGGTCCATTTTTAGAAAAAATAAAAGTTTTGAAAACTGGAAAATTTAAAACACATGCATACAATAAAATAAAAATCATCAGATCATCAATTTGGTTTCAGAGAACAACATTCAGCATTAGATCAAGTCCATAAGATTATAGATATTATTGAAAAAGCATTAGAACAAAAAAAAATTTGTTCTGCAGTCTTCCTCGACAAGGCGCAGGTTTTTGATAAGGTGTGGTAAAAAGACTTAAATTATAAATTAAGCAGGCTCTTACCTAAGCAATTAGAGCCTTTAGAGTTGATGCTTACGTAAGACTAAAGACTCAAAGCAGAAGTACCACAACACAGTGTAGTACTTTATATTAAGCCAAGCAATAACATGTAAAATTGAATATAGTGTTAGACTAGTTTAGACAATGAAAAACATTTTTTAAGTGCAACCTAGAATAGTAGCTTATTGCAGACAAACAAAAACATTTTAAAATACCGTTAGAGGAGTTCAGGCAATGAAAAACATTTTCAATTTATGTTGGAAGAGTTCTTACAGTAAAACTTATTATTAAAAGCTGTTAGAGTATCTAGTTCAGGCAATGAAATACATTTTCAAATACCTTTAGAGCAGTTCAGACAGTGAAAACATTTCCAAATGTCGTTAGTGTCCAGGCAATCAAAAACTTTTGCAAATGATGTTAGAGAGTTTAGACAATGAAAAACATTTTTAAGTGCAACTTAGAATAGTTAGAATAGTAGCATATTGCAGGCAAACAAAAACATTTTCAAGTTATGTTAGAATAGTTCATACAGTAAAACTTATTTTTAAAAACCGTTAGAGTATCTAGTTCAGGCAATGAAATACATTTTCAAATACCGTTAGAGCAGTTCAGTCAGTGAAAACATTTTCAAATGTCGTTAGTGTCCAGGCAATCAAAAACTTTTGCAAATGATCTTAAAGTAGTTTAGACAATGAAAAAATGTTTTGAATGCAAATTAAAATGGTTAGATTAGCAGCATATTGCAGTCAAACAAAAACATTTTCAAATACCGTTAGAAGAGTTCAGGCAATGAAAAACATTTTCAAATGATGTTGGAATAGATCATACAGTAAAACTTATTTTTAAAAGCCGTTAGAGTATCTAGTTCAGGTAATGAAATACATTTTCAAATACATTTTCAAATACAGTTAGAGCAGTTCAGTCAGTGAAAACATTTTCAAATGCCGTCAGAGTTCGGGCAATCAAAAACTTTTGCAAATGATGTTAGAGTAGTTTGGACAATGAAAAACATTTTTTAAGTGCAACTTAGAATAGTAACATATTTCATGCAAACAAAAACATTTTCAAATACCGTTAGAGGAGTTCAGGCAATGAAAAACATTTTCAAATGATGTTGGAATAGATCATACAGTAAAACTTATTTTTAAATGCCGTTGGAGTATCTAGTTCAGGTAATGAGATACATTTTCAAATACGGTTAGAGCAGTTCAGTCAGTGAAAACATTTTCAAATGTCGTTAGTGTCCAGGCAATCAAAAACTTTTGCAAATGATCTTAGAGTAGTTTAGACAATGAAAAAATGTTTTAGGTGCAAATTAAAATGGTTAGATTAGTAGCATATTGCAGGCAAACAAAAACATTTTCAAATACCGTTAGAGGAGTTCAGGCAATGAAAAACATTTTCAAGTTATGTTGGAATAGTTCATACAATAAAACTTATTTTTAAAAGCCGTTAGAGTATCTAGTTCAGGCAATGAAATACATTTTCAAATACCTTTAGAGCAGTTCAGTCAGTGAAAACATTTTCAAATACCGTTAGAGGAGTTCAGGCAATGAAAAACATTTCCAAGTTATGTTGGAATAGTTCATACAGTAAAACTTATTTTTAAAAGCCGTTAGAGTATCTAGTTCAGGCAATGAAATACATTTTCAAATACCTTTAGAGCAGTTCAGTCAGTGAAAACATTTTCAAATACCGTTAGAGGAGTTCAGGCAATGAAAAACATTTCCAAGTTATGTTGGAATAGTTCATACAGTAAAAATTATTTTTAAAAGCCGTTAGAGTATCTAGTTCAGGTAATGAAATACATTTTCAAATACCTTTAGAGCAGTTCAGTCAGTGAAAACATTTTCAAATACCGTTAGAGGAGTTCAGGCAATGAAAAACATTTCCAAGTTATGTTGGAATAGTTCATACAGTAAAAATTATTTTTAAAAGCCGTTAGAGTATCTAGTTCAGGTAATGAAATACATTTTCAAATACCTTTAGAGCAGTTCAGTTAGTGAAAACATTTTCAAATGCCGTTAGAGTTCAGGCAATCAAAAACTTTTGCAAATGATGTTAGGGTAGTTTAGACAATGAAAAACATTTTTAAGTGCAGCTTAGATTAGTTAGAATAGTAGCATATTGCAGGCAAAGAAAAACATTTTCAACTACCGTTAGAGGAGTTCAGGCAATGAAAAACATTTTCAAATACCGTTAGAGCAGTTCAGTCAGTGAATACATTTTCAAATACCATTAGGATAATGCAGGAAAAGAAAACATTTCCAAATGTCATTAGAGTATCTAGTTCAGGCAATGAAATTAATTTGGAAATCTTGTTTGAAGAGTTCATGCAATGAAAAACATTTTCAAATGCCTTAGAACAGTTCAGACAAACAGTCAAAAACTTTGCCAAATACAGCTTGATTTTTTAAATGTCCACATAAGCTTACACTGTGATAATTAGTATAACATACTTCATTTCACTTCTAATACTAAAATAAATATCAATCTATACAGATATCCAAAGCATTAGGTAAACAGTTGATACCAAACGATAAGTTTCACCTTTGAGTCCAAAGATATTGAAATGTAAGAAAACAAACAAAGATTGTAATTATAGTAAATAATTCAGTGTTTTCTGTTTACCATTCAGTCCGATAGGTACAAATATATTTTTTTCGAATCCATTCCCACGATTTCCTGCTATTCTTGCTTTTATCAACGAAAACAAAAATGTGGCACTCGATAATCAGTAGGTATATTAAAACATAAGTATTATTTAACAGCATTTATCAACTACCTGTTCAAACAAATAAAGGGGAAAAACGTTCGCGCAAACCAACCTGATTCGCTTTATGTGCATAGTAACATATGATATATTGTTGATAGATACTTCCATCCATCTGTCACATTAAAATTATTTTAATTGCTTAATTTACGGGTACTTGAATCCAGTGATTTATCCAATAAAAATATTTGTTTGTTATTGCGGTTACTAAACTATGATTTTAACAACATTTACATTGATTAATAGGTTACCGATGATTAATTTAATGAACAGAAGTGAGGTTAAGTACACTCAAAAAAACTGCTCTATAAAAATATACCAGGGGTTCCAGTTAATTAACACAACATTTTAATTTGCTAAATAGGGATATTAACAAACGAATTTTGATGATGTTGGATGTTTGGAAAAAATGGTAATAATATCATCCACCGTCACATCTAGAGCAGGCAGGGGTTGCCTACAAGGAGGGGTGCTATCACCCCTTCTATTGGTTATCCTAGTAGACGATTTACTGAAGAGGCTGACATCCAAAGACATGCATTGCTTAGGGTATGCCGATGATCTTGCGATTATTGCAAAAGTCAGACGAAAACTGCCCTAAACATAATAAACAAGTGGTGCCAAAAGAAGGAACTAACTGTAAGTCCTCTCAAAACCACGATAGTTGTTTTTACGAAGAAGAAAGTACTGAGAGGACTGAAGAAAATAACACAAAAAAGTACGATATCCCGCAGTCTGTGCAGAAGAATGAGCGGAGAGAACTGGTGGCTACCATTCAAAATTATAATATGGCTATATACCAGAGTCATCAGACCCATAATAGCATATAGCTCGGTGGTATGGTGGCCAAAGACTCAGCAGATAGGGAGGATCCAAACGCTAAGTGGCATCCAAAGGCAAGCTTGCCTGGCAGCCACGGGTACCATGAGGTACCGTGAGAAGTCTTGCTAAACCTGCCGCCACTTCATGTCTACATACAAGGCGAAGCCAGATCAATCACTAATAGATTGACCAGAGGGCAAGCGCCCATTAGTAGACTACACGGTAAGGTGTATAACGAGCTATACAAAGAGTTCGAAATCGACGAAGGTGTAGGAGCAGGAATATATGTGTATATACAGCCAAGCCGAAGACAAGAGTCTCACTGTGCTAAGGCAAACACGTGATGATATTCCAGGCAGAAGTTGCAGCAATACAGCACTGTGCAGGAGAGCTATTAAGGCAAGAATTTGATGAAAAGACCATTCCCATATACTCCTTTAGCCAAGCAGCTATAAAAGTAATCAGTTCCATGCAGATATATTCCAAACACACAGTTTGGGACTGTTTGGAAATTTTACAAGAGCTGGGCAGTCTTAATAGATTGACCTTAGCCTGGGTACCAGGCCACTCAGATCACAAGGGCAATGAAGAGGCAGAGTCACTAGCCCGAGAAGGGGCACGATGAGCTCCAGTTGGCACAGAGCCTTTCTGTGGTATAGCGAAAGCGCAGCAAAAGAACAAATAGCAGTACTTGGATAAAAAAGAAGTCTCGAGAATGGTGGAAGAAAGCTCCTAGAATTAGGCAGACCAAAGAGTTCATCAAAGAACCATCGCCAAAATTCACGGAGTACCTACTAAGCCAGAATAGGAGAACAATCGGGATCCTAGTTTGGCTCCTGACGGGGCATTGTAGACTCAACAAACACATGAATACCATCGGATTGGCAGACACAACCATATGTAGGTCTTGCCAAGAAGATGAGGAAACCTCAACACACATACTGTGCTATTGCGAAGGACTGACTAGGCCAAGGTTTCCAACGCAGGAGAAACCACAACCCTCCCAATATGGAGGACCTGAGGTTTGGCATTCGAAGTCTAGTAATAAGTAAGGGTTTAGACAAAGAACCCTAGTATAACAGGAAGGAACACACAATAGATCTGCAAAGGTCGTAGTGGAGAGAGAGTGGAGATTCACAATTTACTTCATTGAAAATCAATCCTGTGGCTTCAGCACAGTTGTTCGTTTATCTTAGATCGTTGGTTCGTTCGATTTAATTCAGTGTCAATCAGTCTGTTCTGTCATTTTAACCCTAATACTGGTACTGAAAGTTATACGCACGTAATAAAATTCAAATTAACGGCAGTATGAGTAGACATTGTCAAAAATTTCTATGTTGGCATTATGCGTGCTGCTGCAGGTTTAAAAATGGTTTATTGAGTTCAGTTTAGAGGTTTCTATTTATAGTGATATATTTTTTAGTTCTTTTTTGATTGATCGCTTTTATCTGAATATTCTGTGGTACTGTTATAATATAAATATCTACTATGGATTGTTTTTCGATGTGTTTTTAAGGAAAATATTTGAACTAATACCAGTTAAAAGAGAAATCGGTTATACAAAAACTATTTATTGTTTACGTTATTTTGATTTAAACGTTTTAAAATATCAAATACAAAAAGAATCGATCAGAAAGAACGTTTCGTCGACTTCTAGTTATGCACCATTGTTGTAAAGTTACCTGTTGGTTCGTCTCCTTTGACGAAGTGTCTACAAATACAAGCAGCAATCTCACGATTCCGTCCACTTAAGCACGATTTTCAACTAAAAGAAAACACTGAATCAGCTATTAGCTTCTTCTTGTTCGTTAAAAGCAAATAAGTACACCCGGTTAATCGATGCGATTTTAAACGTATTTGAATAACAAAATATTCTCTTTCTTTCTGTCAACCAGCGGTATTGACTTATAATTAGATGAGTAAATTTCGTTATGTACAGTGGCGTACTTTCTAATTCATTAAAAACCTTGGTTACACAAGGTTACTATTGAGCAGAATTTTCCTACGATCGAGAGAGAATTTCTTGAAATTACAAATTTAAACCGTATTTGATATTCTACTTTGCTAGGAAGACCAACCATTAATTCACATCAAAATTCCCAAAGAAAAACAGACTAAATTAGTCCAGTGACTTCACTAGTATTTCTTTCTAGACTGCTTTCTCACAGCCTTGCTTTTAAGTACAACACTGCACCAACTCAAATGACTCTTTAATTAATCTACAATACAGCTGATAGTTGAAGTACTTCTATGTTCTCCTGTAGGAGAAACCTTTCTTCGTGTTTTTTTGAATACCTTTCGATTTCGTATTTGACCATTTGAATGTTAAGGTATCTATTTATATCGTGTAGCTTCTCATCACCTAGTACAAGAAACCGTACAGTCGTCAGGCAGCCAGGATGTTCTCTGCAGTTTCCTCATCTAGGTAGCAGAATCTGCACTTGGCTTCGTTTGTCAACCTTGATGGCTTAGCTTGGCTGTTAAGTTTACAGTGCCCTGTTAGCATACCTACTACGTTTTTGACAGTTTTCCTATCTTTTCTTATCAGATCTACTGTGAATTTTACTGAATGTCCTCTAAAGAAATGTTTCGCCTGTGTTTATTCCCATTTCATCCGCCTTTTCGTTCCCTCGTTTCCTGGTACCCAGGCTACCGTGATCTTGCAACGGTCTCCGAGTGCGTTTAAGGCACCTACTCAATCCCATACTACCCTAATTAATTAATCTCTATGGAATCGAGTGCCTTCAGTGCAGCTTTGCTGTCTGTGAAGATGACAACTGAACGGTTCTTTCCTGTCTTTTAATTTCTTCAACGCAGTGGTGAATCACCGTCAATTCCGCTTGGAAAATTATGACGTCCTTAGATAGGCTGCTGATAGTGCTGTTTGTTTCATTGGTATTTATAGGTAGAGGATTTTTCAATTGTTTGTTTGTAAAATTGATTGCTTGATCCACTTGTAAATACTATCGCTGACTAATTGTAGTACATGACTAGAAGTTGCCACATCTTGTCCTGTTGCAAGCAGTGCTGGATCGTCTGGTATACCTCTGGTGAACATGTAGAACAGGTCCAAGGACACTCCCTTGAGGCACTCCTGCTTGAACTTTTTCTAAGTCTGAGATTGCATCTTCTTGTTCGATCTTAAAAAGTTTGTTAGTTATGTAAACTGTTATAATTTCTACCTATTGCAAAGGTAAAATTTTGTTCAGCTTTTATAGATTAATTATCCGTGCCAAACAATATAATATTATTATTTTTGAAGCATTATTGGATTAGCTGGATATGAAAATTCGTACGAAAAGACCAGCTTTAGCTAAGTTCGGTTTGTGATGAATGGGTAGCCCCCCACTTCAGATCGTCAAACAGATTGAGAAGAGTCATCTCTATTCAGAATTAGGACGGTGTAAAGGCAGATCGCAGTTTTAAGCATTATGCCAGAGGTCGTTCCCAGAATACTGTGACTTTCAGAGTCTACCAGCAGCGCTACACCAGGTATATGATTTGTGCATTTGGAAATATGCGCAATTCTATATATTGTCCACCTAGCCTCCTTTTCCAAAAATATATGGAGAGAAGGTAGGTCCAGAAGGATTTACATAGCTGCTGACAGTGTGGTGTTAATGGCACCAGTGAGAGAGAGAGAAGTTCGAAAGGGCTTTTTTGGGATGGAAGTTTTTTGGTAGAATAGTTTTTGGTGATATTTTGTCCCTGATATAGGAAAATGTCTCCTGCGGGGGGTTGGGAGGGGGGGGGGGAAGAAGGTCGTTTTTGTTTCTGCCGTGACCCTACCGGGTCCACCGCTGCTTCTGTATTTTTTGGTGTTGGTGGCGAAGAGGTGGAGAACGTGCTTTTGGTTGATTTGTTAATTTTGTTTCGTTAGTTTGTGACAAGAGGTAAAACGGTTCCCTTCTTATCCCCTCTATCAGAGTTTTGAAGAAACTAGTATAGGTTACAGGGAAACCACAGAAAAACCTGTAACACCAATGGGGTTACCTGAAGGGTACGCGGAGTGGTTATCTGATTGAGATGGGGGAGTTATCGAGGTAATTTACGAGATCTTCGTAAGAGGTTTTTAAGAGGCGAAGAGGAGGGAAGGGGACTTTTTTTGGGTTTTCGTGAAAGTTATTGACGTCTTGACCAAAGCATTTGGAGGTTATTTTTTGCATTGATGTTTTCGAAGGTTATAGTTCTATTGACGTAACGGGATTGTAGGTCTTTTAGCCGAATAGTGATAGGGGGAATGCTTGTGTTGTTATAAACCTGGATGCTTGGGGACAAAAATGATTGGTATTGGAAGTAGTGGAGTAAGGCTCTTTTGCATGAATGTTGGGGTGCAGTAGATGGTGGATTTATAGTCCATAATGGGTCGAATGAAGATTTTATAAGTGTGGAGAAGAGTGAATGGGTGTGTTCGCCCAAACTTTCCCCCTAACGTCTTGATGAGATTGGCTCTCTTCCGCATTTTGTCTAGAATAATCCGGACGTCTGTTCTCCAGTTGAGGGTGTGAGTGAATCTCACCCCCAAGTAGGTGACTTCTTTGCGAATTTCGAGCCAATCCCCCCCAGAGCGATATTCGGAAATCCTGAGGTTGAAATTTTCGGTTTGGGTGGCAGAAGACTATTGCCTGGGTTTTTTGGGTGTTGAGGGCTACTCTCTATTGGATGCACCATTTTGAATAGGTGTTGAGAGTTTGCTGGGTGCGAAGTTGGAGTGTATGGAGGTTTTTGGCTGTGGAGATGAGTGGTGTCGTCAGCGTATAGCTGGATGTGGCCGTAGGGGTTTCGAGGTGACGGAATGCCATTGGTGAATATGAGATATAGTAGAAGTACGAAGACGGAGCCCTGGGGGACTCCGGCTCGGGGGGTGAACGGTCTAGATAGGGATTTTCCGACTTTGACACTTATGGAGCGGTTTGTGAGGTAAGAGAAGATGAGTTTTACTGTTGGAAGGGGGAGTCGGATGCTCATGAGCGTCCTAACCAGGCCCGTATGCCAGACCTGGTGGAAAGCCTTTTGGACATCCATGAAGATGGCTGCAGTGTATTGTCGGAGATTGAACGACTTTGTTATTGTTGTTTGGAGGCTGGAGAGGGCGTTTTGGCAGGAGTTTTCCGGTCTGTATCCGTTTTGAAATGGAGGGATGATGTTGTTTGTGGTGCAGAAGTCCCAGATTCTGTCCTTAAGCAGGCGCTCAAGGACTTTCCCTAGGACGCTGATGAGAGAGATAGGTCTGTAGGATTCAGGGTCGGTTGGGGATGAGTATGGAGTATGTTGTTTTCCAAATTTTTGGGGAATATAAAAAGGAGATAATGTTTAGTAGGTTTTGGAGGAGAGGGTATATCTCCTCTGGAAGGTTTTTGAGAGTTTGCCTTGAAAATGAGTCTGGGCCTGGGGAGGTGTTTTTTCCTGTTTTGCATGCAGTTTGAATGATTTGAATGGAAAACGGTGCTAGAAGAGGGTTTTCTTCGCTAAGGGTGGTGAAGACGTTTGGGCTTTTGGTGATGTTACGGGTGAGGAGGTCCGATTCTATTGCGAACTCTCGGTTGAAATTGGGATTGTTGGGAGAGAAAACGTTTTTGAGGGTTTTCCCTGAATTTCTCGGATTTTTGTTCGGGGGTATAGAACATTTGCCCGTTTACCAGGAGATGCGAATGTTCCTTCTTATATCTACCACCTATAAGAATGTTGAACTTTCGCCAGAGCAAGTGGACTTGTCTATAGTCCAGGTCAGCCGTGGAAGATCTCCACTTTGCACGTTTGTGCGCGTTGATTTCCAGTCTGACCTGGGCTTTTAAACGGTTCCACTGTGTTTTGACGATTGGATCTCTGGTGCGGACAAACAGTCTATACAAATTTCTTTTTTGGCGGATTTTTGATAGAATATTCTGGGGGAGGGCACCGTAGTTGGTGTTTACAGTAGTGAGGGGGATAGCGATGTCTCGGGCATCGATTATTTGTGAGTGGAGGAGTTCGGTTTGGGTGTCAATTGAGTATGTATCTAGACAGTTTTGGTGAGGGAGGAGATTGTTTTTGACGTGGTTTTGGAGAATGGTCCAATCGGCTTTATGGAAATCGCTGAAGGTTAATGACGTCGGTGGTGAGGTTTTGACCAGAAGGGGAAGGTGGCACCAGTAACTGCCAGTCAGCATGTCTTTGTATACCAGAGAGCTTTGTTTGGGCCGTTCGCTGTAAAGCTCTTGACCACCAAGCACATAATATCCAATAGATTTTTTCCGGTTCCAATCCTCAAGTTTTTCTTATAAACATGTCCACAAGGATAGTCTGACGTCGTTGATAACTTGCTCCAAGTGAATGTTCCGTGTAAGTTTTTTTATCTGGGATAATCCTCAAATATTTTACGTCTGCTTCAAGTGGAATGACCTCACAATTTCCTTTTCCTAGTGAAGTGAACTATTATAGTGTTGCCGCGGTTTAGCTAAGAAAAGTCTTGCTTCGTCAAGACAATGCAGCTGCTTATAAAAGTGATTTGTATAAAATCAAATATTTTAAAAGCAATCCTCATTCAAACCATTAAATTTTCCAATTCGATAATTTAAGTATTTGTTTTTTTTTCTGTAAAGCGATAAATTCGTCTTTTGATCTTTATTTTAAAGTATGTACGTAAATATTGAGTTAGCATACATAATTGAAATTGAAATAACGCTAGAATGGACAATTAAAATTTGAATTGTTTGCTCATTATAATAATATTTTGCAATACACGACAATTTTGTTTAAATGTTTACATAGATAAAAGTGTACGCGGACAGATCGATCTAACAGTAACTTACGTATATTTTTTCCTTATTTTAACATGTAATTACGTTAAAATCCAGTCAACAGAATAACATTTAGTTAGTTACACTGAAATTAAACATGAAAAAAGCGAAAAGAAGAAAGTTTCCATATTAGGTTTCCTATATAAGGGTAGAAACGAAACCCGAAAAGTTCCCACCTGACTACTGTTAGGTACTACCTTATTTTTCTAAAAATCATCTTCATTTATGTTGTGCCGGTTTTTTTCAGTTCTTTCAATAGTTGTTAAAAGGTAAAAAATGGTTTCAATCAAAATTGTTGACAATAAAATTTTACATAGAAACTGTTTCAAACTGTTTCTTGAGATTTTTAGTTAGAACTTATTGAATTTCCGCAAATAGCAGTCAAAGTTCAGGTAACTTTTTGCAGCATCTTAAAATATATCAAATATATTTTTGATTGTAGTGATTTTACACACCTCATTGTATACCTATATCGCTCATAAACAAGAAAAGTGTCAAATCTCAAAAATCCAAAACTTAACAGGAGTGCGTTTCAAAGTGGTCTTCACTTGAGTATGCTTTGAAACCCGCGCCCTGCCTTTTTATTGAAAATTAAAAAAATGTTGATAATAGCTATTTATGATATAAGTGTTAAAAGTAACATTTTATTTTGAGAGTGAAAAAGTTTGCGAAACGAGCGAAGCGAGTGGAGCAATTTCACCTGTAAGCAACAAGCTTGAGAAAGTTGATAAAAAAATTTTGAGCATTTATCAATGTTCGAGGGTTATTCGAATAGAAAATTTCTTGCTAATTATAGAAAAAAATACAGAGAATATTTGCTTCTATAATTTCATTATTGCTCTCGTCAGTATTATGACCAAATCGTGACATTTTGAAATATTAAATATTTGAAACGTCAAAATCGAAATAAATCAAAATTTATCCATGGCAACGTACCTAATAGAGTGAAAACAGCCCATGGTCTGTTTTCAGTATAATGTTGTTCTGATTGGTTGTGTTCAATCAAATGACCTCAAATTAACTGATTTCATTGGATATCTACTAGAGCAAAAAATTTTCAATATAAGTATCTTCATTTTTTCAAATACTGTTATTTGAACCATGCTATATTAATATTTTTTTTATATTAAACTGAAACCTCTTTATTATTTCAAATTACACGTTATTGTCACAAATTATATCAGTTGGCGTGTTAATTCCTATATTAAAAGTTACAAACATTAAGGTTTAAAAGTAAGGAAAATTAAAGTAAAGAATGTTAGTAAGTACCTACACAAGTAGTTGTTTGACACATTCTAGAGATTTGCATAAAATGCTGAATAAAAAGAAGGAATAATGTTGTTCTTCACAAGATTCATAAATCTTTTCTTCTTCAATTCACTGATGGCCAACTTTGCCTTTCTTTTGTTTTTTGTCTGTATCTTTTTCTAGACTATATTATAGTTTGGAATGGATACATATATAATTGATATTCGCACATCCCGTTCAAAAATGCATTACCTCAAAAAAAATTTGTGTGACTTATTCCCCTGCAAAAGCGTATTATTGTAACTTAAAAGTACGTAGGTATGATCGAAGAAATAAGGCTTTTCCTTTGGTTACTTTTATTCAATTATCTAAAGGAATACAGGACAATTAAAATTTTTCCGGATACCTATTTATATTTTAAAACATGGTTTTAAAAGATAAATAAAAATGGCCTGATAATCTTTTTAATTAGATCAGTCAGGCTTAGAACAGGAGCTCAAAATACCTGGAACAAAGTTTATGTATGTATTGATATCTTTAATATTTAAAAAGAGTTTCAAATATTTTAAAATTATAACGTTTTAATCGATATGGAATGAACTTTGTCTCGATCATTTTTCTACAGTGTCGTAAATCAATTTAGATTAGCGAAATAGCGATTTGTGTCATGAGGTTTAAATTATTTATTATTATATTACGATTTACTATTATTAGTACTCTATGACAATTCTGTCATATAAAGTTTATAATATTACATTGATAGACAAGCAATTTATTTGGAAATTAGATAGGGAAGACTCGGGCAGCCCCGATCACCTAAATTTAAGTTATTGTTACGCGAGCTACTGCATTAATATGCTCACTTAGTGCCCCCAGTGAAATCCCCATATGAGACGACTATGGCTCCTCCGCCCAATTTTCGAGAAGCATCCAAAATACGAAACATCGAGAATATCCAGTGCACCCGCCAGAACGTCGAGAGATTTCTAGAATTACGGCGCGCGAGTATAAATAGGCCACGAGCATCGCTGCAGGCAATTAGTCAATCAGTCAGTGTTGATACCGAAGGAAAGTAATCGCGCCTCGATAAAGTGTTTATTAAGTGACTCTCATATAAATTACAATTAGTGTGTTTAGTGTATTACATAAATTATTAAATAAGGACTGAATTACATATAAATCTGTAAATATAAATTAATTGTAAATATAAATTAGAATAAACGTTACATTATCATGAAATGCGGTTAATTTTTGATATACAGTTAAATTCACATAATATTACGCGTAGGTATTTAGAAAGGAGAACTTCAAATAATGACAATTAAAGCCGCAAAAAATTTAAAAAGCCCAACTTGCAAAAGATCGGTTTTGCCCAGTACCCTTGGGTATAACCGATCATGCGTTAAGGCAAAATCGATCCGGATTTGCTAAATAATTTAAAATATTTTTTCTACAAATAAAACAATAAATAAACTAAACGTAATAGTAGTTTTTTATATCTATTATACTAGATTTCCTATTGCATAGGAGCACAAGAAAGGGTCGATAGCCATAAAGCGGCAATAAACCATTGGCGTTACATTTTTCGGTAAAGACCTGAATGGTTTCATTTGTCGGGTTTATTTAATAGTGCAAAAGTTATGCAAGTATCATATTATTAGTAAGTAATTGTTACAGTATTAAGAGCCAAATGCTTCAATAATGATAAATCTAAAAATAATTCTAAGCTTTTAAAAAATATACAAAATGAAATAACCAATTACAAAATCTGATCAAGATATGCTTCTTTCATTTTAACTCGTCAAGATTATGACGATAAAATTCAAAATTTTATTAGTACTGAAAATATAATAGAAATTTATAGAGATCGAACTAAAACCTTGCAAGTATTTTATGTTAAATCTCTGAAAAACTGACACTTAAAGAAGAAGCCACGATCCCCAAAACTATTATGATACAATAAAATTAGACACAAAAAAAATTAATCCATTAGAACACTTTTGTATCATACATCAATTAATTCACTAGTAAAAAACCATGGGTTTTTCGAAAAATATTCAAAATTCATTTGTTTTAACAATGAAATTTCATAATAATTCAACATGATAAAAAAACTGTAAGACCCATCCCTACTCGGCAAAACTTTTAAACTGACTGCACGACACTGGACACTGGCCCCCGGCTTATCATATTAATGAATCCTTAACCATTGTTGTGAATTTTACGACCCTATTGTATTTGAGGCGATACAGGACGTGCCGATTTTATTTTAGTAAAACCGACCTGTTTTATCATTTTATTCCACATAGAAAAAAAGAAAGACTCACCCTGTATTTATAGTACTTTTGAATAAATAATGAGGCACTTTGCTCCTACGGAAAAAGAAATATAGTATAGTAAGTTAATTATTCAGAAACATTCAAAACAAAATATTAACGAAAAAACAAACTCTGGTAACCTTCTAAACTTTTTATATCTAATCTAACTTAAAAAAAACGAAAACATAAACTTTGCATGGTATCTAATAAAGTATAAATCATTTTTTAGAAACACTTCGCCTATTTGATACTCCCCACAAAAGAAAACCCCACTTTTGTAATAGGTGCATACAGTGGCGGATTTAACTCCTGCGGGGCCCGGGACTAAATCGAGCGGGGGCCCACTTAAGGGCGGAGAAAATCCTCAAATAAGAAAAAGTAATACAAAAACTTTACCAACGAGCTTTATTAACAATAGAAAATATGTTATTTTAATGAACACTTAATGCAACATTTAAATAAATTAAATATATTTTTTCCTCGACTTAGTTCTAAAATATCAAAAATTGTCGAAAACTTTATTAAAAATGGTTAATAATTGTCAAAAATGGTCAATAATTGTCAAAACTTTTAGAAAATGTCAAAAATTATTAAAAATTAGTCAATGATTGTCAAAAATGGTCAATAATTGTTAAAAATTATTAAAAGTTTTGAAATATGGTCAATAATTGTTAAAAACTGTCAAAATTTTGAAAAAAATGGTTAATAATTGTTAAAATATTTGAAAAATTGTCAAAATTTTGAAAAAATTGTCAAAAATTGTCAAAATTTTTGAAAAATGGTAAAAAATTGTCCATTTTTTGAAAAAATGGTCCGATTTTTTAAAAATTGTCAAAAACTTTCAAAAATTGTCAAAAACTTTTAAAAATGGACAATTATTGTCAAAATTCTGAAAAATAGTTGATAATTGTCAAAAATTGTCAAAAAGTTTTTTGAAAAATTGTCAGAAATTTTGAAAAAATGGTCAAAAATAGTCAAAAATTTGGAAAAATGATCTATAATTGTCTACAATTGTCAATAATTGTCAAAAAATTTGAAAAAATGGTCATAAATTATCATAAATTAGTAGAAATTGTCAAAAATAGACATTTATTGTCAAAAACTGTCCAAAAAGGGTTGAAAATTGTCACTAATCTTGAAAAACAGTCAAAATGGTCAATAATTGTTAAAATTTTGAAAAATGGCCAAGAATTGTTTAGTTTTTTGAAAAATTTTCAAAATTTTTGAAAAAATGGTCAAAAATAGTCAAAAATTTGGAAAAATGGTCTATAATTGTCAATAATTGTCAAAAATTTTGAAAAAATGGTCAAAAATTAGCAAAAAGTGTTAAAAATTGTCAATTATTGTTAAAAACTGTCAATAATGGACGTTTATTGTCAAAAACTTTCAAAAATTGTCAAAAACTTTTAAAAATGGACAATTATTGTCAAAATTCTGAAAAATAGTTGATAATTGTCAAAAATTGTCAGAAATTTTGAAAAAATGGTCAAAAATAGTCAAAAATTTGGAAAAATGGTCTATAATTGTCTACAATTGTCAATAATTGTCAAAATTTTTGAAAAATAGTCAAGAATTGTTAAGTTTTTTGAAAAATTTTCAAAATTTTTGTAAAAATGTTCAAAAATAGTCAAAAATTTGGAAAAATGGTCTATAATTGTCTACAATTGTCAATAATTGTCAAAAATTTTGAAAAATGGTCAAGAATTATTAAGTTTTTTGAAAAATTTTCGAAATTTTTTTAAAAATGGTCAAAAATAGTCAAAAATTTGGAAAAATGGTCTATAATTGTCAATAATTGTCAAAAAATTTGAAAAAATGGTCAAAAATTAGCAAAAATTGTTAAAAATTGTCAATTATTGTTAAAAACTGTCAATAATGGACGTTTATTGTCAAAAACTTTCAAAAATTGTCAAAAACTTTTAAAAATGGACAATTATTGTCAAAATTCTGAAAAAGTTTTTTGAAAAATTGTCAGAAATTTTGAAAAAATTGTCAAAAATAGTCAAAAATTTGGAAAAATGGTCTATAATTGTCAATAATTGTCAATAATTGTCAAAAATTTTGAAAAATGGTCAAGCGTTGTTAAGTTTGTTAAAAAATTCAAAAATTTTGAAAAAATGGTCAAAAATAGTCAAAAATTTGGAAAAATGGTCTATAATTGTCAATATTTGTCAAAAATTTTGAAAAAATGGTCAAAAACTGTCAATTAATGTTAAAAACTGTCAATAATGGACGTTTATTGTCAAAAACTGTCCAAAAATGGTTAAAAATTGTCATTATTTTGAAAAATGGTGTCAAATATTGTCAATAATTTTGGGAAAATTTTTAAAAATTCTCAAAATTGATCAATAATTGTCAAAAATGGTCAATAATTGTCAAAATTGATCAGTAATTGCTAGTTGCTGGATAAATTGGTGAGGAGGCCGAGCCTCCTTAGCCTCCTTCGAGGAGCCGCCACTGTTAAATTTGTGGCTTCAACAATAATCCTTAACAAATATCACACAAGGATCGTAGGAAGAGGTTACTATCTAATATATTGTTGCTGTCACTTCATTTGTAAGAACTTTACTTTTCACGAAGAATTTTGACTTTTGAGGTGACAAGTTGGAGTTTATTAAAAAAATTGTTTAAAATAATGTATTTTCTTTTTGTTTTAAATAAATGTATTTATTGTACCTACTTACTATATTTAACATAGACATTTTAGCCATTTAAGGTATATCTACTGAATAAATTATTGTTAAAAATCTTTCAAACTAGTTTGGCAAACAGTTTGAATTTTCAAACCTGTAACCATTGTCCAGTTTAAGTTGACTTGAATTATTTAAAAAAAATTAACGAGACTCTCGGGTTGCGCTCTATGTGGTCTCGGTATCGCCCATAATATTTTCAAAAATGACTCGCTTTTTCGAGACGAGAACGAGACGAGACGAGACGAGAAAAATCTCGCTCTCATGTGAAGCCCTAGCCTCGTCTCGATTTTTCGAGACGAGAACGAGACGAGACCAGAAAATTCTCGCTCTCGTATGAAGCCCTACCTCAAACAGAAAACCAGGAAATTGTTTCTACGTCAGCCTCAAGTTTAAACAGTATTGGATTAGAACCTCAAGTAGAATTGTCGAATACTGCCGATCCAGACAATCCCGGGACACTGCTCGACAAATTTTCTCCTGTACCAAGCACATCATCACGGCATTCAAAACGAAGAAAAATGGCAAAACAAGTAGCTGCTGTTTTAACATCTTCAGACCACATCGAAAAAAGAGTATCTGCTATGAGATAAGAAAGAAGAAGAACATAAAAAAGGAATAAAGCGAAAGACCTTGATTGATGATTAAAAAAAATAAAAAAAAACGAAGAAAGAAAAAAGAAGAATCATCAACGGATGATGATAATGATATTATATCAGATGAGTTGATTACTTATTCTGACGATAGTCCAGAGGAAGAGGATTCAACGGAATGCCTTGGTTGTGGTGAAAATTTTAATGTTACAAAAAAAAAGATGATTCTTTCCAATGCTTAGGTACACTGCCAGAAGTATGGCTCCATGAAAGTTGTTCTAAGTATTTGAACCTCTGTGACTTTTCTGGCAAAATATTATAAAAAAAGTGTTGGATTATGAAATTTGTCTTGGGTCACCCTATACAGATACATTCAAACACAAACGGAACATAGGGATTTTAAGCATTGTATCAGAACTGCTTTTGAACTAGTCGACCAACATCCAGCTTCAACAGATTAAAAACACGATTATTACAATCGTTTATTTGGACACCTATAACATATCGTACAATTCCCACCACTCCGTATTCTCAACTGTGGGCGGTCCTTAATTAGCGTCAGACAGTCAGTAAACAGCAGTCGGTAGGTGAGAGTGTTCAAGCCCATAACTTTGTTTCAATTTAAAGAATCCTATTTTGTTTTATTTACGAATTTATTTTTATTTTGAGAGCCGTTATGGCCTAAAGAAATCGAAACATTTTATCTTAATTCGAAACATCAATTGTTAAAGAGAATTTAACAATTAATTTTCGATTTTAACAACATAAAACGTAAGCATATTGTTTCAATATGTAGCGACGTTCACTGCCCCCATCAAATAATTATTCAATACTAAATCGCAGTTCGCACACACCTCGCACATAACTAACAAATTTTGGAAGGAGAAGGGGCGGGCTTTCTTACAGTGGTTCTGAATCCAGCTGTCCAGATCAATACTTGATATTCATTGAAGTGAACTTATAGAAATATTTGTTGGTGGACTATTTAGATCGGAGAATACACTAACTCCCTATGTTCCGTTTGTGTTTGAATGTATCTGTATGCTTGGGCCAACTAGCCCATAGTATGCGGGAGAGATGACCCAATCGGCTTTTTTTTCAAAATAATTTGATAAGCTACCTATTTGCTTTATAATAATATTTATAACTCAAAAGTTATATGAGTTTTAATGTGAAATGAATATTTTTCGTTCCATTGTCCCTAAAGGTTTAAGTTTTATGCCGTTTTAATAAAAAAAAATGAGCCATCTACTCCGGAGTTACCCTAGATAGTTTTAAAAAGACATTTTCCATTTAAAGTTTGTCAGCAAAAAAGACGATTGTATTTAAGCATGTATACTGAACTGACACTTTTATAGGGCTTCACACGAGAGCGAGATTTTTCTCATCTCGTCTCGTTCTCGTCTCGAAAAAGCGAGACGAGACGAGACTAGGGCTTCACACGAGAGCGAGATTTTTCTCGTCCAGTCTCGTTCTCGTATCGAGAAAGTGAGACGAGATGAGACATTTTTGAAAATATTATGGGCGATACCGAGAGTCTCGTTAAATTTTTTTTATGAAGTTTTTATTAGAGTAATTAAAAAAGGTCTACATAGAGAACAATTCATTTTACTATATATAAAATCTGGTGACCATCTGTAAAATATTTTATTGTAAATTTAAAGTGGTGGAATAAAATGATAAAACAGGTCGGTTTTACCAAAATTAAATCGACACTTCCTGTATCGCCTTAAATACAATAGGGTCGTAAAATTCAGCAGAATGGTTAAGGTTTCATTAATATGATAAGCCTTTAAATTAAATCTTGTAGAAGCTCTTGATAAATAAAAAAAATTTCTGGTAATCTTCTTAACGACCAAATAGATATCAACCATTCTCCCTTATTAAACTTATTTACCTAGAAGATAGGTCAGGAAGAATTGTTGTGACTGAATTTCCAGATACCTTGTTCAATAATTTTGTTAATATTCGTTGAATTCCGTAGGCATTTTTTGTACTTTATTTTCATGTAAACACTTTGTCAATATTCTTAAAGTTTCGTGTCTATGCACGGTATAAATTAAAAATTTTTCATTATACTTTCACTCGTTTGCTTGGATTTTTGGACTTCAGTTACATTAAAATGTCAACAGGTGTGATTGTTATATAGTTTTAAAACATATTTATGGATTTTATTATCAATATTTAGAATTAAGCGAGACGAGACGAGACAACCGGTAACAAGACGAGACCGAGACTTGAACGAGACGAGACAACCGGTAACGAGACTTGAACGAGACTCAATTTTTTCGGAATTGACGAGATCGGGACGAGATTTTTGATACTCTCGTCCACTCTCGTCTGGTGTGAAGCTCTACACTTTTAAGAAAGTCATGGTTTTAAAACGTACTTAAAGTGGTTTTAAAAGTATCTTGATGGAAACCTTAAAACCAGTTACACAAGGTAATAGTGATTTATGAGGGTTTTTATTTTTGGTTTTAAAAACCCTTTCATGCTGAAGGCGGTTTTATGACAACCTTAAACCTTCTTTTAAAACGAATTGGTTTTATTTACAGTTTTATTCAATAGTTTTAAAGCATCCTTGTAATACTGGATAAAACCGTTTCATTCCGAAATTAGCCATTTTTTGTGAAGGTCGATGAAAAATACGATTTCAGAAATACCTAATCATGAAAAAACGTTAGGTACAACTAATTTACTATCGATTTAAAAAACCACTTTCGAAATTAAAAGAATTCTTCGGCAATCCGATTCGATTGTCTCCCTACCACGTCCCGCGCATTCACCTTAACTCCAAAAACACAATCCCAACAAATTACGTTGCACCTTAAAAAACCCTCTAGCAGCAATCAACGCCAGCACTCAGCGATCAAAAACTCGACAGTCCTATCAAAAGGAGCACGCTAGTTGCCTAGCAACGCGGGGGTTGTAGGCGGAGCGTCACCGAACCCCACCAATCGGAAGCTAATACGGTCGCGCAACGCTTCCAATGTAATATGTACACTTCTAATGTTGCTGTAATGTTCGGTATTATTAGGATAATACTTTTCAAATCGGTTAGTTGATGGTTGACAGTTGAGCTGACTATCGCTAATAGACAGTTGACAGTTTGTTGTATGCATTCATCGGCATGATTCGTGAATAGTGAGTGGATTTGTGCTAATTGTGACTTTGAATTGATTGGAAGTTATTATTTTAATTGGTAATTAATTTATTTTCATTTGCTTACATTCTTTTTTTTTTATATAATCTACAGTCAATAGTCTTTCAACAATTATTGGCGCGAAAATTGTAACCAAACTACTTGACACTAATATACCGAAGAATAAATATATAAGTATCATGGTTCTAAAATATTGCGCGGATAGAATGAAAATGCTGATTTTTATTGTTTACGAAACACTCATTTTGGTTACAGGGTACGTCGGTAAGAAGCGACACCTGATTTTCAAACCAATTTCACAGTCGAAAAATCCTTGCGTTCAATTTTTTTATGTACCTAGTTCTTAGATGTTTGCTAGCCAGTATAGACTTCTTGCAACCACTTAGACCAGACTTATTCCTTCTGCTATTTCTAACAAGAATCTATAGCTCAACATATGAAGATCAATGTATCTCCAAATGATCCCCAAGTTTGTTTCAACCACATTGTTAACTGTGGTTCCTATTTTCAACTGAGTTGGGCTCTATAGGCACCATCAAATTTTCGGGCACTGTCTTGCTCCGTATATTGGAATGAAACCAATAGGCTTAAAGATTCTGTTTTAATTTTTGTTATAAGAACATCCATGTAAAAAAATAATAAAAAAACATTAGATAGGTACCTACACAAAGCCGTCTTTAACCTATTGGAGGCCCTGGGAATATTAGGATAATGGGGCCCATATGACTTTGACAGAACACTATTTTGTTAGAATATACATAAAAAGTAGATAAACAAGGTTAATTATTTATTTTTATTAACAATCACATGAAACGAAAAGATAAATGTAATATAGTCCACAAAAGTAACTCTTTTAGCATTTACAGGTTAGTGCTTAAAAATCTATGTTATTTGAAGAGGAACCCTTCTAGAATTCAGATGGGCAAAATCGTTAATCACTTCTTCAAAATCTATGCTTTTTAGCACATCAGCTTCTATGGACATCAGCGACAAACTGGGTAATCTCTCTTGAAGCATTGTACTTCTTAATTGATTTTTAATTCTTTTTAATTTGGAGAAGGAGCGTTCCCCACTGCAGTTAGTTACCATCATGCTTAAAAAGATTCTCAATGCGATTTCTACATTTGGAAATGTGTCTTCAATTTTGTTTCCTTTCAAAAGTTGATATATTTTTAATATACAATCCTTATTTTCACTGTCAACAATTTTCAAGTATTCTGGTAAATGAAAACATTCTATATATATATATATATATATATATATATATATATACATATATATATATGCTCTACAAGCCTTGTAGACCCAGGGCAGTTATTTTTCTCCACTCCTCTCTATTCTTAGCTTTCTGTTTCCAGTTTCGTATTTTCAGTTTATTTATATCAGATATCACACTTTCAAAGCATCTTTTTCTAGGCCGCCCTCTTCTTCTTTTTCCAATAAGAGTCCTGTAAAGAGCCATTTTTGTCATTCTTTCTTTGTTTAATCTTTCTACGTGTCCCAACCACCTTAAACTGTATGTTTTTATTCTTGATGTTATCTTTGATTCTCCATATAACATGTCTATTTCTTCATTCGTTCTCCTTCTCCAGCCTTCAGGTGTTTTTATTCCACCGAAGATTGCTCTAAGAATTTTACGCTCCCAGCGCTCCAGCTTTTCTTCCTGCTTTTTTGTTAGAATCCATGTTTCACTTTCGTATGTTACAGTGGGTTTTATAATGGTATTATATATTCTTATATTCATCTTTCTTGGACAGTATTTTGATTTCATCAGTGACTGGAGCATTCCAAATTTTCTGTTGCCTTTCGTTATTCTCGACTGTATTTCTTGTTCTTCGTGTGCATTGCTAGATATTAGTACTCCCAAATAAATAAATTCATGTACCCTTTGGAAACTGTAGTCCATTTCCCATGTCGTTTTTACTATCTGATTGTCACCAATACTTCCAGTATCTCCAAGGACCATATATTTTGTTTTTTCTTGATTAATTTGCAGTCCTAAAATGTTTGCTTGTTCTGCGAGATTTTTTGTAATTTTAGTGAGCTCTTTCTTTGATTTTGCCAATACTGTCAAATCATCTGCATACGCAATGCACTGATGTTCGTTATTATTTATTGTACCATCTGTTTTTACTTTAAATCTTCTGATAATGGCTTCGAGTGCTAAGTTGAATAAAACAGTTGATAGCGGATCCCCTTGCTTACAAAGTTTCCGACCCTGAAGACCGTTGATTTGTACCCATTTCAAGTTATTTTGTTACCTGTGTTCAAAAGAGTCATTTTTGTTAACCTGATCAATTTGCCTGGTACTCCTAACCATTTCATAGCTTCTAAAAGTTGGTCCCTGCTAACTGTATCATACGCCTGCTTAAAATCTATAAATAGAGCATGTAATTCCGTTTTGTACTCATAACAGGTCATTTGAATTTCCTTTAAAGTGAAAACCTGGTCTGTTACCGACCTGTTGCTCCTAAACCCTGCTTGGTACTCCCCTAGTATATTCTCAGCGTATTTATTCAATCGAGCTCTCATTAGTCTTGCCAGGATTTTATACACTGTATCTAATAACGCAATACCTCTGTAGTTGTCACAGTTTGTTCTATCTCCTTTTTTGTGCAGACGGTTTATCAGAGCTATATTCCACTCCTCTGGTATTTTTTCAGAGTGCCAAATATGTTTTATTAGCTCGTATATTTCACTTATAAGTTTTGCGGCTCCTCCTTTAATCATTTCTGCTGTTATTTCATTTTCTCCTGGGGCTTTGTTGTTTTTTAGATACTTTATAACTTCTTCTACTTCTTGCCTTGTAGGTTCTTCTATCTCCTCATCGAAATATTGATATCTTTTATCGTTGTTCGGATACTGATCGCACTCTTCTTTATTGAGTAACTCATTAAAATGTTCCTTCCATATTTGTACAACTTCTGTAGGTTCTGAGATTAGCTGTCTTCCCTTAGTTTTGTAATAAATATTTTTTCCTTGATATCCTGATTGTATTCTCCTTGTTTCCTGATAAAAATTTTTAAAGTCTCTATTTTTGAAATTTTCTTCTACATTTCTGAGTTTTTTCTCCACCGTTTCCCTTTTTTTTTCGTCTGCATACTGCTTTTAAATCTTTCCTCAATTTTTTGTATTTGTTTTTAACATCATCGTCGTGATTTCTTAATAACAGTTGTCTTGTTTTACTTTTCTGTTCCTCTAATTTTTTACACTCTTCGTCAAACCAGTGTTTGTTTTTGTTCTTTGCCTCCTTCTTCGGTAAGATATTTTCATTCGCTTCTTTTATTGCTCGTTTTATCTTATCCCATTTTTCTCCTGACTCTGTTAGTTGCGATATATCTGTGAGTCCTTTATTGATCTCTACTTCGTATTTTCTTCTTACCATTTCGTTTTCCAAACCGTTTGTGTCGTACTTCCTTCCTTTAGCTCTATTTTTATTATTTTGCAACTTCCTTTTAGCAAGAAATGATCAGTGTCCGCATCTGCTCCTCTCATACTTCTTATGAACTTCATATGTCGTTTTCCTATTAAAACATGATCTATTTGGTTAATTGTTTGCTGGTCAGGAGATATCCACGTTCCTTTGTAAATTTCTTCATGTTGAAACTGTGTACTTTCTTGCTACCATATCTCTTTCTGCAGCAAAACTTATCATTACGTTATCATTTGTTACATCGTGTTTGCTAAATAAATCTATTGTCGGAATGTACATAGCTTCCTTCCCTATTTTTGCATTGTAGTCCCCTAAAACAATTTTAATATCATAATTGGGTAATTTATTATATTAATTTTCTACTGATTCATAAAAAAGATCTTTTTCAATATCTTCTTTTTCTTCAGATGGTGCGAGTCGGTTTATAATGCTGATATTTCGATTTCTTCCTTTTAAACGTAATACGCACATTCGTTCTGATACTGGTTTGAAGGCCATAACTTGATTTCTAATTTTTTTTTGTACCATAAACCCGGTTCCTAGCATTCTGTTAATTCCACCACTTTTGAAAAGGGTTGCTTCGCCTCTTTCTCATTAACATCTTCATAATAAAATTCAGCAAATTCTTTGTAACTTTGTCTCAACTCTTCAGAATTTTCAAGCGAAAAAATAAATCAAAACGTTTACTGATATTCTTATACGAACTTAATCGCTGTTTTAAATGAACGCTGAGGGTATCAATTATGGGAAGAAACGTTTCTATTTTAAATTTCTTTGGACTGACGGCGCAGAGCCATCAAAAAAACTCTGGCGAGAACTTCTGCGTTTTGTTCTTTGAGATAGGTCCTTGTAGTCAGATTCCGGGTTTCTTTCTTTGGCAGACGATTTGAAGTAATCAAATTTATCCCTGAGGTTAATAATAAAATCATCAAGTGAAGTAAACATATTAGTTGCAACGTCCAGTGTTATTGTTTCTTTCTGTAGATAATTACTTATTTTGTCTATTCTTTCCAATATACAGTTCCAAATTTCCGTTAGTATAATATATTCTAGTTTTTCTATTTTTCTGGACAGACTAAGGGCTTCGTCTCTAGTTTCTCGTGCCTGTTCTGTATCTTTTGCGATGGATATCAAAGCTTCTATAACTTGTTCATGACCTTCATGCAAGGCGCTTACTTCATCTGCTCGAGCTGACCATCTGGTTTGTGAAAGACGTTTAAGAACTTTTTTTGAACCTAAATGTTCTGTCAATATTTTCCATCGACGAGTAGAGCCCGAAAAAAAGTTGTAAATAAGTTTTTTGGTAGTAATAAATATTGGTTATCGTTTGGTGATCTGACAGGAACTTGATTTGAGGGGGGCCCATATCGATCGCGGGGCCCTGGGCTCACTTGCCCAAAGTGTCCTTTGGGTACCTACATATAAAACAAATAACAAAACAAAAATTTTCGTTCAAAAGTTAAGGACTAATAAGAAATAAAGGAACCCGAGTTCCCAAGAGTTATGATTTAATAACATTGTTAATAACTAGCTAGGCAATTGTCTAAATTTTCTTCCTCACCTTTATTGATTATCCCATCTATGTTTAATTTATCCAAAATATCGCTTTGGACATTTAAAACAGCTAAGGATGAAATATTCTCTTACTGTATATTATGAAATCGCATTTCTTATAGTAGTATTATTGTTTTTTCATTTTTTTATGATTTTATGCTCACCGTTTCGGGCCCTCTGATCATTGAGCCCTAGGTACGGGCTTAGTAGGCCTAGTGGTAAAATAGGACCTGGTGGTTCCACTTGTGTTACTCTACTTCTTCTTTTTCTATTTCATGCTTCTTTTGGCGATCTAATTCCTTATTCTTTTTGATAGTTATTACTTTGTAAGTTTATAATTTTATAGGTGATCATTATTTTTTATAAATACCTACATGAGTTTGATAAGGATTTTATTTTTTTTTAATCACGTTGATTGTCGAACAAATTACCTTCTAATTGTTGCAATTATTATATTGCACATTCTCATTGCTAGTAATATAAAATGCTTACAAATATAATCATATATCCCAAGACCCAGTGGCGGATTTACCACCAGGCTGAGTAGGCTGGAGCCTAGGGCGGCCACATATTTTTTATGTTTCACAAAAATAAAAATAAATCATATTTATGTAAGTAAATATTCTTAGGTCCACACGAACAATTAAATATGTAGGGGAGCGTGGGGCAGGGATAACTTCATAAATATGTCTTTGCTACTCCCATCATTAGAAAAGTAGGAACTGTATGACATTCACCAATTTTGATAAACCGGAATCAGGATCATTGAAAAGATCTTCGTTCCTGCGGAAACAGAATTTGCAAAACGTTTATCCTAACTTGTATTTAGCAGTTCGCATAGCTCTATGTCCATCAGCAAGATCAGTTGAGAAAAGCTTTCTTTGCTGGAAACGAGTGATAAATTGTCTAAGATCTACCTTAAGCCAAAAAAAACCAAAACACCTTAGCTTTGTTGTACAAAATGGTATTGTGAAACTTTCATACCTGCTATGATGGAATGTGATCTACATTAAAAGAATGTGTTATTAATATGATTGCCAACTAGGGTATCGAATTGTAGAGGTCGGTAGGGGCGGCAAAATTTGAATAGCCTTCTGGCGGCAAATGTGTAAATACGCCATTGCCAAGACCTATGAGTTTAATCAATTAAAAGTAAAATTATTAAATGTGCATTGCGTGAATGTCATGTTCCTTGAACTATTTGGTGCAACAGTTGCGTTGAAATTATATTTTTTCAATATTATATCATCGTTTTTCCCGTCACAGAAAAATATTAGATTTTAGCTCTCAACAACATAACCTCGAGCTAAAATCTAATACTTTTTTCCGTTTTATAATAAACTAGCCGACCCGGCGAACTTCGTACCTGAATTCCTAAAAGATGTATATATTAATACACTATTTACAGAATAATCAATACCTTACAAGTCGGATTGAAACCACGTTGTTCAATAAAATTTGCACCAAATGTTGTAATTTGGAACATGTTGTAACTTTGTATATTCTGCAAGAAATGCTTTGATAGAGGATCTTGCCCTGAAAGTAATGAATTGAGTGGTTCAGGTGGTGTCATTAGTTTCTGTAATTTGACCTTTCCATTCATGCAACATAATCCTGTCGGTTCCAGTCGAAACCTCAAAGAATTGCAATATCGACAAATAGTATTCATTGTTCCAAAATCAACCGATTTATCACCAGCGTAATCGACTGTTGCATCATATAAAAACCCCAAACGTTCATAGGTAATTGTTACATTTGATCGTCTGTTTGTTCGTCTCTCGCTTGAAGTCGATGGTATGGGTTCTTCCTGGAAGGTGGTAGATCTCGCTTTAGAAATTATCATCCTATTTTCCTCCAAACGCTGACATCCAGTGGTGGATTTACCACTAGGCTGAGTAGGCTGGAGCATAGGGCGGCAGATTTTAGGGGCGGAAAATCTGGAACCATCATTTTTATGTCTCATAAAAATGAATGAAAAATGTTGTTAGGTCCACACAAACAATTCAATATGCAGAGAAGCGTGGGCACGGACTAGTGATGAGCAAAATCCATCTTGGTCTTGCGATTTTGCAATACCAAGACCAAGATCATACACACACTAGAAAGACCAAGAGCGAATGAACAAGAACAAGGCCAAAACCAAGACAGAGAATGCAAGACTAAACTAAAAATTACAACTTTCGTTTTAAATAGGATAGACTCGAACATTTTCCAAAACGACGTATGTAGTAAGTAACAATCTATTTGAGCAAAGCCAAAACCAAGACTGAGTACGCAAGACCAAGATTACAAATATTTTAGCAAGACCAATACCAAGATCGGACAAGCAAGACCGAGCCCGTTACCAAGAATGTCTTGGTATTGGTCTTGGTTCTTGCTCTGCTCATCACTAGGCACGGATGCAGGAATGCAGGAACTGTACTCGTATCCATTACGACATTCACCAATTTTGATAAACCGCAATCTGGACCATTGAAAAGATCTTCGTTCCTGTGGAAACAGAATCTGCAGAAAGTTTATGCTAACTTGTATTTAGCAGTTCGTATAGCTCTATATATTCACCAGCAACAGCAGTTGAGAAAAGCTATCTTTGCTGGAAACGAGTGAGAAATTGTCTAAGATCTACCTTAAGCCAAGAAAACCAAAACGCTTTGTTGTACAAAAAATGTAGGTACAAAAAGGTATTGTGAAACTTTCATACTTGCTCTGATGGTATGTGATCGACATTATCAGCTGATTCTTACTAGATAATGAAATATATTGCGTAAGCATTGTAGAGGTCGGTAGAGGTGGCAAAATTTGAATAGCCTAGTGGCGGCAAATGTGTAAATCCGCCACTGCTGACATCGCTCTTCTTCCGTCTCATTATCTCGAAGACTGTACACCCGACTTGCGTTACGAGTACGTCGACCGATATTTTGACGCCTTACTGGTGGCATTTTTAACAATAAACACGACCCAACTTCTAAACTCACATCCAAACACACAAAACACGATTTATTCTCTAAACTATTATCAAAACTTGATAAAAGTGCCGAGTCTATTAATACGGTTACCGTACGAACAATTTATAATTATTAATACGGTTACAAAAAAACTGGACATCGATTTTCACGCCCCCAACGTACACTCTCGGACCACATAGCTTTTTCCGAAATGGTCAGACATGAAGATTTTCGGCTGTCAAAAAAAAACGCCCCCCCCCCTACCGTGCCTTATGAAACAAAAACCATTCGATTCGTAAAAATCGTCCGAGTCTATAGAATCCAAAAAAAGGGGGGGGGTCAACCTGAAAAAGTATACGAGTATAGTCAAAAATAAGAGATACCCGAAAAAATTTTTAATATGCACAGGTGGACTCTCTCTTCGTCCCTAAATTTCCCTCCCCCATTCTTTTGGGGTACAAGATCCGCCAAGTTATCAACTCGGAACGAAAATATTCGGGGAATCTTCCTTATTTGGGGTGCTTATAATGCAAAAAAATTTTTTTCAAAATCGACCCCCCCACCAAGTATAGCCCCGAATTTTTTACTTTCTTCTCTAACTTTTCAAAAGAATCAAATTTGTCACCGTCCTTCAATGAATTTTCATCCACGACTTTGTCATTCTCATCAGCAGCTTCATCTGAATTAACAACTTATCTATTATTAAAATAAAAATTGAGTATTTAAATTATAATTACCTCCTTTTGTTCACCAATCACAATATACATTCCACCAATCACATCATAATTCCATAGGGTGCGTTCCACTAAGAACACACAACAATCATACTCACGTTTATTTAGAATAAATTAATTATTAAAAAAAAATTCTTAGTAATAAATTTAATTATAAAAAAATAATAATATCCGTATGAATATACTCATTCCATCCGATTCATTTTTAATTTAAAAAAAATTGAATACATGTACGAATAAATATAATTTATTCGTCCAGTACCCGTTTAAATAGTCACTTCGTAATAAACTTCGAAATTAACAAACGGTCAACGAAAAAGTTATATAATTATTTTTTTATACATCAAAATATGGCGTTTTCATCACGCGCTTATGGATTTTATTATCAATATTTAGAATTGAGCGAGACGAGTCGAGACAGCCGGTAACGAGACGAGACCGAGAATTGAACGAGACTCAATTTTTTCGGAATTGACGAGATCGAGACGAGATTTTTGATACTCTCGTGGTATATTCATTAATCTTTTTGTTAATTATTTTGGGAAATTAGACCACAGTCTTTCTTATATTTTTTTTAATTCAACGTTTCGGTAGCGTACCTTCAATTTCAAACATAATATTCACAAAGGCGAACTAGTGGACAGAGATTTTGCTGATTCTTTCGAAAATACTGACGAGTTTGTATATAAAACAAATTATTAACAGAATGGAGCTTGTACAACGTAAAATCAGAGACGGCAATCTAGAGGTCTTAATGTATTTCGTTTAACAGGTAGAGGAACTAAACTAACTAATCGATGAAGAAGTGTTTGTCTTCTTGTTCATTGAGACGACAGTAATTAAGGTTGCGTATTTAATAGTAGGTACCAATTAAAAGGAATTTGTTGTTGGAAATTCACACATTGCGTCGGAAAAGCAAACTACATATACTTAGGTACTATATTGATTTTATTTTAGTCAATATTTTTAGTTTTAATATGCCCCTGCCAAAACTCCTCTCAGGTCGGGGTTCAGAATGTTATTTTAATAAAATTGTCCAGTAAATTTTTTAAACTGAATTACTTATATTGTTACATTTGAGAAGTTACATTAGATACATAATATTTATATGGTCTTTAAGTAATAAAATATCTATTTAAATTTTGATATGAAGAATTAGTAGGTATTGTTTTATAATTGTTATTATTATTATATATATATAATCAAAACCTTAATGTACCCTGAGGTGTTCAGGTGTTTTTAATTATGTACAAATTCAGCCCATTCCCGTTTATTTCCAGCCTTTAACTTCGCCTCCTGCCAATTTAGTCCACGTTCTTTCAGGATTTCCGCTACTGCAACATCCCAGGTTTTTCGCGGTCTCCCCCTTGGTCGCCTTCCACATGTTTTCGTTTGCCATATCGTTTTTGCTTGTTGAATATTTTTCATGCTTACTAAGTGGCCATACCACCTTAACCGATTGCTTTCTATGCTTCTTCCTAGTGGTTCTCCTTCTAGCTGTTCTCTTATATAATCATTTCGAATTTTGTCCCTTCTTGTAATTCCCAATACTGCTCTCAGATACTTCATCTCAACCGCTTGTAATTTTCTTTTTGTCTCTCTCCTAAGAACCCAGCTTTCGCTCCCATAAGTTACAATAGGTTTAAAAACGATTTTAGGCATAGACT
This sequence comes from Lochmaea crataegi, assembly GCA_947563755.1. Taxonomy (NCBI): domain Eukaryota; kingdom Metazoa; phylum Arthropoda; class Insecta; order Coleoptera; family Chrysomelidae; genus Lochmaea; species Lochmaea crataegi. Next base: position 16,964,894 of record OX387425.1, read on the forward strand.
GTCATTTTTGTTCTCTTTGACACTCCGTTCTTGCGAATGAAAGTATTACTTATACTTATAGATTGAGGGCACTTTCAATGCGTCCATTAATCTCAGCGTTATTTTTCCCTTCTTTATGTATTTTCACTCCCAAATATTTAAATGTGTCCACTTGCTGTACTTGTTCTTCGTTTAGCTGTATTTCGAGATTCTTGTTTTCTTGCCCTTTAACTCCTATACTTTTGTTTTCTCTACATTTATTTTTAGATTTCTACCTTGAAGAGCTCTTTTCCAGACGTCTAGATTTTTTTGAAGATCTTTTTAATTTTTAGCATATACCACTAAATCGTCAGCAAAAGCGCATTCAGAGATCTGTATAAGTTCCATATTTCTATAACCCACCGTGAATTTCTTTACTTGATCTTTTACCTCTTTTATTATATCGTCCATTATCACATTGAACAGTGTCGGACTTAAGACTCCCCCCTGCCTTAAACCCTCTTGTGTAGTAAACTCTTCAGATTGTAGGTTTCCGGTTCTTACATAATTCCTAGTATTTTTGTATATACTTTTTATACCCTCGATTAAACTCTGGTTAACTCCTCTCTTCTTTAGACTAGCCCATATTTGCAGACTGGGGACCCCGTCAAACGCTTTCTCTATATACAAAAAACCAACATACAGATACATTCAAACACAAACGGAACATAGGGATTTTAAGCATTGTATCAGAACTACTTTTGAACTAGTCGACCAACATCCAGCTTCAACAAATTAAAAACACGATTATTACAATCGTTTATTTGGACACCTATAACATATCGTACAATTCCCACCACTCCGTATTCTCAACTGTGGGCGGTCCTAAATTAGCAGTCAGTAAACAGCAGTCGGTAGGTAGAGTACAATTTAAAGAATCTTATTTTGTTTTATTCACGAATTTATTTTTATTTTGAAAGCCGTTATTGCCAAAAGAAATCAAAACATATTATCTTAACTCGAAACATTAATTGTTAAAGAGAATTTAACAATTAATTTTCGATTTTAACAACATAAAACGTAAGCATATTGTTTCAATATGTAGCGACGTTTACTACCCCCATCAAATAATTATTCAATACTAAATCGCAGTTCGCACATAACTAACAAATTTTGGAAGGAGAATGGGCGGGGTTTCTTACATTGGTCTGAATCCAGCTGTCCAGTTCAATACTTGATATTCATTGAAGTGAACTTATAGAAATGTTTTGTTGGTGGTCTATTTAGATCGGACAATACATTAAATTCCTATGTTCTGTTTGTGTTTGAATGTATCTGTATACATTGTTTCTACCATTTTTTTCAATTATCTGTCTCACTGTAAAGATATGATCCTGAACACCTCTGCTCTTACGAAAAGCATTATGCGATTCTTCTAGTTGATGTTCTATTGATGTGTTATTTAGTCTTCTTTCAAGAATCCTTTCATATACTTTTAACAGTGTACTTAATATCGTAATGCCTCTATAGTTTGAACAGTCTCTATTATTTCCTTTCTTATATAGAGGTAATAATATTCCCAATTCCCATTTATTCGGTATTCTTTTTTCAGTATAGATTTTATTCAGTAAAAGATTTAATTTTTCTATTCCTTTTCTTCCTAGGTTTTTTAGCATTTCCGATGTAATTCCATCGTGGTAACCTGCAGCTTTTCCTCGTTTTAGTAAGTTTTTTGCTGCTTCAACTTCTAGGTTATTAATTTCTTCAATTTCATTTATTTCATATTGAATGTCTTCATCATATATTTCCTCCGGCTGTTGGGTCGTTATTTCTGGGTTCAGAATCTCCTCAAAATATTCTTTCCATCTTTTCATAATATTTTCTTCTTCAGATATTATTATTCCATCTTTTGTTTTTATATGTTTAACGCTATATTGTTTTCCCTTTCTGAGTGTTTTGAGAACTCTATAAAACAATTTTTGATTTCCTAAACTGTCTTCTTCCAATTTTTCTCCGAATTCTGTCCAAGATTTTTCTTTTGCTTGTTTTACCGTATCTTTCACTTTTGTTCGTTGTCTTTTATATTCTTCATAATTTGCTGTTGTTTTATTTCCTGTATAGTTTTTCCATTTTTGTTTTTTAATTTTTATTATTATTATATTATGTTAATCCCACCCCAATCGTTTTATTTTAAATTTAATAAAATCTTTTTTTAAATGTCCTAAATATTATTAAATTGATTTTTTTTAAGGTATAATTCCGCACTATTGTTATTTAATTTTTATTTCGGATTTAAATAGCTTTAAATTGTTACTAATTTTAATAAATTTAAAGTTACTTCCCTCGATAACTATACTTCCTCTCGCAGCTACAATTTGAATTCTTCATACCATGAAGGGCTTTATATCAATTATTTTTAATTTTCCTCTTTTTCGGTTGAAGATTTATAAATCCAACTGTGATTCTAACATTTTTTGCTATGCATTAAACCCATCTCATTATTTTTAATTTCAGTTTATTTTATTTGATTTTTACTTTTACTTTAAATTTTTCTGACTATTTTTATCGCAACGCCCTTCAATTTTTCTTTTGAGCACCCCTTTTTCAAATTTATAAATTTTTTATTGGTTTATTCAAAACATGCGTTAACATTTGGATTTGACTTTATCTTCTTTGCATATAGGGGAAAAATGAAGAGTAGTTCATTATCTACAAAAATGGTCCTCATGATTTTTTTCGCAACATTAATATTTTTCGCAAAAACCGATGTTGAAAAATCCATAATTTTGAGGTCCAGAAAAATGGCTGTTTCTTGCACAACCAAAAAGGAGAAATTTCCAGCTTTAAAATGACGTTTCTTGGAAGACAATCCGATAATGTACAAACCTTTAGACAGTGATTGTTCGCAAAAGATTTCCAACCTCGAAAAATAGCAAAAATTTGGAAATGAAAACACCAACTGAAAAATCAAGGGGCAAGAAAGATAGCTAATAAAAATTCCTGAGATCAATAAAGACCTTTAAAGGACCCGTAATAACAAAAAATCGAGAATAAATGTCTATTATTAATTAATTATTAATTTTGAATCGTAAAAAAATATGCATTTTTACCCCAGATTTTGAATAATTTGTTCGCCCGGTCAGTGCAAAGAACCCGCTCTTTCGATTCCGGAACGGGAGCTCAACATAAAAATCCCGCTTGAGGGCCATTATCTCGAAAACTATCGAGTTTTCGGCAAAAAGCATAAGGATCATTTTTGAAGATAATGATCTGATCTTCATCTTTTCCCTATATAAAAATTCTCTAAATGACATATTCTAGGAGATATTGGCGGGAAACCAATTTTTGGAACTTTGGGGCCGGGAATACCCCCCCAAAACGGCGATTAGGTGGGTGAAATTTCTGGATGTTCAATTACTAGTCAAACCCTACCCTTCACGGAATATTCATGGACCGGCAGGTATAATCGCTTCTGGGACCCTTCATTTATACTGGACTACGAGATAATGATATGTTATTAATTTCTGTCCAATTTCTAGAGTAGGTATAGATATCTAAATTCGTCATACAACAGGTTCCGGAAATTAGTTAGCAAAAAGTCAGTCACAGACAGATTTTAGGTTTTCTTTACTATTTTTTGTATTCTTTGCTATTTTGACCAGATCTTTAATTTATTCCAAATTATTTTTCTTCTTATTAATTTTTTCAGCTTTTCTTTGGATTCATGCAGTGGCTGAATTAATACGTTAACATTGAATATTATTATTTTCACGTGTCTATTATCCATAAATATCCGTCCGGACAAGTTGTCAAATCAATCAACGAAAATAAAAAATGCCAATGTCGGTTGGTATTTTATTTCCGATTGAGTTTTATTTGAATAGAACGCAACTTTAGGTCTCACGCCTTGAGTTTTTATTTAAAATACGTAAATTTCACATTTATTGTTATGCCACTGGATCACATTTTTAGATACTTTTCTTCTTGTTCCATTTGAGAAATGACTAATTTAAGTGGACATTAATTTATTGATTATTTCTCTCGCCTGTCAAGTTTGGATTTTTAATGTGTTGATTGGCATGTGACCAATTAAAACAAAATAAATCGACAATTTTCCTTGGTGCTAAATTAGCGGATATTTGACCACCGTCCTCAATATTTACTGAAAGAACGGTATCCTGAAACAAAGAACCCACCTGTAAATTTCAAACCTTGCAAATAGGTACGACACCGTCCATATTAGACAAACGTGTTATTGTCAATCTTGAAAGTTTTAAAACTGTACTACCTGTTTGATAAATGAATATTATTTATATTTATATTATATTAATTTATTTATTTAAATATACAGCTTCAGATTTTTTGTTAATAAGTGATTAACTCTCACACGAGACGAGATAGGGCGAGACTTTAAAAAATCTCGCCTCGGTCTCGACAATTCTGAAAAAAATAACTCTCGTTTAAGTCTCGGTCTCGTCTGGTTACCAGTTGCCTCATCTCGTCTCGCTAAATATTATCATACAAGAACTTAATTTTACGGTTATTCGAAACAATATAATTGAGTAGTTCAGTTTCAAAAAGGTATCGTTTCATAAATTTTACGTTTTTACTTTACTATGGGTTAAAAATGTCGATGTTATGAGTTTTAACCATTGGAGTGGATTTTTAACTTGAGTTTTTTTTCAAATTTGGAAAAGAATCGATTAAATAAAAATCGATTTTTCTTTATTCAAAATTAATCGATTTGTCAAAAATCGATTTTAATAAAAATAAATCGATTTCTGCGAAAACATCGATTTTTTTAATATTATTTTAAAAAGTACATGCTTTTCATATTCCGATAATAAACCTAAGAGTTTCATTCATTAACAATTTTTTAGATTAAAAATCAAATAAAATTATATGAAAATTGTCAAAAATTTTGAAATATGCTCAAAAATGGTCAATAATTGTCAAAAACTGTTAAAGATGGACAATTTTTGTCGACAAAGGGTCAATAATTATCCAAAATTGTCAAAAACTGTCAAAAATGGTCAATAATTGTTAAAATTTTGTAAAATGGTCGAAAATTGTTAAAATTTTGAAAAAATTGTCATTAACTATAAAAAAATGTCAAAAATGGTCAATAATTGTTGAAAATTGTCAAAATTTTTGAAAAGTTGTCAAAAATGGCCAATAATTGTCAGAACCTGTCAAAAATGCTCAAAAATTTGCAAAAATGGTCAATAATTGTTAAAATTTGGAAAAATGGTCTAAAATGGTCAGAATTTTTGAAAAATTGTCAAAATTGATCAATAATTGTCAAAAATAGTCAATAATTGTTAAACTTTGAGAAAATGGTCAAAAATTTTTGAAAAAATGGTCAAAATTTTGGAAAAATTGTCAAAATTTTTGAAAAAATGATCAATAATTGTCAAAACTGTCAAAATTGGTCAATAATTGTTGAAATTTGAAGAAATAGTCGAAAAATTGTCAAAATTTTGAAAAATGGTCAAAATTTTGAACAAATGGTGAATAATTATAAAAAACTGTCAAAAATGGCCAATAACTGTAAAAAATTGTCAAAATTTTTGAAAAATGGTCAAAGTTTTTGAAAAATTCTCAAAAATGGTCAATAATTGTCAGAACCTGTCAAAAATGGTAAAAAATTGTCAAAAATGGTCAATAATTGTTAAAATTTGGAAAAATGGTCTAAAATGGTAAAAATTTTCGAAAAATTGTCAAAAATGATCAATAATTGTCAAAAATGGTCAATAATTGTTAAAAATTAAAAAAACTGTCAAAAATGTTGAAAAAATTGTCAAAAATTTACGAAAAATGGTCAAAATGGTCATTCTATTGTGCATAAGAAGCAAACTTCCATCGGCGGTCCGACGACCGCTCACCTTTTATTTTTGTTTTACTAACCATAAAAATAAATATTAAGTTACTTTACTTGTATTCTTTAAATTTGTGCAGTTGTAGAAAAAGTATAGTGTGTAACATGTGGAGAAGGTACTTTTCCCACTTGTTGCACAATATACTATTTCCAACTACCCCTATAGAAAGTACACACTTTCCTCCCTCATATCGGGAAGGAAACTCATACTTCCCACACTAGGGAGGAAATAGTATATTGTGTCACAAGGGCAGAAAATGAGCTTTAGTAGCCCGAGACTATTAAATGCACGAGCGAGCGGAGCGAAACGGGGGCTGCTGATAGTTAAGGGCGGCTAAAGCGTTTCCTGAATGTGTGACACACAACTGTTTCTCGCTTACCAAATAAACCAAAAATTAGTAAAATATAAATAAAAACTTTGACTTACACTGACGTTTAATTGAAAAATTTACGTAGAACGTCAAAGTATTCAAGTGACAGATGGTAAAAAACGTCAAAAGTCGTGGCGTTAAGAATTTTCCGCCCTATTTTTGGTGTTATATGATTGGTTTTCCGGTAAGGTAGGCGAAGAAGTACTTTTCGCAGTTGTAGGTTTTCCAATACAAAAATATTTAACATGCTAAACGATTACAGATCTCGTCGCAAAGGTCAAATCTCAATCGAGCCGAGTACTTCATGTTAAGTTTTGAACTAAGTCGTTGGACTAGTCGCACAGTTAAAAACTCAAAAATGAAGCGTAAAGTGACGACTTAAGCAATTGGCTAATCCATACAAAAATTTAATATTATAACCATTTTAACATTAGTGATGCTAGACTCCGTCTCACTCAAGAAGAAGCCACGTGAAGTTTGCCAACTGACTTGCGCAGAAACCAACATCGGTCTTGTTTATCTATGTCGCTTCGTAACGACTATTTCATACCGACGGCCATTTTATTATTAACATTTGAGGTTGTGTTTGAAGCAATTATTTACTGTCGAATATTTTGATTATTGAATGTTTTAAGACGTTTAGCTAGTTTTAGCTAAAAAACTAGTTGGTGTTAAAAGAAAAAGTATCCACATTATTCTAACCTAAAAAAATGAGAAAACACACTACTGATTTGACAACAAGTTCGCGCATACGACTGCAACTTCAAGTGGGTTCTTTTTACCTGAAACGGAGTCTACATGAAATAACAATGATAACATTTCTTGTATGTTTTTAAGTTTGACCTAGCAATTGTCAAAATGTCAAAGGTAACTCAGAAAAGAGTATAAATGATAAATATGGGTTTTTTACTTAATAAATACATTTTTTACAGATTTTTTTTCTGCGGATTCTTCTCCATAAAAATGGCACAATACATAGATCCAGACCATCGGTTAATGTTGACCCAACAATACCAAACGAAACCGCTAAATATGGATACAAAACTTCAGGAAAACAAACCTTCCTTCTGTATAGAGTCTTTACTATCTAGATCTGACGCACTGTTATCCAGAACTGGAGATCGGGATAGAACAAACTCTCCAGAAACTTCAAGAAGTATTTCCCCTACTTCAACACGAAGCAGAAGCCCGCCAATTTCACCTGGAAGCGAAGAAGTACCTCAAAGTACCTTCGTACCTAGACCGGGGTTATTGAATCATATTTATCCGAATGGTGGTGGTTTCTATGGATATCAAACACAAAATCAGGGTTCTGCCTTTCATTCTTTAGACGGAGGAATGGTACAGAAAGTACATTTGCCCGTGGGACATCATAATCAAAATCATATACATCAAATGCAATTGGAATGGTTTGCTAGAACGGGGATGTTCTATCCAAGGTTGCCGGATTTGACCGGTGAGTTTTTACATATAAATATCTTTTAAATTAACACATTTTTTTATACATAAAAACTAAATTAAATTGTTTCTATAGTTAACGAAAAATAAAATGTGTAAGTAACTAATACCTAGACTATGAATAGGGCTGTTCGCTTTTCTTAGTTTCGGTACTTCTATACTGTATTTCGTTTCCCGTAGGAGCAAAGCGCCTCATTATTTATTCAAAAGTACTATAAATATAGGGTGAGTCTTTCTTTTTTTCTATGTGGAATAAAATGATAAAACAGGTCGGTTTTACCAAAATTAAATCGACACGTCCTGTATCGCCTCAAATACAACAGGGTCGTAAAATTCACAACAATGGTTGGGGATTCATTAATATGATAAGACGGTGGCCAGTGTCGTGCAGTCAGTTTAAGGGTTTTTTCGAGTAGGGATGGGTCTTACAGTGTTTTTATTCTGTTAAATAATTTTTTATTAGGATAAATTTATATATTTGGATTTTTTCTATTAGATAAAAGTATAGGCTGAAGCATTGTTGGTAGGTATTTAATAAATTACAAAAATGTATCCTAAATATCTAAAACTTGTATAAAAAGCCAAAGATAATAATTATTTAAAAAAGTCACAAACAAATATTCTTTATTTTGCTTTATTGAAAAGAAGCAACATACAAAATTGCGAAAAATTGAAAAATGCAATGATTAAAATTATAAATAAAATTTGTTTGTATATACTTACAATAGTTGTAGATTTTAATAATAATATGACTCATTGTAATATTTTAGAAATTGTTATGACATTTATTTTTGCATACCTACCTTAGTAAATGTAAACAAACTATCCCAACATATTTTCATACAGTGATAATAAAAAACACTTTTTGATTTACATAATCATAAAATAGCGCCCCTCAAGTTTAACGTTGGTTAAAAGCAGGAAATGAAACCATAGATTAAAAAAAATAATAATATGATACTTGCCCAACTTTTGCACTATTTAATTAACCCGAAAAATGAAACCATTCAGCAGGTCTTTACCGAAAAATGTAACGCCAATTGTTTATTGCCGCTTTACGGCTGTCGGCCCTTTCTTGTGCTCCTATGCAATAGAAAATCGAGTATAAACGAAAGGTACTCCTGAAACTCTGAACTGTCAATTGTGTTTTTCTTGAAAACGGATGGAATTATCGTGTTTAAAAAGAAATACAAATATTACGTAGAAATGATTTTCACATTAAATTTTCTAATTAAAATCGCTAAAAAGTTACCAGTTGATTTCATTATTAGGAATTATTCACGTGGTGCCCCCTGTAACAAAGTGTGTAATAATATATAAAATAATCTTTTTATGCTGCCACTTTAGAAACTGCTCGGTAAAGTGACAGAACTGCTCGGCAAAGTATCTACTTTCCCGAGCTCTTATGTCAAAATTTTCATTAATGACAAAATACCAGCATCTAGCCAGAGAGAATTTTCGAAGGGTATGTTAAATATCACAAAACCAATCTGGAACTTCAGGAATCGAATCCAATAATATTGATAACACAAATATTGTGATTCCTAAATTGACCAGAACATCAACGTTTAATAATTGTACTTAGCATAACTGCACATTCAACATAAATATTAATAATAAATGAGTCAAGTTTTGTTATACATTTTGAGCAATAAATATTCTGTTCCTATGTTATTGTCAAATTATTGGTGGCTGCACAAAAAATATTGTACGCGCTACACTCGGAAAGTGTAATTAGAGGGCTCGCATGCTTTCAAGGCTCCGCCTTCGGCGTCGCCGCGAAACACTTTCAGAGCTTAACACGCAAATAACTATACTTGACTAAATTTATGCCTCTGTGCCGATTTTGATAACAATTGATAAATATAAAGTGAAATTATTAGCAAAAAAGGGAAAAACATTCAAATTTTAAACCCTGTATATTTTTCTCAGCAACATATTATCAAGGCATATTTGGTCCTATCGCCAAATTTTGATTTTAATTGTCATTATTTTGTTATTCTGTTGGAATTGTTGAATTTTTATATTCAATAATTAACAAAATTTCTTGGGCCTAGAGACCATGGTATAATAGGGTTGGACCCAGACGTTTCGGCTGCAACTACTGCAGCCATTGTCAATGGAAGCGGAAAGAAGACCTGAGTACTCGCCAAATTAGAATTTTGATTTTCAGATGACACTGACGTAATTTTGACTCTTAGATTTGTGGAAATTGGGAATTGGTCTAATTACTCGCCCAGTGTAAGTTGGTACTTGGACTTCTGAGATGCGCGGTAGAACCACTATGTTGAAGCAAAGGTCGTACGCTCAATATATCTATCTTTATTCGAGCAGTGTCTGTTACTTTTTGTTCGCGCATATCTCAAGTGCCAACTTACAATGGGGCGAGTAATACCTTACTGGATTTTTAGACGCCATGCCAAATTTTGTTAATCCTTCTTCTTTTTTATTAAAGTTGTTTTTTTGCTTATGTATTTCAATGGCTTCACGATGTAATCTTAACATATAATGGTTATCTAGGTGTCAAAATTACGTCAGTGTCATTTGAAAATCAAAATTCTAATTCGGCGGGAAGAGTAAGTACCTACTGACAAATGTCGTTGTCAGTTGTCTATCAAAAGAAGAGACGGCTCAAAAGCAATAGAAGGAACTGGGATAGGAGTGTACGGGCCAGGAACCAAACACCCTGAAAGCTTGGGAAAAACTTACTTACCTTACTGTGGATTCCAGAACACACTGGGATAGAAGGAAATGAAATAGCAGATGAACTAGCAAAGAGGGAGCCGGAACCCTTTTGCGGTATCAGCTCCAATGTAATATTGGAAGAAATAGGCAAAGCCGAAAGAAAGAGAAGATCTGACCATTGGAAAGATCTAGTAGGACTTAGACAATCAAAGATTCTTCTGGGTGACTACAACCTGTTGAGATCAAATGAATGCATAAGTCAAAGTAAAACTGCACTAAGAGTTTTAGCAGGGATCCTTACGGGACAATGTCGCTTGAATGGGCACCTGAAAAAGCTCAAAATAGTGGAAGAAGAAGAATGTAGATTCTGTGGCATGGAAGAAGAAACCTCCATCCACATACTTGCGAATTGCACAGCAATTCAGAATCCTAAGGCACAACACCTTGAAGATTACTGGATAGAAGAGGGACATTTACCTAAGTTAAAGCCTACAGATATCCTAAAATTCCTCCGGGAAATAGGATTAAAGGAGCTACTAGTCTCTGAGACTTTCCTCAGGAACTAAGTAGAAGTAAGGGGGCACAATAGATCTTTTTGATCTCAGTGAATGTCACCCCAATTTACATACATACATACAATCAGTAGGCAGCAGAAATGTTAAACAAATAGAACTATTAATAAAAACTAACGTCAAATCAGTTACAGTTCATATGCTGTCAAAGTCAAAGGTAACTTGGTATGTTTTTCCAGTAAAGGTGTGGACGAATTGCACTAATCAACTATATTGGCTTATGGAAAGCGTGAAATAAAGTTAACGTGCGGTCGTAAATTGTGCCCCCTCCCTCATAACTTCTGAAAGCAATGAGATATAATAATGAAATAAAAACTAGATCGAACTAGAGGAAATTATACTATCTCTTCTAATAGTGACATGCACCTTACTTCAATTGTGTGATAGAGGGCGTTACTATCTTTAAAATTTCTAATGGAAACTAAGGTCACAAAATACTTCATTTGGAAGATATTTCAATTATCTTTACGTCAATAATAACAATTTAGGATTTTTTAATGCTTTTAGTGGATTATCGTGAAGTAAATGAAATAGCACACTATAATGCCTATAACAATCGTATTTATTTTGTTGCTTTATGAAACGTAATTTAAAAGAAGAGTACATCAAAATAAATAATTTATTTACTAAGTTTGTAAAAAGTTCGTATTAGTATTAGTCCAGTAAATACAGGGTCCCAGAAGCGATTATATCTGCCGGTTCATGAATTTTCCGTGAAGGGTAGGGTTTGACTAGTAATTGAACATCCAGAAATTTCACACACCTAATCGCCATTTTGGGGGGTATTCCCGGCCCCAAAGTTCCAAAAATTGGTTTCCCGCCAATATCTCCTAAAATATGGCATTTAGAGAACGCATCCTTTTTTAAATAAAATAATTCATTATTATCGAAATTAATAAACGGTCAACGAAAAAGGTCTTTATTGATCTCAGAAATTTGTATTGGCTATCTTTCTTGCCCCTTGATTTTCAGTTGGTGTTTTCATTTCCAAATTTTTGCTGTTTTTCGAGGTTGGGTATATTTTGCGAACAATCACTGTCTAAAGGTTTGTACATTATCGGATTGTCTTCCAAGATACGTCATTTGAAAGCTGGGAATTTCTCCTTTTTGTTTGTGCCCTCAGATTTTTTCCCGAATTTACTGGTTTTTCAGAAATCCATGAAACCTCAAAATTATGGATTTTTCAACATCGGCTTTTGCGAAAAATATTAATGTTGCGAAAAAAATCATGAGGACCATTTTTGTAGGTAATGAACTACACTTCATTTTTTCCCTATATAAAAATTCTCTAAATGCCATATTTTAGGAGATATTGGAGGAAAACCAATTTTTGGAACTTTGGGGCCGGGAGTACCCCCCCCCCCCATTGGCGATGAGGTGTGTGAAATTTCTGGATGTTCAATTACTAGTCAAACCCTACCCTTCACGGAAAATTCATGGACCGGCAGGATTTTTGTATACTTTGCCTACTTTTCAACATTCATTTACTGGACTATATACATAGTTGGTAGTTACTTTAATGACATTCACAACAAAAAACAACAAAACAATAACTAAAATGACACTACGAATCTAGTAGTACAGAATAAGTTCTGGTCATTTCTTGTTACTTCGAAACGCTTGTCAACAATTGTTGAGGAAACGTCAAATTAATTATTGCTGATTTCTTTCAGTTTTATTTAACATTTAAAGCTATTGCATAGTCCGGTGTATTACAACAATGGTACGCTTTCGTCCTTTAGAAGAAAAAGTTGCGGCAATAACAATTTTCTACAGGGCTGGTGAAAATTATCACGAAACCGAAAGGGCTTTTAATGAGAGATTTCCTGAACATCCAATTTGTCGAAACAACATGTGAATAAATTATTAACCACTGGCAATAATAAGCTAAAGGAGCCGGACGAAAGCTAATAGCTGAAGACACACAAATTAATGTAGTTTCTTCCGTGGTAAATAATCCTCAGTCTGCAGCAAAAAGCATTGCAAATAAGTAGTGCTTCTGCTACAACAGTACAACAGAAAAAATTCGACTCTTGCCCAATTATTGCAGAAATATTTGTTTTAGTGACGAATACACATTTATACTCAATGATGAACAGTATGTGCGATAGTGGAGTGAGACTAGCCGTGACCTGCACATACAATACCAGCAAAAACTTAATGGTCTGGAATTTTAGGCAACTACATAATAGGCCTCTTCTTTTTGAACGGAAATTTAGACGGCGACTAACGAAGTAAATCAAATAGTACAACAACACCCAGGAGAGTTTGATCTTGACGTAATATTCAAACAAGACGGTGCTCCGCCACATTGCTCAAGAGAAGTATGCAATTATCTTAACGAAACTTTCAGAAATAGATGGATTGGTGGAAGAGGAACAATTGAATGGCCACCGCGCTCACCTGACCTAACTCCATTATATTTCTTCTTATGGGGTTACTTAAAATCGAAAGTGTATGCCTCTATCGACGAATTAAAGGATCGAATTTCACAGGTATGTACTGGAAAAACCCCAGAAATGCTAGAGAATGTTAGAAGAGAGTTCTCTGATAGGCTCTTTTACTGCCAATAAGTTATGGGAGAACACTTTGAACATTTTTTACTTTAAGTGATTCTAGATTACCTTATTTTGTGGTTAAAAATCGTTTCATAAAATAATAAAATAAATACGAGGGTTATTGAGATTATAATGTGATGCATTCATTTACTTCACGATATGGTACTAAAACCACTAAAAAATCATAATTAAGTTTTTATTGGCGTAAATGTAATTAAAATATCTTCCAAAAGAAGTTTTTAAAATTAGTAACGTCCTCTATCACACAGGTACTAGTATAATTTCCTCTAGTTTGATCTAATTTTTGTTTCATTATTATATCTCATTCCTTTCACAAGTTATGAGGGAGGGGACACAATTTACGACCGCACTGTATAGGTAATCCAAAGTAATTTCACTTATTGAGTTGTAAGCCTTTAGGTTCTAATGTTTACAATAGTTTATAGTAGATTTTATGTATCATCAATAGTTCTTGCAGCGCATGCCAAATAATGACTTTTGTAGACACATTGTTTATTGTGACAGCCCATGCTTCTTTTTGATAATGTAGTTATTGGTGGAAGAATTTTTAATATCAGTTAAGCAGTTTCATTCTAGTTCATCCATTACAAACAAACAAAAAATCAAATCTCTTCTGTTTATAGATAATATTAGTATATATTGGAGTGGAGGCGCTATACTAAATGTTCAAAGTTTTATAAATTTTCAAAAGATCGCCAGAATTTTATACCCGGATTTATAACAATCATTCATTCGTTTGGGTTGTGCTCAACAGCACAGGCTCTTGAAGTGAATCTTTGTATCATTTCCCATGTTATCTACTTCCATTCCAGAAGCTTCGTGTCTTCTATAAATGCCGCTAGTTTGACTGGAGGGATTTTCAGTAGTTGTAATGGTTGTATTAATTCCTTTCCAAAGTGCTTCCTTCTAAGTACTTGTAAGTTCTCGCAGAAGCAGAGTATGTGAGTAGGTGTTTAATCATCAAGTTCACATTTTCTGCACATAGGTTCACTAACTTTGCCCATTTTGTGCAGATATTTCCTCAGGGTGCAGTGTCCAGTCACCAGGTCGGTAACTGTCTTCAAATGTCTCTTATCCAGTTTCAATAGCCTGGTTGAGTGTTCCTTGTCTACCTTGTTCAGTAAACTCTTTGTATGGAGGTGCCCTTGTGTCAACCTCCATTTGAATTGGTGTTCCCTATCTAGCCAGTTCCCGATTTCCCTTTTATAACAATTATGTTTTGAATGAATTTGGAGATTTTTCCAATATACCTCTTAAAATCTTCCTTTTCACACTAATTTATGCCTGGATAAAAAATTCCCATTTTGTGTGTACAGGGTGGTCTACGACGTTTTGTCTTACCAATATATCGAAAACTGTTTACATGACAAGTATAAATTTTGCAGATGTACCTAAACAAGGGTTTTATTATAAAAAGTCTTCCATTTTTCCTCACATTTCCGGTCACGCGACCCCAACAATTTTTTTAAAATGGGACAACCGGTGTATTATTACCTTTTTGGATGTATCTTTCAAAAACAAATTCAACGATTTCACTTTAATCATAATTATGGAGTTACTTGAGAGGTCTACTTTTTGTCACACCCCCGACTGATTTTGATGATTCAAATTGATAGAATCAGACGGGAAAATACCCTAAATGATTATTGCAGCATGTACAAGAACATTTTGTCCAATATACATCAATTTGAGCACTTTCATTACTGTTTTTTAATTACTTGGACTTTTTACCTATACCTAACTATCCATTTAATAACTCAACTCATATTATAATTACTGCACAATAGAAGCATTGTGTGAGTATGATTGAATTGTTCCATTTAAAAATATATGTTACGTGACTGGAAATGAGAGTTTAAACGAAAGTCATTTTCATAATAAATATAAGTATTAGTTTCATTTTTTTATAACTGCCAAATTTCATAGGTACTTGTCATATGTGAATTTTATCGCGACAAACTGATTAATCCTCGGGAACAAATCATCCTGGCGCAAAAAAAATGTTACAATTGCTTTTTTCCTGATAAACTATACGTCCTTTATCTTTATTTAAACTATTATTACATTTAACTATTTCTATGCTTTCAAATGCATCCAACATTCTATTGTTGGATACATTTTTTAAAAATTTTACACTATCTAAACTTATTGAATGATTACAATCTAAAACATGTTCAGCAACACTCGACTTTTCTGTACGCCCATATTTTAAATGAGCTACATGCTCTTTAAATGGATCTTTTACAGACCTCTTAGTCTGCCCAACATATTTCATATCACAACCATTACAACTAATTTCATAAATTCCACTCTTTTCCAAATCCATTATTTTATCCTTAAGGTTAGAACAGCTGTTTTAAAGTGTTGTTTGATTTGTAAATTAAATTTAATCCCGGTCTATTAAAAATGTTTTAACAAGGGTTAAATGAAGATTTCTTAAACCTATGGCGATTAATTAGCTTATGTACTATTTTCCTATCATACCCGTTAATAAAAGCTATATCCCCAATTGAATTCTTTTCATTATTTTATATTTCGTTATTAAGAGGAAAATAAGTTAGTCTATGTACTAATAAATGAACACTAGCCATTTTATGTTGATTTCAATGAAAATAATCAGCTGGAATATAGCTTTGAGCAGTGGCGGCTCCTCCATTAGGTCATTGGGTCAATGACCTCCCATTAAAAAATAATTTAAAAAAATTATTAAATAAGCATTTAAAAAAATTAATATACCTACTATACATATGGTATAGTATTCCTCTTATATAAAATTTACCTAAAACATTTCAAGACCCCCGTGTAAACGTTATTCCGCATCAAACATCAAGTACTCGGCGAAAACCAAAATTGGAAAGCGGGCTGGAGTCCACCGTGGACCTCAAGGTGTTATATGGGAACGGAATTTGCCGAGCGCTGGCGATCTTCGCGGCTTGAGAGAAGCTCGCCCGAAGTTTACATGTGATGGGTCAAAAGCCCGGTTTAATATCGACGATGAATCGACTTACGTCGGCTGATTATTACACGCTTAGAAAATAGATGAGTAGAGGTTTTGGCAGGCCGAGCTATATTTTGTTTTAAAGGTGAGCGTTTGAAGCGAAATAATGAGAATAATGAGCTGTGTTTTCATGTAATAAGTTGTTGCAAATACAAAAGATCGAAGGCTTCATTTAAATTTTAAAAAGATTTAGACTAATTATCGAATAATTTAAGTTTGTATTATTTAATGCGTAAGGAAATGAATAAAATATGGTTGTTTTTTAAGAGAGCACTATTTTTATATAAAACAAGCGTGGACCAAAAAATTTTTTTGCCTCTGGGGCTTTGGAAAGGAACTCCACAAATTTTGCTTTTTTAACGATTTTAACGACTTCTGGGTAGAAATTGGGAGTGGTGTTTCGAAAAATTTCCGCCTACGGCGGATAGGCCGCCGGGGGGCTGGTCAGTGGCGTTCCGTATTTTAAGATTTTGGTCACATCACCTATGACCCCCCTATCAAATTAATCACGAGCCGCCACTGGCTTTGAGTAGCAGTATCCTTTCTATAAATATCAAATTCTAACCTATTTCTATTCCTTATTACAAATGTGTCTAAAAATGGTAACTGTCCATTTATTTCTAATTGATAATAAAATTTAATACTTGAAAACTTAGAATTTAATTTTAATATGAAATCGTAAATTTTTGTCAATATCATCCACATATTGGACTGTCAAAATGTCGTGTAACACCCATATACCTATACCGACTGTATTGTCAATATGAACTCATGCTCATCATTATTTCTAGCTACGTATTCACTAAAAAGAAGCACTTATTCGTACATTTATCTATTTTTAAGCTTAATAACATGAAGTTTAAAAATTAAACCCCTATGAAAGTCCACCCCTGTACGTTAAATCCACATCTACACTTTAGTTCAGAACGAACGCATTTCTCAACGTTAAAAAGTATTACTCATAGAAGCAATAGGCTTGCGAGATAAGTTGGTGTATTTAGAACCAGTGTCGTCTCTAGTAAACGCAAAAAGGTACATAATAATCATGAATTATTTGTATTAGAAGACTCGTTAGAAGAAAAAAGCTGTTGGGCTTTTGATATGTTTAAATTGGTTTTGATTTATTAAATATATAAATTATTTTTTTTAATTACTGTAATAAATAATGTAAAATGGTTTTTAAAAGATCTAGGATGTATAAAAAATTGTGTGCAGCAGGTAGTTTAGATTAGTTTTATGTGTAAAGTTAAGTAAAAAAATAATATTTATATTACTTTTTAAAGTAGTTTCATTTAAAAAGTAATATGAGTAGATTCCACAAAGTAAGGGTCCGAACAGTAAATTCAATAATATTTATAGTTGAGTTTGTAGGAAGCACACTAGGAAGTAAAGTATTTGCATTTTTTTATAAGTAATTCTTTTTATATTGTGGAGAAATGGGTTTAATTGTCTTAACTTTGGCAGTTTTATTGATATTGCGGAATATAAGTACATTATATTGTTTAAATGAATCCTGAAGGATTTATATAAGTTATAGTACAGTGTAAACCTAAATTTGTTTGAAATTAGAGAAGAAGAAGTTAGGATGAATTTTATGAATATGGGTAAAATTAAAAGATCATTATATTCAAAAGTTTCACTTTTATGCTTGTAATTTTTGTTTTCAAACATTTTGTAGGATTCTTATTGTTCGGGAAATACTTATTAATGTGTAAAAATGTATCAACACATAGTAGTAAAAGTATATATTTTCGATTACGAATTTATTTAAATGAGATTATTTCAACACAAAGGAAGGTACGAGTGAAGTTCAAGTTGTTTTCAAGTCCCACGCTATAGAAATACAGTCACAGGATACACTAAAATGAATGACTGATAAAAAAATAATGTCTTAAAACATGTTTTCGAAAAATATTTCAGATAAGACTAATATTCTAGAATAAAATCGCAGATTTTCTCATGGAATAACATATATTTATCTCTCTTCGACTTTGCTTCCTTGGATATGTTGAGTTGTTTTATCGACAATAACGTTGGAAATTAATTAAGTTAAACCAAAAGGGATGCCACAAAAACCACTAAACTAAAATTGATATAATTCTAAAAATAGGTCGATTTTCTAACAATATATCGTTGTTTCAACAGCCGTTTCAAACGTATGATTGTAGGACAACAACAAGGCTTTGAAGATAAATTTTTGCCACGTGTAGATCGAATTATTTGCGGATTTTTTATATTTTACGAATAAAACAGCAAATTTATTATCTCACAAAATGAAATATACGGTAATATTAGTTATATTTTAAACAAATTTCACCTTTTTAACGTACGTTTTTTGAACAATTTACTTATAAACATTGTACTGGTTCACTTAAATTTTTTTTTCAACAAAACATTTAAGAAACAGCTCCATAACAACTTTAAACACCAAAATTATCGATTGTATGAATAAAATTTCAATCAATCAAATTTTTATTTTCATTTATACAAAAATTTTTCGAATTAACAAGGAAAAAAACAACATTTTCTAAGAAATTCCTACATCCTAATTCCTGCATTGTTCTCCGCCTATGATTATTTGTACGTTTGTAATCTAGTTAGTAAAAAGTTTTAACGCATGGTTTTATATCTCTATCTCACTTGATATGGTTTTAAAATATACATATTATCACCGTCCTGTACTACGTTTTAAAACAACCATTCTTGTCCTTTTATCAGTTGAATGGAAGTAATTATTGAAAATGAAATTGCTTAAAAATATTAGTTTGTTTTAATGTTATAAATGAAACTAACTATTTCTAATTAATTCTACTATTTAATGAAAAAATTATGAAAATTATGAAAGGATATTGATAATTATTTCGATATTGACATATCATCGTCAAAATTACAGAAGATCTATTTGATGTGATGCCTACCTGATGTTTAATATTTGGCTAGACCAAATAGTGACCTACACATATGTCCAAAAGTTTGGAATATTTCATCTTTTTCTTGATTTTTATATAAAGAATTTTCTGAATAATTAAACATCATTTTGCTACAACTCCCACCAATACTAAATAAATCTCAAAGCCAGATAAACAATATGCAAAAAAATGATTTATTCTTTTGGAGTGAAAAATTTATAATGTACCACTTACATTTAAAATTAAATTAGTATAGAAAAAAATATTTTTTTATAAAATTAATAATCAGTATTTACAAATTTTTTTACACTAAACTCAGTATGTATGAATTTAAAAAACAAGCTCTTTCAAAATCTTTAAAAATATATAGGGTGTCCCATTTAAATTAAAGAAGTTGATGGCATTTCCGGTTAAACCGGAAGTATATTATTAACAAAAAAATGTACATCAGATGCATTTTATTCCATTGCACTTACCTGCTAATTTTCATAAATATCGTTCTTTTCGTTTAAAAGATATTTACTTGGTTCCATACTTTATCCCAACCCTGTATATCTACTGAAAATTTTTTTTTAAACTGGTTGCAGCTAAAAAAAATTCCACCCAAAAGTAGATATGATATTACAAATATTTAAGCTTAGGTATTATTAGCCCTATGGGGATATCCTGCATATATTTTTTTCCATTAAAGATCAGTATATCTAACTGTGCAATGATATAGGAAACCAAGGAAAACTGTATCTGCTGATGATTTTTACAATGGTTACTTAAAAAGACAGTTTAATAGTGGAGAGCACCCTAGATTTATCTGTTCATTGACGACTTCATATTGTGGAATTGTGGGTCTCTTAAGTGTCTTCTAATTTGTAATTCTTCAAGGAAATCTAGTTCTTGTTTCTTATCACAAATATGTAGTACTTCTAAGTTCTGTGTTAGGTTTTAATTTCAAAATTTCGACTGGTTTGACAGCATTACATTCTGGACATTTAAGTTTATATATCCCAGACTTTTTTAATAGGAATATTTTTGTGTTTATATTTAACAATTTTTTACTTACATTGTTTTCTGTTTTAAAGAAATTGCTGTATTTGTTGAAGAAGATATTATCTTTGAAATATTATTAGAAATATTACCAGCATATGTGATGGTTTTGTAATTTTTTATTTCCCTAGTTTTTTTCAGGAAATATTAATTATTGTAACCTATTTACAAAATAATTGGTGTCAGGGTATGAGCCTTTTGCTAAATTCTTATAAAGCTTTTCCATTTTTGTCGGCTTTTTGCCATTTTCTTTGCGTCCTGCCATGTTTTCCCTTTATTCTTTAATATTTCTGAAATAGTTTTATTCCATGTTTGTCTTGGTCTTCCTTTTCTTTTATTTTTTAATATTTTTGCTGCCCATATTCCTTTAGTCTGTCTTGTATTTTCCATTCTTTGTAAATGCCCCCACCATCCCAATTGTCTGTATTCTATAAATTCTAGGATTGATTCTATTTTTAGATGACTTCTTATATCTGTGTTCCTAACTTTGTCTTTTTTTTGTAACGCCCTGGACTCTTCTTAAGTATTTCATTTCAACTGCCTGTATTTTGCTCTTCTGCGTTTGATTTAGCACCCACGTTTCACATCCATAAGTTAATATTGGCCTATATATTGCTTTAAATATTTTTATCTTGGTATTTTTTGATATTCTTTTATTGTTCATGAATGTTTTGTTCATCGTATAGTAGAGTTTCATTGTTTTTTCTATTTTTTTTATTAATTTCTGCTTCTTGTGTTCCTTGTTGATCAATTGTTATTCCCAAGTATCGAAATGCTGTCACTTGTTCTATAACTTGTCCTTCAATTTCTACAACTATTTCTTCTTGCCCTTCTCCTATAACCATAACTTTCGTATTGTTTTTATTCATAACCATCCCGTTTTCTTTCAAGATACTATTCCATGCTTCTAGATTGTGTTTCAGATCTTCTTTAATTTTCGCAAAAATAACTATATCGTCAGCAAATGCCCCTTCCGACACTTCTACTTTGTTAAGATCGATGTATCCTATATTGAATTTTTTGTTTTTTTCCTTACATTTCTTTATTATTTCGTCCATATAGGTAATGAATAGAGTTGGGCTTAAACTGCCTCCTTGTCTTAATCCTTCTGTGGTTTTAAATGCTGACGATTGTAGATTATTGATTATAACCAAATTAGTATTATTACTGTATATCATTTGTATTAATTTTATAAGCTTACTACTAACTCCGCGTTTTCTTAGAATATTCCATAGCTTTCTTCTTGGTGTTTTATCAAATGCTTTTTCTAAGTCAATAAATGCTAGGTATATCTTTTTCTTTTCTTGCCAGGCTTTTTCAGTTATTTGCTTTATAGAAAAAATATGATCTTGTGTGCTTCTGCCCTTCCTAAATCCACTTTGCGACTCATCCAACGTATCTTCTAATATGGTCTTCAGTCTTTTGTCTATTATTTGTTCAAATATTTTCATGGCAGTACATAGTAATGAAATTCCTCTATAGCTATTGCAGTCCTTTTTACTGCCTTTGCCTTTATATATCGGAACTATCAGAGATCTGGTCCAGTCTTGTGGCATTTCTTCCTGTTCCTATATTTTTCTATAAATATTTAGCATAATTTGTTTTCCTTGTTGTCCTATATTTTTGAACATTTCTACTATTAATTTGTCATATCCTGCCGCCTTCCCATTTTTCTGTTTTTGTAAGGTTTCTTCTATTTCAGTTATACTTATTTGTTCTTCTTGTCGCTCTGTATCTCGTTCTTCCCCTCCTTGCTGATGTATATCTTGGTCGTTGCTTTTTTCCGTCAGCAGATCTTCAAAGTATTCTTTCCATCTGTTGGCAATTTCTATTCCATCAGTTAGTAATTCTCCTTCTTTATTTTGTATGTAGTTATTTATATTTTGTGAGCTGTCTTTTCTTAGTGATTTCAGGATGTAGTTTTTTATTGTTTGTTCTGAAAGATAGAGTTTCCATGCTTCTTTCTTCTTCTTAACTTGCTTCTTTATTGCATCTGTCCACCAGGCTGTTTGTTTTCTATGTGTTTGTTTGTTAGTTCCACATATCTCTTTAACTGTAATAAGTATCATATTTTTAAATATATTCCATGTTTTTTCAATATTTTCTTCATTCTCTATTTTTATTTCCTCTAGTCTTTTTGTTATTTGTCTTTCGTATTTCGCCGCAGTAACTGGTTCTCTAAGTTTATACGATCTTATAATTTCTGTTTTACTAGTATTTACATTTTCCTTTTTAATATCTACTTCAGTATAGCTTTGATCTTTTATGTAAGTTATTACTACAAAGTGGTCACTTCCGATCTCTGGCCCTCTTCGTACTCTCGTATCTTTTATGTTTCTTCTATTACTTTTCTCCACTAGTACGTAGTCGATTATTGATTTTTCATTCCTACTTTTCACTTCTCTCGTGTACTTGTGAATATCTTTATGTTGGAAAAATGTATTAGTAATCAATAAATTGTGCATGACGCAAAAGACTAACATTCTCTTGCCATTGTTATTTCTGATGTTCTCTCCATATATTCCTATTTCTTCTGCGTACAGTTCGTCCTTTTTACCTACTCTGCTATTGAAATCTCCTAGTTTGTAAATTTAGCCTTTGGTTTCTTCGGTTATCCTAGTTAATTCTTCCCAGAATTTATCTTTATTTTCTTTCTTATCATCTTTGTTTGGTCCATACACAACTACTATTGTTTTATTTTTCTCTTTGTTTTTTATATTTATTGTTAATATTCTTTCCGACCATCCTTTCCATCTATATATCTCTTTATCCAATTTCTTGTGTATTATGCAACCTACGCCTCCTGCTGCTTTTTGATTTTCTTCCACGCCATTATATATCAACAAATGCTTGTGGTCCATTTCTAAAACCCCTTGACCTTTTTTCTTAGTTTCTGTAATTGCTAATATGTCCACTCCCATTTTTTCAAATTCATCTTCTAGTTCTTTCTCTTTTCCTGCTAAGCTTCTGATGTTCCAAGTCCCTATTTTCCATATTATGTTTGTCTTATCATTACTTTGCTTATTCTTGTTTTTGTGTTTCTCGTTGTTATGTCCTTTGTTTTGTTATTTATTTCGTCTTTGTCTGTATTACTGTTTTTATTTTGTTTGTCTTTAGTGTTTATTTTATCTTTAAAATTGTATGCTACCTGTGAATTACTATAAGTTTTTACTTTACTGTTATGTTTACTACTTATCTTACTATTGCCATCATTTATACTACCATTACTCCCATAATTGATACTAATACAACTTAAACTATTTTTACAACTAAACTTATGGTCTACGTTTTTAATACTAGCATTTTTTCTTCTTCTTGTTTCTTGTTGTCATATTCTTTGTCTACTAGTTTTTTGAAAACTTGTCTCTTCCTTTGTATTGCGATTTCTGCAGTTCCCCTTTTTGGTTATTCCAATGAAATGCTTCACCATCTATGATAAGTTTCCTAAAGCCTATTTTCACAGATTTTCCGTTCTTCTCTTCTTCTTTGGATTGTATTCTTATTCTGTGTTGTATTTCTCTTTGTTCTTTCGACATATCATCGTTTATATAATTTCTTTGGTTCTTCACATTCTTTAGTTTACTTTTATTTCTCATTATTTGATTTGTATCGTTTTCTTCTTTCATCTCAACTATATACACTCTATTGCCTATTTTCTTGGCTCTTTTTATTTTTATTTCGATGTCTAATTTTTCTTTAATTAATTAATTAATTTATTACTTGTAATGGATAACCGTTGGATGTGGCTATTTGTTTAATTGCAAATTTCTTTATGAAAATTATATTTATTCATGGGAACTGAAAATGCTCTATGTATCATTGAATTATATGGGACAGTCACAACAACTTCTTTTAAAACAGAAAGCAAAGTAAGTGAAAAATTGTTAAATGTTGAAACATTTAAAAAAGTTAAAACAAATGCCTCCTTAAATACCACTTCTGAACTGATGAACTTCCTGTTCTGCTTTTCGATTTCCGGGCACTAGAAGAAGAGTCCTTACCCGAACACGCTGACTATCAGAAAACTGTTCATTCTTCGACTCATCTATGAACAATGCGGACCTTCGTTCAGCATTCCAATTCACATATTAATTAGCCCATGCCAATCGAACATGCATATACAGAGTGCCCCAAAAGTCTGGAAACGGCCAATTATCACGTAAATTGCTAGTCCTAATTGTACAAAATTTGGGGTAAACCTATTTTGGGATACGGAGATTCCAGATTTGATATTTGCAATGTTGCCAGATTTGCCGTTTCTCTTATATTATTAGTAACTTTGGTTTTTCAAATTCATCACCCTGTATATTCAGTCATTATTGGAATCTCCTATTCAACCATATGTAACACTTATGATTATATGTAGTATGGAAGGTCTTAAATACATAAAACAGAAGTTTGGCAACGCCTAATTGTCTCAATACATTTTTTAATACAAACTATTTTCAACTACATTAAAACGTAACAATTGAAAGATTACAACATTTTTAACATATCGGTGTTCAAAATGTGCTCGATTTGTGAGTTGACAGTACCCTAATCGATGGTAGAATGCGTCTACCACATTTCTCCATGGTTGTCTAGAAATTAATCTAGATTCATCGATAATTCGTTGCCTTAGCTCTGCAAGACTTGCTGGTTTAGTTTTGTAAACTGAATTTTTCAAGTATCCCCAATAAAAATAATCTTGAGGATTGAAATCAGGTGAACTTCTATTCTACCTCGTCTACCAATCCATCGTCTTGGAAATATCTCATCTAAATAACGCCGAAGATTTACACCAAAATAAGCTGGAGCTCCATCTATCTGATTAAAATTGGCTCCAAACAAGTTTCTCAGTGTAGGTACAATTTCATTTCTAAGTAGCATTTCGTAACTATCTGACGTTACATTTTCTAGGATAAAGAACGGCCCAATTAACTGAGTACCTACTATAACTGATGACCATACATTTAATTTTTGTTGTAATGCTTTTCACGGATTTACGTCACTCCAGTACCTTAAATTGTGTAGATTTACACTCCCATACAGTGTAAAGATTGCTTCATCGGAAAAACTTATTCTGTTAACGAAATTTTCATCATTTTCAATTTTATCAATCATTACCTCAGTAAACTCTAATCTACGATCGAATTCATCTTCACTTAATTCTTGCGATAAGTGCAGGGGTGGTAACCATTGGTCGTCCACTTCTAGGACTTTCTCTCACGTTTTCAGTTGCTGGATATCTACGGAGAAGCCACTGACTTGGAAAACGTCCTTGGTGAATATAGCAGTTAATATAATTTTTAACATAAATCCAATATTTATAAAAGAGTCGATTCGGTGAGTCTAAGAACAATAAATTAATCAAATTGTTAATACCTGCGTGCCTGCTAATACAGATTCAATGTGGCGACAATTTCCTACTTTTCGAGCCAGAAACTTCCATCGAGAAATAGAGTGTAATATTGCAAGAATGGGTAGTTAATATGCGAAAATGTAATAGAGTAGGCTACAAAGAAGCGATGGTTATGCGAGGTCACCAACTCAAAGCCGGCCCTGTCTCTCGACTGTAAATTTTGGTGGCTGCGCTCCTTCCGAGAACATTCTCGGAAAGGCGCTTTGCTTACGCATAGGACGAGCGCGGAAAATACTAGAATTTTCGAGAGTTGAGAAAGACTATAATATAAGCGGGTTTTTGGGTGAGTTGACAATTAGTGAAACGAAGACAAAGAGTTAGTTCACAGACAGTTTACAGAAGTTCTTAGTAATCGGACAGTGAATTAAATAGTGAAGATAAATAGTGTAATATTCAAGTGGTAGAAATAAATTAGAACTATTATACCGAGTTTAAATAAATTAGTAGACATTAAGTAGAGTGTGTATATAAATCAATAGATAGTAATTAGCTATAGTAGTGTGTAATTTTATCCCACAAATAAAACTTTTTAAATAAATAACGAAAAACATTACAATATTGTATTTAACACTTTCACCAACGTAGGTACAGTCAGCTGCGACGTAGCATGAGATAGTACCCGGGGTAATTTTCTGTTGGGCACCCCCAAAATAAAACAAATACTAAACATGCTTACATGACTTTATTAAGTTTCCAGTCCTCGCTTGGCTCATTTAACTTTAATTTTGAGAAGAAGCCACCGAAACACACATATAGTTAAAAAAATACACTTAGTGTGCTTAATGGGATTAAGATCCATGCTTTGCGTAGGCCATTCCATTTTTGGAATACCAATTATGTTATCATTCTTGATGTGTTCAGGTTATCCTGCCTTAACCTTATCAGAAAATCATTGCCATCAAACTCAACATATTTATGGCATCTTCTTGGATCTCTGTTATGTATCGTTGTGCTGCTAATACGCCTCTGTAAATCGAGACAAGACCCGTGCGTGTCTCAAAAGAAATTCGTGCCCAGAACATTACTGAGCCAAAAACAACCCGAGGTGAACGAGTGCAGACAGCATAACGTTCTCTAGCTCTTCTGTAGATCTTATTTCGTCAATATTTGCTATAAATATACACTAAGCACTCATCCATGAGCAATTCATTTTTTCAATCGTCCATAGTCTAATTGAAGTGTTCACGAGCAAAAGCAAGTTAGTAGCAGTTAGTAAGAGACATTTGGTTGGATTACAAGGAA
Organism: Lochmaea crataegi; assembly: GCA_947563755.1. NCBI lineage: Eukaryota > Metazoa > Arthropoda > Insecta > Coleoptera > Chrysomelidae > Lochmaea > Lochmaea crataegi. The sequence goes on from OX387425.1 coordinate 16,991,986, forward strand.
TTAAACCAGTTTCTCTCAACCTTCGTCAGATAGTAGAAATGCTACCTGCTGTTCCCTGAGCTTACTGAAGGTCACTTTGGAGTATTCTAATAGTTTGCGTTCGGTTTCGCAATGCATCAATCTTGATAAAGCGTTCGTTGTTTTCCTTCTAGTACCTGTACAGGGTCGCAGGTGATATGAGATTTGGTCGCAAGAAATCGTTGAGTGTTCTTTGTACAGTCGAGCAACAATCTTCAGTTGTCTCTCCACATCCCGTTGTTTTACCTACTCCATTTTCAGTAATGGTACAATTTGAACAGATCTTCGATAATTTTCTTCCATTTAAATTATTACACTTCATTCTACGAAAGCCACAGTAGTACAAAGACACTTTTTTTTCGGGTTGAGATGGGAAACTCATGTTCGAATGGGTCCAGGACCCAAACAGTGTTGGACTCATCCCCAAAGGGATGCCTACCAACCAAACCCACCTCACACCGAACAAAGATACACTTAAAACTCTCGAGAACACTATAGAAGATCACTACCATTCAAAACTCGAATGTTTATGCCATTTACAGGGACAGTCTGTCTTTCCAGTACATAACAATTAAGAATTTTTTTGGGTGGCACGTTTTATCTCACGCTCAGTGTTGTTAGTATTTTATTATGAAAATTATGTCCTTTTAGAAAAAAATTCTGAACGTTATTACTTTTGATCGATCAAAAAAATTCTATATTATTTTTACGATTTTTATTAAGTAGTGAATATCAAACTGTGATCATAAATTATCGACGAGTTTGATTCATATGTTTGGAACGAATCGGAAACAAATATTTATGATGAGTTGATCTGAAGCGGAAATATTGACAATGTTACTTTGGGCTATGAATGAACAATTCATCAAAATGTGATACTGTCAATTGCCCAAATTGATTCATGAATATATTACAAATCGCTTAATAATTTTTTAGCGTGTATGTGTACATGCGTAAAAATTTATTTATACTACATATACAGAGCATTTCAATGAAAACTATCCACCTCATATAATTCTGAAGGCGTCACTTTAAAGAAAAAACACGTCAAAAATAATATAAAGGGGGACGTCTTTTTGCTCAAATGTAGACGTTATATTGGTGAAGTAGGTGGGGAATAGGGGGTTGATGGGGGTGCGTTCTCTCTCATGTAATTTCAGTTCCCCCTCTCTACCCTATAAACCGTTTTGAAATTTTTTTGAAATCTCTGTTCGTTCACGAGGTACAGCCCATTGTAAGTTTTGAAAATGACACCCTGTACAATTAAAACTTCCAGAATGCGGGAATTTTCAAACATGAGAACCTAATATTAGGTGTAGTAAAGTAGATAACAGCATAGAGCTACAAAAAGACGGTCCTTTGTGACATCATACAATATACACTGAACTATACGAATAGTTTGTGTAGGCAGATTGGCCTAAATTTCAACCCCACCAAAACCATCTAAATAACTTTCTCGTAAAAAAGAAAACCAAATACTTAGGTCTGATCCTAGATAGTGAACTCCTTTGAAACAATCCCAGGAAAGAGATAACACAAAAAGCTTAAATGGCTCTAATAGTGTGCAAAGTGACCACCGTTAACATTCAGGCAATAAAAGTTGAAAAAGAGCCAATTTTAAACAACGATTAAATAACAATGGAAGGCTGGTATCAAAGGCAAAACAAAATGATTGAATAGAGGTTAACCAGACCTTTTAAATGAGGTGTTACTTGATACCTAATGCCACTTGAAAAAATGTAAGGGGTGTCTCCAGAAGGGAGGGGCGCATCTGACGTTTATGACATTAGCGCCAAAAAGTGTCCCCCTCAAGTTAAAAGTTGACGTGTTTCGGCATTTCCTTCTAATATGTTCCATTTTTTAAATATTAAGGGTGGGTCCTTTTCAAATTAACACGGTGTATAGAATACATTAACATTAAGGAATGGAATCCCAACACCATTACCAAAATTGATAATCATTACATCTAATGGTATACAGACGGCTCTATAGTATATTGTGTCACAAGGGCAGAAAATGAGCTTTAGATGCAGGAGCGAGCGTAGCGAAGCGGGGGCAGTTGATAGTTAAGGGTGCTAAAGCGTTTCCTGCAGGTGTGACACACAACTGTTTTTCGCCTGAATAAATAGAAAAATATAAGAAAAATTTTGGCATACTTTGACGTTTAATTAAAAAATCTACGTGAAACGTCAAAGTAATCAACTGACAGATAGTGAAAAAATCGTGTCGTCAAGAATTTTCCGCCCTTGGTTTGCTAAACAATACTTTCCGCCCTGTTTTTGGTGTTCATATGATTGGTTTTCTGGTAAGGTAGGCGAAAAAAGAAATAGAAGGGATTGGAGTGTATGGGCCAGGAACCAAACACTCTAAAAATCTTGAGTATCTTCCAAGCGGAAGTTCACGCCATAGGGAAATGTGCCTAGTTCAATATTGATAAAATATATAGTAGACAAAGGTTTATAATCGTCGGTTAGTCAAGCAGTCATTGAAGTATACAGAGTTCTTGTGTGATCAGTTCTAAAATGGTAAGGGAATGCCTAGAAAAGCTTAATGAACTAGGCAAGAATAATATCGTCACCTTACTGTGAGTTCCAGGAGACCTCCAGTCACATGATTGCGGAATGCATAGCAATACATGATGCTAGGCCACAATACCTTGGAGACTACTGGATAGAAGAGAGGAGGTTACCTTAACTGATCCTACGGATATCCTGAAGTTCCTTAAGGAACTCATAGTGTCTAAGACTTTTTTCGGGATCTGAGTGAAAGAAAGGAGACACAATAGATTTTAGGTCTCAGTGAATGTCACTCTAAGAAAAATTTGTGAAATAGCTGCATGAGGATCATTTTTCCATCCATTTCCATAAAGCACAGCTAGCAGATTATTTAGGTCAGTATTCTTACTGGTGATGAAAACATTCTGCCTTCAAATTTGAGTAGGATTTATGTCACTAACGTCTTTTTCTTCCTGATTTTCCCATTCCAATATCCGAATTGTACACGCTTCCGCCACGGACTAGCACTGCGCCTTTTGCACTTTCTGTGATAACCAGTCTTTTCATTTTAACAAAAGCAAAGTGGCACTGTTCAGGAGGCCTAATATACTTACTAGTTTCCATATCTTGAAAAAATATCCAAATAATCCTGGGTTTCTACAATTATTTCCTTCTTCTTGTTCTCCTTTCCAATGTGGCCAAAAAGATTCCTGTTACTCCAATTTTTGAAATTACATTTTGTTTGTCGAGCCAGTTGCATCAGTTGTTATTAACGTAGTGTTTTTATTCTGATCCTCGCAACTATCACACATGGACTTAATAGAATGAATACTATAGTAAAATATGATTATTCTTGAACATGGTAAATCCAGGAAGCAATCTTATTTGAGCCAGTACAACATGTGATGGAAGCTGGTGGTGGTAGTAATAAAATACTATAGTGAAAAGAAAGAGTTTTACTTTTATGAAATTACTAAATGAATAATCAACAGATTAATATGGACATTAACATAGTCCGCCATTACATACACACGACAACCAACTTCCATCACAGGTTATGGGCCCAGTGACTTGAATTATGGTAGTTATCTGAAGTTTTTTACCGTTTGGGTTTGCGCGTCATAGTGAAAAGAAAATGGAGACGATCGTTAACAAACTGAATAATTCAAATTGGAATATATGGAGATTCCAAGTCAAAGTTGTGTTGTTAGCGAAGGGGCTATTTGAAATTACCTGCGGAAATGAATCTATTCCTGTTGACGATGGAGAGAAAATTACGAAGTGGAAAATAAAAGATGCTCGAGCACAAGAAGTAGTCATAGTGCAAATAGAAGTGATAGTTTTGCACTTGTTGTTTCAAGTGATATTCAGTTCCAAGTAAATATGGAATGGTTTATGGACAGTGGGGCTTCACAGCATATGTGTAAAGAAAAAGATACATTTTGCAGTATTGAGCAGTTAAAAGTACCTAAATGGGTGAAAATTGGTAATGGTACAGCTTTACAAGCGGAAGGACAGGGCAATATCTGTATTTTAGCATATAATGGTAAAACCTTTCATTGTGTCACATTACATGATGTTCTCTTTGTACCACAACTTTTTTTTTTCGGGCCGAGATGGGAAACTCATGTTCGAATGGGTCCAGGACCCAAACGGTGTTGGACTCATCCCCAAGGAGATGCCTATCAACCAAACCCACCTCAAACTCGCCGTTACCCCCGCCTCGGAATCGCTACCCTAGCATACTTCGAGACGGGCGGCGGTCCCTCGCACACTCTCCGCTCACATCGTCGTCTTCTCCCAGCAATATACCTCTCTGCACCCGCAGGAGTGGCCTAACCCTCGCATTCACTCCCGCTCTTTCACCCCACACCTCCGCACCGTACAGCATACTCTGCTCTACCGTCCTACCAATGATCCTCCTCTTCCACTCTCCCGGCCCCTTCACATTACTCATCAATCTCCCCAGCCATGCTGCCCTCACTTTCTCCTTCTCTGCCGCCTTCAACATGTGTGTTCGGAAGGATAACTGACTATCCAACCACACCCCTAGGTATTTCACACACTCCTCCATGCGAATTCTCCTTCCCTTCACCATCACCCCCACTTCCCTCGTCTTGCTCCGTCCCTTCACTAGCAACCCCACCGTCTTATCTTCCGCCACTTCTAGTCCGCACCGCTCTATCTTCTCCACAATCTTCCTACACATTCTCTCCGCCTTTCTTTTTATCTCCGCCTCTCCTTTAGCCGTACATACCAGACACACATCGTCCGCATACACCGCAATCTCACATCCCTCTTCACATACTATCCCACAAACCTCATCAAACACACACTTCCATAGCGTCGGTCCAAGAACCGAGCCCTGGGGCACTCCAGACTGCGTATCATACCTCCTCCCTCTAGTGTCTACTATCACACGTCCCGTCAGGTAGTCCTCCACTAGGTTAACCAAACCCTCCCCTACTCTTAGCCTCAACAACGCGCTCAACACTGCCCGTTTGCTGGCACTGTTGAACGCGTTCCCGACGTCGAAGAACACGAGTAGGGCCAATTTCTTGTTCCTCCAGCTGCCCTCCCTAGCCCTTTCCACCAAGCCTATCACCCTGCCCAGCGCCGAGATGCATGATTTTCCCTTCGCAAACCCGTGCTGGTTTTCCCTAAAACCTCCATTCCTACCAACTTCCTCCTCAATCCTATCCTTTATTATCCCTCCATCAATTTACCCATACCACACAGCAGACTGATGGGCCTGTAGTCCCCCGCCCGCTTCCCCTCTCTACCCGCCTTCTTGAATAGTATCACCCTAGCTACCTTCCATCCTTCTGGAAACTCTTCCTCCCTTAGCACCCTGTTGAAAAGCTCGCAGAAATACTCCCCATTGTCATCCAACAGCCTCAGGCCATCTATCACTGGGGCTTTCCTTACTTTAATGTTCCTTCCCCCCTCCTGTACTTCCCACTTCTCTACCGGCCTTATCCCCCTCATTTTCCCTACCCCCCTAGTATCCTGGACTTCTCGAATTCTGCCTCCAACTCCTCCTTCTCCCCCTGTGAACAATTTGCCTATAACCTCCTTCTCCCAATCTTCTTCTAGCACTTCGTTCCTATTTCCACCCATCCTCTTCACCGCTATCTCATATGCCTTTCCCCATGGATTGTTTTCCAGGTCTTTCAGTAACTCTTCCTACTTCCCTCTTTTTTCCCTCTCCACCCTACGCTCCAGTTCCTTCTTCTTCTCTTTGTATCCCCCTTTTCCCTCTATCCTTCCTCTTTCCCTCAGCAGCCGTCTTCTTTCTTTCTTACACTCCCTCCACAGCTCCTCTATATCCTCATTCCACCAGTAATTAGTATTAATTGTACCACAACTTGATTAATTTATTTTCACAAGGGAAGGCTTTAGATAAGGGCCTATCATTGGTTTCGGATGCTTCAAAGGCACAGTTTGTAAACAAAGACAACATCACTGTAGCAGTGGCAACTCGTACAGATAAACTTTGTTTAAGGGGGCTAGTTTTTCTGAGCACACAATATGTCAACGCGTTAAATGTAGTAATTCTGAAAATTAAAATCGTTATTTTGTGACAGGTGAAGAGAATATTAAATGGAGGCATAAAGCTTTATGTCATGAGAATTTCAGATATGTAAGTAATATTTTAAAACGTAATAACATTGAAGTAAAACAAACAAATCAAACGTGTAATTCTTGCGTACAAGCAAAATCGTGTAGGGAACCTTTTAAAGTAAATGAAAGTAGGGCAAATGAACCTGGGGGAATAATACCTGTAGATTTATGTGGTCCTATGGAGGAACCTTCTTTAAATAACTCCCGATATATTTTTTTGTTAAGAGATGGCTTCAGCAATTATAAGTTCGTTTATTTCATTAAAAATAAATCTGATGTATATGAAAAATTAAAGGACTTTTTAACTGAAAATCAAACGGAAAAAAGGGTTAAAGTCATAAGGAGTGATAATGGCACAGAATTTGAAAATTCCTCTGTTAAGAAACTTCTAAGAAATAATGGTACAAAACATGAGTGTACAGTGCCGTACACTCCACGACAAAATGGGAGAGCTGAAAGGGAATTTCGTACAATAATAGAAGCAGTAAGAGCTATGATTGCTGAAAATTAATTATCAAAAAGATTCTGGGCAGAAGCAGCAAATACTGCTGTGTTTTTATTAAATAGAACTGGTACAAGTCCAGTTGAAGGTAGAACTCCTTATGAGCAGTTATTTAATAAAAAATTTGACATAAAAATGGTGAAAGGCATATTTGGAAGTAAAGTCTGGGCATATATACCTAAAGAAAAAAGGAGGAAGCTAGATATGAAAAGTAAACAGGGAATTTTCATCGGATATTCTGAAAATATAAAAGGATACAGAGTGTTTTATGAAAAAGAAAATAATGTGACCATAGAAAGAGAGATACGTTTTATAATGGAAGGAAATTTAGAAGAAAAGCTTATTTGTTTGGACCTGGATAGAACAGAAATTAGCTCAGAGAGCAGCGAAGAAAATAATGTAATGAACTCAACGGAGTAATTTCCTTATGAACCAAAACTCAGAAAATGAAGAAAATATGGAAACTGTACCAGATCAAGTATCCACAAGAAAAAGAAATGAAAAATTACGGCCACCCGAAGTATTAAAAATGCCTCAACATCTGTACCGTGATTATGAATTAAGTTTTTTCAGTCTAGATGTTGATGAACCCAAGACCTATGAGGAGGCAATGGAGAGTGAATACTGAAGTAGTTGGAAGGAAGCAATTGATGAAGAAATGACTGCCCTATTAGAGAACAAAACTTGGGACTTAGTAAAAAAAGCCAGTTATGAAATAATAGACAGCAAATGGGTTTTTAAAATGAAAAGAGATAAGGAGGGTAAGATAAATAAGTTTAAATGTAGATTAGTGGCAAGGGGATTTAAGCAAAGTATTTTTGAAAATCTTTATAGTCCTATAGTGAGACTAACCACTATAAGGACAGTTCTGGCTGTGTGTGTTCAGAAGGGCTGGCCTACATATCAAATGGATGTTTGTAATGCTTTCTTGCATGGAGAAATGGAAGAAAATGTGTTTATGTATCTGCCACAACGTTATAAAATAAATGGTAAAGTATGTAAATTAAATAAAAATGCACCATTGTATTGGTACGAAAAATTTGATAACTTTATGTCAAGTGAGGGTTTTATTAAGAATAAGTGTGACAATTGTTTATATATGAAAATGACTGAAGATATTATTATATATGTGTATGTAATGGCGGACTATGTTAATGTCCATATTAATCTGATGGATTATTCAGTTAGTAATTTCATAAAAGTAAAACTCTTTCTTTTCACTATAGTATTTTATTACTACCACCACCAGCTTCCATCACACAGTAGAAGGAAGTAATTTAATTTGCTTTCAGAAGATTCTATCACAACAGTAGAGTAAACATGTAAGTTTCTCGAGAATATTACGTTTGCTGATCAGGAGCTTTTGACATCTGATTTTTTTGACACTTGTCTTTAGCCACAAATGACAATGTTTGAAATAGTACATGGTATTTAGCGTGTTTAAAATATAATACACCAAACGTGTTTACTTTAAAAAGCCATTAGGGATGTCGTACACTTTGAATCATACTTGGAGATTGTACGTTTTGGAACTTAGTCTAATTCAAGCTTAAAAATGCATGGAAGTTTGTTCGAAAATAGTGAAAGATTCAGCGCAGAAAATTCTAAATGAAACGAGATTATTATATAATTTTTCATGGAAATGGGAGAACACTTGTACAAAAAAAATTTGTAAAATACCAATTGTGGAGAAATAAAATCGACATACAAGTAATTGTCTAAACCTAATTTTTATAAAAACGATTACCCTTATATTACATGTTGTTGTTTTTATAGTTTTCGTAAACAAAAAATTATATCGATTCCGCTAACGACCGTACAGTTCTGGTAATTCAAATGGCGTGAGCAGCGTTTAAAACAAAAGTACAAAATTCCGTGGCGTACAATCGAGTTAGCCGGCAGCCGGAGGCAACTGAACAAAACATTCGACAACACGTTGCGAGATCTGATCCGCTCTTGGATAGGGATCTCCCAAATCAAGTTAGCTAATTGCAGGGAGAGGAAAGCAGGACGAGAAAAGGGGAAAACACGGAGCAAGGGGGGCGAATGGCCCTATGGATATGCCTTTAATTCGGGTACAAGGGAGAATAATGTTTTCGGAATTGTGATGGAGGTTTTTTTTTATTACGAAAGGGGCCATTTGATGATTGGACATGTCGCAGTGAAACGTTTAATGCGCAGAGAAAACAAATTTTATTATTTCCTACTTTTGATAAGTATTTATTTATATAATTATTTGATATTTTTGAGAATTTTAAAGGGCTACTTTACTACAAGAGTATTATAAATTTTATAAGAAAAATATAAAAGAGATCTGCGTTTTACGGAATCTAAAATTTGGTTTTTAACTGTGGAATATTTCATTTTCTAATTCTGTGTTTTGAATAATTTTGAAGCCAAAAAGAAAAGAGCATTTTTAATGAAAGTGGGTGTATGAAATATTATTTTGATCGAGATTTTGGAAAGTATTGCCTTGACTAGTCTTGCACTGAACCAAAAAGGTACGTAATATTAATAAAAAAAACATTGGCTCAACGAAATCTGTTTATCGTTTTTCATCCGATGAAAAAGTTCATTAGTGCAATGAAATATTATGATCGAATTGAAGGATATGATCGTAGAATCAATAAACGTACTTATTGATACCATAAAGATATTCGTTAATTCAATCAACGTGTTCATTAATCTAACGAAACTATTCGATAGCAGCTGCTTCTTAAGTTCTTGTTGGCTGCTGGTCAGTTGAAGAAAGGGTTCTTGGGAATTTTTGATAGCGTGATTTCGTGACACTGTGTTTTCCGTGATGGTTCTTTATTGGCTATTGGCTTCTTGTTTGCATCTATTTCCACAATTTTCCTCCCTTCCTTCCGGTCTTTTTCCGCCCATACCTAATACTGCCGCATAATGCCCATCTGAAATTATTGAAACAGTATAATATACAATTATTTTTAGTTGACACTTCTATATTTAAATTATATGTAGACAATTAAATCCCGTTAGTGTGGCAATAAATAACAAAATACTCTAAAATCATACAAGTAACTGACCATCCATCATGATGATTTCTATTTAATAATAAGTAGAATGGAATAAGGTATGTGAAGGGAATATGCCCACGTTAAGAAGATCCCTCCATAAAACACAGAAAAAATCGATTTTTTGTTTCTGCTTAATGCAAGAAATACTCTAATTGCTTTATAGAATAACTTTCTTGGGGAAAAAATAATAGATAGAATAGAATAACATCTATGTTTATGTTTTTTTAAATTTTTTTTAAAATCTTTACAACTGAGCATATTATCAACCTTAGCTGATAATATGCCCATAGTGTGTTGTTATTATGCTCATCGATAACTCTCGATAACAGTATCAAGCAAACAAGAGTAAGTATTCTTTATTTTTTATATTTATTAACAAAATAAATGATTCTACAGGCTGTGTAACAACTGAAACGCAAATAAAACAAAACTTATATAACTCTAAAAACAACTAAGTTTTCAATACAAAACTAAACATTTTTTGGTTCCTTTAAGGCCTTAAGGAAAGGGTGCACATATTTTTAAACTGTAACCTAATCTAATTACGAACAGTCGGGACAAACAAACTTAATTTTATCATTTTTGGCAGGACCTGCGCATTCTTCGTGAACGTAGACGAAGCAAATTGTGCACATCCTCATATATTTTTGGTTCATCTTCATGACAAAGTTTGCACTACCAGAAATCTTTGTTTTTCCGCGTTTGTTTGGTCTGTACAGAATTTTTATCAAGGTTCTTTTCAGCTTCTCTATTTTGTTGCTTTTTTATTTTTTCCTTGTTGAAAACGTCTCTTTTAACCACCAATGCTTTGCTATTGATGGCCTTTTTTCTATTTGTTTTCTTTACTTGCTCCTTATATGGCGTTTCTAACATCTCTGTAAAACTTATATCATGTCTTTCTTTTTCTTCGGTTTCTTTGCTACTTTCTTCATGTAATTTCTCATTCTCATCTTGTTGTTTCGTAAAGTATTCCTTACTTTGTTTGTTTTCCGACTGTGCCACTTTTTTTAGGATTCCTTGTTGAACTGCATCTTCTTCCCGAGTTATAGCTTCCTTTTTGTTCATATTTTTCTCCTTATCTTCCATTCGTCTTTCTTCCTCTGATGTAAAAGTTTCAGATAACGTGTCACTATACAAAGATATGTCATCTCTTGAACTGTCACTATCGCTAATTGATGAAGTCCACATTTTCTTAGGATTTCGTTTTCGTTGTCTTGATGGTTTTGCTTGCTTTGGAGGTGTATTTTCTATGAAATCTTGTTGGTAGTTTCTTCGCTGACATAATCCTGAAGGCCCTGGTTGTGGTGAAATATCTCTACAGTTATCAATTATTCCCCTGCTATTAATTTCCAAAGACCCTATTCTTCTTCGGAACAATTTTCTTCAATTGGTAATTCTGTTAAAGTACTTGGAGCAAAAGCGCACCACTCTGGCTTTAGCCTTTGCCCTTGCGCAAGCAAGTAGAAATTATGGGGTGTGGGCATATTACCAACATGGGCATATTCCACTCATTTTCATGCTCAATGAAGTCCAGTAATCGTTTTGTTGTCTTTTCTTTTAGGGTTTTTGATACTTTCAGGAAATCAATGCTTTCTCATAATAATATTTGAACTGGGTGGGTGAAAATCAATGGAATAATTTTTCTGCTATCAAAATTGTATACTGTAAATGTTTTTTATTAATGTGCTTTTTGAAACTATATAGATTTTGAGATCATTGACTACAGCCAACCTCGGCACAACGAAAAATTGAGTCAGCTATTAATAAATTTCAATAAACAAATTTCGATTAATTTTGATCATATGAACAGAATTATTTTCAGTGTGTGAGAACTGAGAAGCAATATTTTATGGTACGCTTCCATTTGCACCGTTTACTTTAAGATATTCCTAAAATTAAGTATTTACTGAGTATTCCTTAAACTAGTTAAGAAGCACTTAGGAGCAACTGCACTTAAGCATTTAAGTGTGACTTAGGAAATATGTGTGGATGCACTGCGGTGGTAATTTGTTCTAACTCCCTGACTAGGGCTACTTGAATTCAACTTAGCTTAAGATCACGATTGGCAGCTAATTTAACCTAAAAAACTATTCTTTATGAACGTCATTGCTGAATATGATTTAGATATCGTGGATTCCCGATAATGCTTCACAGTCGGTATGATCATTTTCATTTTAGGAATAATAAAGGAAGCTCTGAACTATTCAAAATGATTTGGAAGTAAAATATTAAAATATAAGGAAACCTGAAAGACTAAATGAAACAACAAGATATTATTTTATTATATAAATAAGAGCGTGTCCCCATGATTCAATTGCTAGCAGAACTTCGGTTTTAAGCCTCCTCTGGTCGTATGGTAACCATTGCTGATTTCTGAAGTTTGTTGTTTTCTTTGTATTTATAGGTTAACCCATGGAGGCTAGAAAAGGAGATCGAACTCATACGGAAAACTTGGACAAAACCTGTCCTCAAAATCGTCTATCTAAGCAGTTTGTTTTTTCACCGTAGCGTCGCCACTGCAAATCCAATACCATCCAAAAACACTAACCTCAATTTTCATAAATGGCAGTAGTCAAATTGTAAACATTACTTATGACAGTGAATAGTAAAAACTCAAAGTGGAAACTAGAAAGATTAAAATTTTTAAAAATTAAAAATTATTGCAATAATGGTTGGTAGTGCAGCTGATTTAAAACGAAGACGGCAAATGAATTTAAGAAAACCAGTCTGTTTTCAGTTACCAAAGGTAATTAGAAATATTCAAAGATATATAAAGTAGGAATGAATATCATCATACTTATATACATTACTTGTGGGGAGTCTAAAAAAAGCGAAATAGCACGAAAAATAATTAACTTCCTGAATTAATAGTGTGTACGTCATTGGTAAGTTGTGTCTATTGATTAAAATTATATTCTATTTTTTATTGTTATTAAACAGATTGAATCATGTGCATTGATATTTTGAAGCATTGATCTTCATCCCACACCTGTTGAACCATATCATTAAGTTTTTGTAGCTCATTCACTGTTATTTTGAGATAATCATGACTGATCATAGCAATGTCATCTAGATACTGCAATATGTATGTTTGCAAATTTAAATGTTCTGGTGCTAAATAACCTCACAACATTTTTCATTTCCGATTCTTTTTTTTTCGGGCCGAGATGGGAAACTCATGTTCGAATGAGTCCAGGACCCAAACGTCTTTTCCCCAACTTTCACTCCTACCTCTCATGCCATATCCAGTCCTTTCCTCCCCCTAACCATGCTCTCTACTACGCCACTTACCTCCATCCATTCCTCCTAACTCCTCAACATTATCTCCACCATGTTCTTCCAATACACCGCCTCTCCTAGTTACCTCTCCAACTTCTTCAGCACTTCCTCGTTCCTCCAGCATCTAAACACATGCCCCACATCATCCTCCACTTCACACCTTTCGCATACTCCAGTCTCTCTTTTTCCAATCTTGTGGAGGTACCCTTCTCTCGATCCATGTCCAGTGAAGACCTGTGTCAAGAAGTAGTTCACCTCCCTGAATTTCCGGTCCATCCAATCTCTCCTACTCCCAATCGCTCCTTTTAGCGCGCCCCCATACTCCTCCCACCTTCTCTCCATTTCCTCCTCCATCCATTCCTGTACTTCCTCTCTGGTCACACCCCTCCAGCGTCCATTTCTGGCTCTAGCCATCACGTCTAATAAATAGGTCATTGCCAGCACCGCTACTGCCAGTTCACCCACTGTCCTGTACCCCTGCACCAGCCTCAGCAATATCCCTCTCTACACCCGCAGGAGTGGCCTAACCCTCGCATTCACTCCCGCTCTTTCACCCCACACCTCCGCACCGTAAAACATACTCTGCTCTACCGTCCTACCAATTATCCTCCTCTTCCACTCTCCCGGCCCCTTCACATTACACATCAATCTCCCCAGCCATGCTGCCCTCACTTTCCCCTTCTCTACCGCCTTTAACATGTGTGTTCTGAAGGATAATTGTCTATCCAACCACACCCCTAGGTATTTCACAGACTCCTCCATACGAATTCTCCTTCACCATCACCCCCACTTCCCTCGTCTTGCTCTGTCCCTTCACTAGCAACCCCACCGTCTTATCTTCCGCCACTTCCAGTCCGCACCGCTCTATCTTCTCCACAATCTTCCTACACATTATCTCCGCCTTTCTTTCTATCTCCGCCTCTCTCCCTCATCTCATTTCTGTTCCCTAACCTCACTTACCTCACATACTGTCAAATTAGCTAGCAACCAATAAAACTCCATGAACCCAAAGAAAAAGCTTATGAATGGCTGTCAATGTTCTGCAGTCAGATGTTTTTAGTATTGGATTTAAACTGGCGCCCGATCTCCTTAATATAGTCTCCATGGGTTAACCGCATTCACATTGTAGCACGCATGCGCATTTCATGATCAGTTTGCCTCGTCTTGTGCTTTTTGAATTTTCAGGTTAGAATAATAATTTTTTTGGTTAAAACTGATCATTGGTTAACTTTTGAAGAAGGGGAAGGAAAAATAACCCTGTCCCTTTTGTATAGCTTTTTCAGTGATTTTTCTTGCCCTTCTCGATAAATTAGGGCTACAAAATTAAACGGTCAGGCTAGACGCAAGTAAACTGAAAAGTCACTCATTTGTTACTAGATTTTCGCAGAACTGCCATGTACGCAATGAATTAAGCAGTTCGTTGCTAGGTAGTGCCCTTGCTATACTCGAGGGTAGTGCTTAAGCTGTAGCGGTGCAGCACGCGAAAAAATTAAATGTTTCTTCAAGTTAAGTGTAACGTACGAAAGGTGTGCGCTCCTTTACCTAAGAATGTATGTTGCTCTTGTGTCTGTGGAAGCAGGCACGCGCGATCCTCATAATAACTTAAAAATTTATTAATACTTAACTTTTTCATTGCGAATTCATAAAGCATAACCACAATTCCATATTTTCTCTTATATGTATTCAGTGTAAATTTAACTTTTTTATTTTATGTTTTGTTATGGTTTCGATTTTATTTATTACTACTTAAATTGTTAATCGCTTTGTCTATAAATATCTTAGAAATCTTTGGTGCCAACTTAATTCGCCCTTCAGTAATTAAATACCATCAAAAAGTTCTATGAATATGTGGTATAAAAAATCCAATCTAATCCGTAGTTCCTTCACAGAAAAATAAGAACTGATTACATAATTTGCTTAGATTGACACAACTGGATATGTGGCGAGTATAAATTCAGAGCAACATCATCGTAAAATGGACAAATATGTCCTAATATGTTCGTGCAAGAATTTCAAAGCAAATATTACCCGTTAAAATGTCAAGTTGATGGATCATCCACCGTAGATCCCTAATTTGACCCCAAACCACTTTTTATATTGTCGCTTTTCAAGAGTAATCGCATTAACATTGAAATCATTCATTTAGGAATCATTTTTCCAACAAGATATACGTCTAAACGTCCAAACGTTTTCACTTCCATTCTAGTCGTGTCGATGTTTTTTATGAGATTTATTAGAATTCTAATCTGAGTGAGTGTGCGTCGTCTTATCGGCAACTTTATCTAAAAGACAAACAGACAGACGCACACAAGAACTGACTTGTATCTAGCGTCTTGACGACTGCCGTCGCTGTCGTCGTAGGCAAGGCGAGGACGACGATTGTAAATTGGGCTTGTAAACACATTCTAACATGATCAGCACTACATTACGTCCGGGCAGCTCTGTTACGCTGCTAAACTAACCGGAAAATTCCGGGTGGAAAACGAGAGGGAGTAGAAAGAGAGGCAGGATTTATGATAAAGTATGATGGAAGGTGAAGGGTGTGATTTGAGTTTGTTTATAAAAATTTTATTCAAAAAATAAATAAACTACAAAAATTGTGGAATTGTTAGGTTAGGTTTGTAAACAAAAGAATTATTTTTAGGCATGTTATTTCTACCTGACGTTTCAGTTTCAAAACCCCATAAAATGAAATCAAATTTTCCAAAATTTGCTTCAATTTCTTAACGTATATATTCAATATTCGATTCCGCTATTATTCCAAAATCTTGGTCTAACATTTTCTATGTTGCATAAAGGGTGCTCGATAGATGATCTTGAAAACTGTAGAGGATTAGCTCTGATTAACTGTTGCGATAAAATATGCACTTCTCTTATTCTAAACAGACTGTCACAATGGACAGATGAATGTAATATCCTGGCAGAGTGTCAAGCTGGCTTTCGTTTAGGCCGAGGTTGGCAAGATAATGTTTTTACCTTGAGCAGTGTCATTAATTTACATATAAGACATAAAAACGGAAACTGTTTGCAATTTTCGTTGATTTTAAAAGATCCTTTGACTCGGTGGATCATGCGGATTTGTGGAACAAATTATTTCAATTAGGATTATCATCAAAAATTCCCCCTGTAATGAAAATGCTTTACCTGCACGCAACAGTACAAATAAAGGGTTCTGATGGCCTAACGAAATCGTTTGAAGTGACTACGGGCGTTCTACATGGTTCTAAGCCCATTATTGTTTGCACTGTTTATAGCAGATTTTGAAACCTAATGTATGCTGACGATCTTGTCATTTTGGCACACTCTGCGATCGATGTTGTTAAAAAGTTGAAAATTTTGGAAACATATAGATACTATTACTAATAAATTAACCGTCAATTTTCTAGAAGAGGTTTCCGGAAATCTAACTTTGATTTTCAATTCAATAACCAATAAATATTCATATTTAGGCGTCAGGATCATCAGGTCTTTTTAATGAAATGGCCCAATTAAGTGTCAACAGAGGTAAACAGGCAATATGTTCTCTCCTTCCGATAATGGCTAAAACTAAAATTGATACTTGGTAACCTAGAAACAAATTGTTGGAGTTACTTGTCCTCAGTGCCATGTTTAATTGTATTTCTGTTTGGGGAGTGAGGTATTTAGATATTTTATTTCCTGAAAAGAGTTCTTTTAGTTAATGTCCTCCAGATGCTATACCTAATCCGTTTAGAGACTGGTAGAGTCATCAAGTTTGCATCTAATATTTTTAAAATGTCTCTTAACTGGATACACAAAATAATTACAATGGATAATAATCACTATCCTAATCTCTGTTTTAAACAACAATTGCGGTTGGTCAACTCTACATATGTGAAGTATAACTGGTTAGTTCAGTTGAAAAAGTTCTTTGTTGATATCGATATTTGAATCGTCCTTCTTTTATATCACAGAGGAAGATTTGTTGTCCGAATATTATACATATTTACATGACTCAGGTGTCAGTATTGCGTCTCGTTATTCTTTCATGTATTGGTGTACTTCCTTTCCTACCTCCTGTGAACTAAGCACGTACCTGGTTTTAAAATTACCCATCCAGGTTATCCGAACTCTTACTCAATTGCGTATGTCTAACCATTTTAAAATTAAATTTACATTAAATGATATTGGATACATTATTGACCCCGAACTGGACTGTACGATTTGTAATACTCATGAAAAGGAAACTATTTTCCACATACTGTTTGATTGTCCGATTTACACACAAATGAAACGAAATATCCCTTACCTTGAAAATGTGAACTCACTCCTGCATGCTTTATTAACACGTTCGCTGCTACTTTTCGGTGGCGTATGTATCCCAGGTGTGGCAATAGGTTTTCGTAAAATTATAACTTAGTTTTGTTCAATAATTAGAATACTGTTGCAAATAAAGAGTTATTTATTTTATTTACGGTTTCTATAGCTATTTTTAACTTCCGTCCCACATGTGCGCCATGCGCACCTTACTAAGGATATTTTGTGGGATGCTAACCGGCTCGCATGTGAGCCGTCAGATTTTTATAGTATTTACACAATATTTATTATGAATAAAAAACTTAAAATAAAAACAAAGTAGCCTCACTAATATATACAGATACAATGAGAAACGGAACATAGGGATTTTAAGCATTGTATCAGAACTGCTTTTGAACTAGTCGACCAACTTCAAGCTTCAACACGATTAATACAATCGTTTATTTGGACAACTACAACATATCGTACAATTCCCACCACTCCTTATTCTCAACTGTGGGCGGTCCTTAATTAGCGTCAGACAATCAGAAAACAACAGTCGATAGCTGAGAGTACTGTTCAAGCCCATAACTTTTCAAAATAAAATGAATTCGTAGAGGAATCAAAATGTACTCCATTCAGGAAAAAATTGTTTCAATATGTAGCGACGTTAACTACTCCAATAAAAAAAATACTTCAATAATACTAAATCGCAGTTCGCACATAACTAACAAATTTTGGAGGGAGAAGGGGCGGGGTTTCTTACAGTGGTTCTGAATCCAGCTGTCCAGCTAAATACCTGAAATACATTGAAATGTTTTGTTGGTGGACTATTTAGATCGGAGAATAAATTAAACAGCAATGTTCCGTTTCTCATTGCATGTATCTGTATATAATAATGCATATAAAATACAATTTATAAATGAAAATTGTTGAAACACTCTCCAACACAAAGCCCGGGTTGGTCTGGACAGTCTTTGCAGTGGTATATAGTTTGCTTTCTTGTGTTACTTTTTGAACATGGTCTGCACCGCTTTTTCATGGTTTTCCAGCTTTATTTCCAGCATTAATTTTCTCAACCATGAGCATTGCCACGTTCGTTGATACTGGTTTTGTAATCTCTTCAATTTTTCTCAAAACTGAGAGTCTGCAGTGATAAAGTGACAATTATTTGCCAGATTATTGATTATACAGTAAAAAGGATTTGTTAAGCATCAAGGATATAAAATGCATACCTAATTTTTTATACCATCTGAGCGTTTTCCGGTCGCACGGGTAATAAGAGTTTAGTTGATCTTGGCGATCAATGCCACCCATTTGCTCATTGTAGCTGTAAATAGGAGTAGGTTTTTCTCTTTCGCGTCCTTTTTTATCAACAAATGATATCATTTCATTAGAATGTTCGTTAGATAAATATAATACATCGCACTTAGCTACCGTTACATCGTCACTACAGTTAGCAATAGTTTCACCCTTTTTAAGTTTTTTGTCTAGAACGGCTCGTGGATTATTCTTCCTCTTTTTAATTACGGTGCCAGTGCAATGAGTCTTGTGCGTGGTTAATTGTTTTGCCAGTTCAAATGAATTGTGAAAGTTGTCCATGTACCTACACTGAATGACCTGAATCGAGATAACCGTCTAATAAATTTAAGATTACGTTGGTAGTATGGCCTTTTCCACTGATTTCATCCAATTCCCCAGTATACACTAAAACTTTTAAAATCACTCCACCATGTAGATCTTAATCCCATATTTGTGACGTTTGTTTTTAATATATTGGCGAAAAACTAAACGCTCACGTAACAAAACCATCGACTCATCAAGTGACAGATTCTTCCCTGGAAAATAAAGTTGAGTCATTATATTGTTGAAGAAATTAACCATAGGTCTTATTTTGAATAAGCGGTCTGTTGGATTTTCCCCATTGGCTGGACTTCTTGCGAAATGTAGACACCGCATTATTAAAAAGAAGCGATCACGGCTCATATGTGCGAAAAAACATTTGAGATTGAAAAGAGGATGTAATTTCCTATCATCTCGGAGCCTGTTCAATTTAATTGTTCCTGTGTGCAAAACAAGTCCAACAAATGTCAACATTTCTTCACAGTTTACCGGTTTCCATCGTGTGATTCTTGACACAATTAATTGTTATTTTTCTGCTTTATTGTTACACCCTGTATAATTATGACTGAGACCGTTGGAAAGCATTTTCTACGGGCTTTCTAACGACGTATCACAAATAGGGGGTTGCCATTTAAATTTTTGTAGGTGGGATAAGTGGGGCATAGGGGGTTGATGGGGGCGCGTTCTCTCTCATGTCATTTTAGTTCCCCCTCTTTGAAAATTTTTTGAAATCTCTTTTCGTTCACGAAGTAAGTTTTAAAATTGACACCCTGTAAAACTATGATGTATAGAAATGGAAAATCGAGTTTCATCATAACTTTCACCTTCATTAGTGCCATTTAGTTATATCGATGAACGAAAATGTTGGGAATTGAATTGATGCGAAATAAAATCACTCAGCTTCACATCACTGAAATTGGTTATCACAGTTTACTTAGAGAGAATGGCGGGATAATTATCAAAACAAACAAACATATAAAACAATTCATTTAGGCAATGAAAAACATGTACTAATAAGCCAGAGCAGTTTTTTGGGGTGCAAAAATTCGATTTTATAGTCCATGAGAATAGACCCTTTTAGAGTTCAGTTCTGAAATTTTTGTAGTTACCCTGATAGATACATACAATTGTGAAAGAATAAATGGATGAATGAAAACATGCCCAACGGCGGCTATAGAAGTACTTTTTAACTTCTCGTCTCTACCTGGTGGTGGAAAGTGCCGCAAAAAGAACAAGATACAGACTAAGTAGAGAGGGATCCATCAAACAAACCCTCTCCTCGCTTTTTAGAAATCATACCACACCATACCAGATTTGATAGAAATGCTACTCAATGGTTCTAGAGCAATAAAAGCAATAGAAGGGACTGGGATAGAAGTGTACGGGTCAGAAACCAAACCAAATTTTGGGAAAAACCCCAAGCATCTTTTAAGGGATAATTCACGCCATAGGAAGGTGTGCCCAGTTCAAACAGCCATCAAAGTACTGATTTCTTATGTGATCAGTTCTAAAATGGTATGGCGATGCCTAGAAACACTCAAACAACTAGTAGTTCAATAAATAAAGTGTCCCAGAAGCGATTATATCTGCCGGTCCATGAATTTTCCTTGAAGGGTAGGGTTTGACTAGTAATTGAACATCTAGAAATTTCACACACCTAATCGCCATTTTGGGGGGTTTTTCCGGGCCCGTAAGTTCCAAAAATTGGTTTCTTGCCAATATCTCCTAAAATATGGCATTTAGAGAATTTTTATATAGGGGAAAAATGAAGAGTAGTTCATTATCTCGTCATGATTTTTGCTGAAAACTCGATAGTTTTCGAGATAATGGCCCTCCTTATGTTGAGCTCCCGCTCCGGAGTAGAAAGAGCGGGTTCTTTGCACTTACTCATGACCGGACGAACAAATTATTCAATATCTCGGGTAATAATGCATATTTTTTTACGATTCAAAATTCAGATGAAAGGAGAAATCCACAGCTATCACATCCGATCATTTAAGGCCCATTTTCATATTTCCACCATATTTATAAAATGGGTCATATATTTTGTAATAACTTTTTTTTCGAGTGTCGGGAAATTACTCATATTTTTCTTAATAATAGACATTTACTCTCGATTTTTTGTTATTACGGGTCCTTTAAAGGTCTTAAGTGATTTCAGAAATTTTTATTGGCCATCTTTCTTGCCCCTTGATTTTTCAGTTGGTGTTTTCATTTCCAAATTTTTGCTGTTTTTCGAGGTTGGGAATATTTTGCGAACAATCACTGTCTAAAAGTTTGGATTGTTTCGGATTGTCTTCCAAGATACGTCATTTTAAAGCTGAGAATTTCTCCTTTTTGGTTGTGCCCTCATTTTTTTTCTCGAGTTTAGTGGTTTTTCAGAAATCCATGAAACCTCAAAATTATGGATGACCATGGAGTACCATTTTTGTAGGTAATGAACTACTCTTCATTTTCCCCTATATAAAAATTCTCTAAATGCCATAGTTTAGGAAATATTGTCGGAAAACCAATTTTTGGAAGCCGGGAATACTCCCCCAAAATGGCGATGAGGTGTGTGAAATTTCTGGATGTTCAATTACTAGCCAAACCCTACCCTTCACGGTAATTCATGGACCGGCAGGATTTTTGTACACTTTGCCTACTTTTCATCCTTCATTTACTGAACTATAGGCGAGAACAACATCGTCACCTTACTGTGGGTTCCAAGAGGCACTGGAATAAAAGGAAATGAAATAGCACAGAGGGTGACTGAAATAACCTTTTGGGGACCGGAACCCTTTTGCGGATCCACCTCCAATGTAATATTGGGAAAAATAGGTAAACCCGAAAACGAAAAGATCGGACTATTGAAAATATGTAGTAGTGCTAAAAGAAATGGAATGCCTGAGCCAGAGTAAAACCTGCCGCATATTGAGTGGCAGGCTGCGCAGGGCAGCACATGGAAGCGCAGCGCAGTTTCTGTAAATCATATATTTTAGTGTAACACCGTATATTTAGGCCCACCGCAGAGCAGGATAGCACTCGCTCGCAAGCAGGCTGTGGCGCACTTGTGGAGGTTACACAGAAAATGCGTGACAAAGTATCGCCTCGTGTCGTTTTATGTTTTATGATACCAGCTTTTTTTCAAATATTTGCTATTCCCTGATTTTACCTTTCTTGACTTCTGATGAAGTAATAATATTGTTTCGAACTAAGTGTACGAATCTGACTCTGAGCTTAACTCAAGACAATATTCCTACAGCATTTTTTACTTCTCTACTCCGCTGAATAAAATCGCACAAACCAAACGCAGCTGCCACTAAACTACACCTCAATATACGCGGAGTACTGTGGCATACAGTTTTTAGTGCTGTTCTGCCCTGCCCTGTCCTGTGCGTAACTGCGTACTGTGGCCATGCAGCCCAATATGCGTCTTGGTTAAGAATGCACCAAGAGTCTTGATAAGACAGGACGGGACAGGACAGGACAGTACAGGACAGGACAGGACAGGACAGGACAGGACAGGACAGGACAGGACAGGACAGGACAGGACAGGACAGGACAGGACAGGACAGGACAGGACAGGACAGGACAGGACAGGACAGGACAGGACAGGACAGGACAGGACAGGACAGGACAGGACAGGACAGGACAGGACAGGACAGGACAGGACAGGACAGGACAGGACAGGACAGGACAGGACAGGACAGGACAGGACAGGACAGGACAGGACAGGACAGGACAGGACAGGACAGGACAGGACAGGACAGGACAGGACAGGACAGGACAGGACAGGACAGGACAGGACAGGACAGGACAGGACAGGACAGGACAGGACAGGACAGGACAGGACAGGACAGGACAGGACAGGACAGGACAGGACAGGACAGGACAACTTTAATAAGTGGAATAATTTTTTCTGGTTTTTACAATATTCTCAAAATTTGAATTCACAATTAAAAATATTCAATTAGTATACTTTTTTATACATCATTTAAGAAAATATCTCTTATCTTTTATAAAATTTAAATTCCATTTTTATGCAAAAATTTTTCCCTACGACTCTTATTTTGGATTTTTTTTACTGGCTCTCACCAAGTAAAATTTAAATTTTCTTGAACATAGGTCGATAGATTGACCAGATATACTTTGAAATGTTTCTATTTTATTTAAAATTAAATCATTAAAGTTAATATCACTTACAGCCTACGTTAGTACTTTTCCATTTTCCAAATTTTTTAAGTTGGGTAAGCGCCAAAGTAATTTTGCCGCTCTAGAAGTCCAGTAATGTCAAATTATGACAAATCGCGGAAAACGATACTTTGGATAATGATCGATTTTTCTTGGACTAATAGAAAGGAATGCCTCAATTTTTGCACAATTTAAATAAAAACTGTAATATACTTTGTAATTCTTTATTTAAAAAAAAACATTTTTGGCATCTTAATTAACATTAACGATGTGCAAAATTAAATATCGATTCGAGTAACCAATTGTAAATACGATATGGTGTGTAATTTCATATTGAAATTTTTTGGATTATGAGCCGGCATATGTCGCAGATACAGATAATAATTTCGAAATAGTGTGTCATTATCTTTTCCAACGGATTAAATATAACCAAATTGGATAATAGGACTCAATTAATAAATACAGCTTATTTGAAATTATAGATAAGGGACAAATTAGTGTAGAATATTAATTTTGATTTTCGTGATAAGCGATTTATCTAAATGTATATACTTACTTAATGGTGGATTTCATGGAATAAGTAACGGAAAAGCTGTTTTGTTTAATTTTTTCTACTCAGTGCACACTGCACAGTATAGTTTGGCAACCATAACTGAAGCTGTAAAAGGAATGCGGTCGAAAACATTCGATATTGCCACGTTTAACTATGAAAAACCTAAAGTGCTAAGTATGTAGTGATAATAATTAGAAAATGGACTTTTTATTATTAACAATAAGTCAATAATGATTAAACGTTAGTTCTTTAATGTGCTTGTTTCATTGGATTTTGTCTATTAACATTATTTTTTCAATTTCTGAATATTAAAAGATGAACACTTTTCCAAATATGTTATGGGTTTCTTTCAAGCTGGCAACGTCGTGCGAAAATCATTACCACGCCCTCCTACTAACTCAATTGGTGAAAATTTATCGAACCTCCGTTTCTAGGTAACCACCTGGCTTCCCATTGGCAAGCGCGTGCATGTGCTCTTCCCTCTCACTTCGACAATTGATTGACATTGATTATCCAGTGGCGTTTATAATGTCAATATTTTCATTCTTATTTTCAGTTTTACTTGGTATCTATATATTATTTAGTATCCATATTGAATTCAAGTACGATTTTTAACAAATAGCTACCGTGTTTTGAAAAATACCTTACCTTTAAAGCAAAGCATAAATCAGTTTCTATATATAATTATTATTATTATTTTTAATACTTTTATAAAATAGGTACCGTACGCTATTGGTAGGTTTATGACAGTTATCGGCGATGTTTCCTCCCCCCTTACGGATGCCCCGTAACTTCAGATAGACTTGCCAAACTATACAATTGAAATTAGAAGAAACTTCGCTCTGTTCCGTATGTCTGGATTAAAAAAACGGAAATTATTCGTGTGTCTGTCTGTCAGTTGTCAAAGTCAAACTGCTCGGAGTCTATTGTACCGATTAAGTTGAAATTTGGTTCATATATGAATATCTGTAATGCTAACACGAACACAGTTCAAAGTATCCCATTATAACAGATAATTAGTTTATGACAGTATTTTGATAAAATGTTACCAGCCAAAATAGAAATTTCCGTCAAAATTCAAAACGCTCAAGAAGAACCAACAAAGAATAAATCCATCTCGCAGAGTAATAAATACGATTATGAGCAAATCGTCTTGTGAACGAGCCTTATCACGAAACAGCTAAGCGAACCGGAGACGACACGAAAACGAGTGAAGTCTCTCTAATTCAAGTGATGAATCGCTAGCGTTCATTGTTAGCATAATTCGATTACAGTTCATTAAGAGTGCGCTGTTTTCAGCAATGCCGCTTAGATGAGATGCAATTTGCATTTAATTATCACATATAATGCACATTAAATGCAGCCGGTCGAATCAGAATCGTAAATCTCACGAAGGATACGGTAACTTTGAGTAACGACCACGATTAGACTCTGAAGAAATGCATGGCGCAGTCAATGGGATTCTCTTTTTTTTACAGAAGCTGTATACGACGGTTAATCCAAATTAGCATGTTTTATTTAAACTGTTATCGTGTTTTGGTTTTACCCGTCACATATTTGTGTACGGCAATAAACAGCAATGTAACAGGTGGACAATTATTTATCCTCCGGGTGTTGGGGTATAGGAAATTATTCCATAACTATAAACGATTTTATTCACTAACAAAAACTTAGAAATACAGAATGGTTAAAAAGGTAAAAATAACGGCGGTTGACAATAACGCGGGAATCAGAAAAGCCGGTAAATGAAAAAAGGGGTTTCAACGTGTTCTCTCTTTCGAACTAATTATCACACTACTGCAACGAGCGGTCAAAGGTAAGTATCCCACAAAGCGCAGTTGTCACGTTTGTTGGATGAGAAGGGGATCTTGTTACAGCAATAAATAAAACTCTAGCTTATGTAGTATAGGCAAAAAATTTCGTTCTCCAAAAAAATATTCGAGCCTCTTTCTTTGATAATTAATCTGCCATTACGTTTCTTCCTATTCTAATTTGTCCTGGAGCTCACAGTACAGTAGGGTGATGATGCTGTTCTTACCTAGTTCATCTAGGTACTTCCATACATTACACAAGTACCCAGTGCTTCAATAGCTGTTTGATTATCCATCATAATAAAAGTCTTTGCCATTTATATCTTTTATTAATATTGAACTAGGCACACTTTCTTATAGCGAGAATGTTCGCTTGAAAGATGCTTGGAGTTTGAGGCAAGAAACAAGGGGGCACCCATTAATTACGTGAGCTCAGAATAGGAGGGGAAGGGCCCAATGAAATCTCACCAAATCTCATTTAAACCGAGGGGGGGGGGAGAATCGAAAATCTTACGTTAACTTCAAAAAATATAAAATATTACAGATATTGGAAAAAAATTATTTTTAGTGTTCATTTTGCCCGCTAAAATAAATGTCATGGCTATTAACATCATTTAGTACGAGAGTATTTAGTTAATTTAAATAAATTAGGTATAGTATACCTGAACAATTTATTATTTTCCCGAATAATGAAATAAAATTAAGTTTAAAATATTTTTAGCGTCAATCTCACTTAAGGGGAGGGGGGTCCAGGCACATCTCACCTAAGGGGAAGGGGGAGAAGTCTAAAATGACCGAAAAAGAGCTGGATGCCCCCCAACAGGTTAACTCTGATGTGGGTGCCAGGGTAGGAGGAACTGGAAAACTTCGTCGAGAAAGGAGCTTCATCCTTACTATATAGGACTGAGCAAGAAACATATGCCTTTGGTATGGAGGACAAAGACGACGCAAAATAAAGTGATGATGAGACTAAGCAAAGTGCATGAGAAGCACGCCAACAGCAGTTCTAGAAGCTTAATTTGCCCATTCCCTACTACATCTCGTGATAATGGGAGAAGCAAGGATGGAGTTATTTGGGTTGCTTAACAACCTGAGTAACAGTCAGATCAGGACACACATCCATTGAGGACATCGTGATATGAAAACAGATTATATGGTTCCCCGGTTCTAGATATGAGGTAGATACAGGAAGGCCCAAGCGAACTGACTTTTCCCGAGTTGACCTGGGTCAAGGAATAGGAAAGGGAAAGGCAATACAGGAGGGTATAGTGAAATGAGGAACACAATATATTCCTTCTCACTAGGTAAACATACGTCTATATTTCAGGAGCAAGGTAAAATCCAGACTGGTAGAGAAATGCCAGAAAGAACTAAATGACCTGTCAGACCGCACTAAACTAAGATTAGTGTAGGTACCGGAACAAAACGATGTTTTTGAAGTTGCTGAAGAACTCGCTAGAAGAGGTTCAGCAACAATATATGTTGGAGCAGAACCTTGGGACCACAAAGAAAGTGGAGCAAGTACAAATACAAACATTGTTAAAAGGCCAGTATGGGGTAGAACACTCCAAAACAAGTACATAGTACGACCTTTATAGTGGATACATGTGTTAAAAGAACTAATAAATATCACAGCTGGATATCTAACGGGTCATGTCCCGGTAAAAGTCTACCTGCATAACATGGGACTGTATGATGGGGATTTCAGCTGCAGACTTTGTAGCATGGACATCGAGATCGTCACCCACATCTTATCTGTCTGTGAGGCAGTGGCGGCTCGTAGTTAATTTGATAGGGGGGTCATAGGTGATGTGACCAAAATCTTAAAATACGGAACTGACCAGCCCCCCGGAGGCCCATCCGCCGCATGCGGAAATTTTTCGAAAAACAGTCCCAATATCTGCCCAGAAGTCGTTAAAATCGTTAAAAAAGCAAAATTTGTGGAGTTCCTTGCCAAAGCACCAGAGGCAAAAAATTTTTTTGGGCCAAGCTTGTTTTATATAAAAATAATGCTCTCTTAAAAAACAACCATATTTCTTCATTTCTATATTATATTTAATATGACAAACTTAAATTAAATGATAATTTTAGTCTAAATCTTTTGAAAATTTAAGTGAAGCCTTCGATCTTTAGTATTTGCAACAACTTATTACGTCAAAACACAGCTCATTATTTCGCTTTAAATGCTCTCCTTTAAATCAAAATATAGCGCGGCCTGCCAACCCCTCTACTCATCTCTTTTCTAAGCGTGTAATAATCATCCGACGATCGTTGATATTAAACCGGGCTTTTGACCCATCACATGTAAACTTCGGGCGTGTTTCTCTCACGCCGCGAAGATCGTCAGCACTCGGCAAATTCCGTTCACATATAACACCTTGAGGTCAACGGTGGACACCAGCCCGCTTTCCAATTTTGGTTTTCGCCGAGTACTTGATGCTTGATGCGGAATAACATTTACACGGGGGTCTTGAAAAACGTTTACACGGGGGTCTTGAAACGTTTTAGGTAAATTTTATTTAAGAGGAATACTATACCATATGTATAGTAGGTATTTATTTTTTTAAATGCTTATTCAATTATTTTTTAATGGGAGGTCTTTGACCCAATGACCTAATGGAGGAGCCGCCGCTGCTGTGAGGTACTGGACTCAATGAGACAAACAATTTTCGGAGATATCATTGTGCCTCCTAAGACGTATGGACACTTCCAATGAATCTTTCTCGTCTAATCGACGATATGGGGGTAACTGGGTGGGTAGACTAAATGTGGGAGTAGAGTACAATAATCCAACAGGCTGCAATACTCCCAGCGTGAGAACGACTTCTAAAAAATGGTTTGAAAACAACTGAAAGAAAAAAATATATTAATCAGCCAGCTCATTAAAAAAAGTCAAAACTCTTACATGCGTCAAATAATGAAATTAAAATAACGAAATAATTATTGAAAATTACATTATTGTTCGTTGCGTCTACATTAAAATTTGTTCTCTTATCCTTAATATTTTCACACCCCTGTCATTCTGCTAATTGGCCATATTCGATGCGAATTTCTAGCCTGCAAACAAACAACGTTTAGAGAATAATAGCGTCATCTCATCTCCCCCATCGCATTTAACGA
This sequence comes from Lochmaea crataegi, assembly GCA_947563755.1. NCBI lineage: Eukaryota > Metazoa > Arthropoda > Insecta > Coleoptera > Chrysomelidae > Lochmaea > Lochmaea crataegi. The sequence continues at coordinate 17,020,476 of OX387425.1, forward strand.
GCCCGTCCCATTTATAATTCGATGGTTTGTTGATGTTAAGCCTGTTTGGAATCACCCTGTATTTATATAAGTTATATTTTAGCAGGTGGCCATCTGTCGCAGTGACAAACGATACAATTGTCGCTCTCTGCGGGTGCCGGCAATTTCAATTAATTTATGTATTATTATTTTGATTCTGTATCTATTGGGGTTAAATGGCTCTTTTCTTTTGATGGGTGGTTAATTGAAGGGTGAAATTGCGTACTAGGTGTGACAGACTGTAGTGGACCGTTATTATTTACCAACGTGTTTAAAAGGATTTTAAATTGTTCTTCATAGAAACCTACAAAAAAAATTATCACCAACTTGAACTGGTTTTAAAAAGCACTGACAACGTAAAATAAGTTATTACTGGACAAACTTATCTTGGCAATTGAAAAACAGGTGCGCAAATACACAGCCCGTGGCTAAGCGTGGAAAACCATCTAATTAACATAGTGATTTTACAGAGGCGTAGTCAGATTTAGTTTTATTTTTTATTGAGGTTATACATTCGCTTTTGAAGACAGTTTGCTAAAAACACTATAAGGAATTTTAAAATTTCTTTAAATTATGAATTTTCATAGATTGGTGCTTACAATGCCTATATATAGTGCGAAATTTAGGAACATTCGTTAATTTAGAAGTGAGAAAATCAATTTTTAATTTAATATTCGGCCCCACCTTGTGATGTCAGCGTAGGGACAGACGGCATAGTCGGCATACCTACTGTCTTAAAAACTTGCTCATATAGTACAACTTTACGAAGAAGTAACAAGAAGGAATGGAATCCCTACACCATTACCAGATTTGTAAAGAATGCTATTCAATGGTATACCGACGGCTCAAAAGCAACGGAATGGAATATTGATAAAATATATAGAAGGCAAATTATTATTATTATTATGTCAGATAGTCAAGCAGGCATTGAAGCACTGGGCACTTGCGGAATCAGTAGTTCTTGAATGGTATGGGAATGCCTAGGAAAACACAATGAACTAGGCGAGAACAGCATTGCCACCTTACTGTTGATTCCCGGACACACCGGAATAGGAGGAAATAAAATACCAGATGAACTAGCAAAGAGAATGGCTGAAATACCCTTTTGCGGTATCAGCTCCAATGTAGTATTGGAAGAAATAGGCAACGCCGAAAAGAGGAGAAGATCTGACCATTGGACAGATCTAGTCGGACTGAGACAGTCAAAGATACTCCTGGGAGACTACAACCAGGTGAGAAAAAATAAATGTCTAGGCCAGAGTACAACTGCAATAAGAGTTTTTACAGGCATCCTGAATGGCCACCTTAAAAAGCTCAAAATAGTGGAGCAAGAAGATTGTAGATTATGTGGAATGGAAGAAGAAACCTACATCAACATACACTGTAACGGTAAATGCTGTACCTCACAGGGCACCAGTTCGAAGGGCTCCGGCTAGAGACTCCTCTCAAGGGTGATTCGACCCCAAGTTTATGCTGCACAAGTGCTACAGGAAGGTTGTAAAAGTTGAGGGCGCCACTACCTTTTTAACAAAAAAAAAGGACTAAGAAAACTAAGGCGGAAAAGGTAGAAATGCCTTGTAAAATTGAAATACGTTAATAATAAAAACTACTAAAAATTACCCCGGGCGATATCTCCCTCAACTTTTATAGTTGGGGATTTAGAAAAAAATAAAAACAGAGTCAACACAAACTTACGATTTATTCTGCCACAGGAAATGAACAGGAATTTGTACTTTTATAGGTACTTAGCATAGATGAAGTGGTTTCCTGGAGAAGAAGTCAGGTCTTGATCTGAACTGATGTGTTCTGTTCTAGAGCGGTATTTTGGGGTTCTATCCTTGGCTTTATATCCTCGGGTTGTATCCTAGCCTACGGTTATATCCTCGCCTAGGGTTATATTCTTGGGTTTATATCCTCGGCGTTATATTCTAGCCTAGGGGCTGTGCTTACCTAGAAGTACAGGTGGATCAGGGATATGTAGGAACTTGAATGTAATGGCACATTATGTTGGTCAGCTTTTCAGGTTAAAGAAAAGGAAGGCAGTTATTTGAAAGTTAAAAAAATTGATTTAATTTACTGAAAGCTTTCCAACATTATATGTCCCATGTTAAAACAGTAAAAATAGCAATTATGGGCTAAATAAAAAAATATACTAATGATCCGAAAGAAACTAATGATAGCAAAAAGTTATTTATTTAGTTATATGAAAAAATATCGTGCTTAGGAAATATATGGAACCGGCACTGGCGTTACGAAAGAATATTTTATAGGTTAACGGTAATTTATAAAAATGTTATTTTATAATTAAAAGAGTTATTTCGCAACTGAAAAAGCTTGAAAATGTTTGTATAAAAGTAAAACAGTGAATTATAAAAGAATATTTGGTTTAAAACTACCATATTAGTATAAAAGAACAGTTTATGACCACATGTTGAATTTAATTTCATCTATCTCTGTCAAAAAAATAAAGAATGCATACGAAAATTATATCAGACAGTACTTTAGTAGAAGCTTATTAATTATAAATTATGATTTTGAACTTATCATAGCAAAATTCATAAGATAGGTACTTAAGATATGAAAGATAGCGAAAGATGATCTCTCCCCTTAGGCGGTCGTTAACAGAAAGGAAAGGGGTGTCTCTCGTGGTGTTGGAAAAAATGGAAGCGTCCGTTGGCAGACGTCAATTGTCTAACGGTCGGGGTTGAAGAGTTTGGGATCACAGAACTATAATTGGATGTGGCTAGTGACGACGAGCGCTAATTAAAAGGATTTATTCTGTAAAATCGAAATAGGTCGATAGACATGTTACAACACAATAGATTTTTTAGGTCTCAGTGAATGTCACCCCAATATAAATACATACATAAATAATCTATGGTCGTTTTTACAACCTAACAATAATGAAATGCCTGCATTTCACACTGGTATCGGATGTCAAAATTGTAAAAAAGACCATCTCTATTCCATTATTCATCGAATCACCAAAACATTGTTATAAAGAACATTTTTATGGCTCTAAGAGTCACATCAGTTGGATTTTAAACTCTCCAATTTTTATCACTTATAAGAAAAACATGCTCGACACTCTTTAAAAATCGCTTTTGCATGCAAGACATTTCCCCAAATTGAATTTAACTCTGACATATCCTTAATATCAATAGCTGATTCATCTGCTGTATAAACACATGTAAAACCCCGCGAACACAAAGAACGTTTAACAAGTCGTAACCCAATTGAAAAGAGTTATCAGAATGCCAAATAAAACGCCGTACCGTTAAGTCTCTCACAAGGGGATGCAGAAAATTTGTAGTACAAACATCGACGCTCGTGGTTTATACACATCGTCACTGTGACACACACACACACACTCGGCACCCCGACAGAGTCGTGTCGGTGGAAATGGAATATTTTAACGGGTAATCTTTTTCATTGTCATTGTTTCAATCTCTAAGGTGTCTGAATGTCTTAATTTAAATTATTATTTTTTAATAGTAACTATACTAAATCCATTTTTAGGGATTCGTTCGAATAGAAAAACGGAGCCCTAATATAGGATCAGTAGTGTGTCTATCTGTCACTGCCAAATTGCTCTAAATCACTACTTGTACTCTGGTATACTCTTTCTAAAATCGATGTGAGGAATATCAATTACAACCAAACAACGCCTCTGTATACTTTCAATAAAAGGTCGTTGAAGTAGCCTTGATCAATTTGTCTTCAAAGTTAAAAACTGTCTTGGAGTGTCTGTGGGGGTGGTTTATGGGAATTCAAGGCTCTTTGTAACTGGTCTCGAGCATGCTCGATGGGATTTAGATCGGGAGATCGAGGGGGCAGTGCCAAAAGCGGAATACCATGGACGTATAAAGCGTCATCGACTACTCTTGCACAATATGGTCAAGCATTAACGACTGAAAAGAGGAAACTTAATCCAAACAAACGTATAACATTGTTAATAACTTGTTGTACGTAAATCTGCGCAGTCATGTTCCCAGCAAGCACTTACACAACTCTGTACGCCCATTACAACAAAAAATGTCCTCCCAAACATCAACTCTACCAACTCTGAACGGATGAACTTCCTGCACTGCTCTTCGATCCCTGGGCATTAGAGGAAGAGTGTATACACGAATACGCCGACTTTCAGAAAACCGTCCATACCTCAACTCATCTGGACGTACTGTTTCAATTGAAACCGAAGCACCCGAAGCATTCAAAAAACGCGGTTATATATAATCTGTCAAGTACTCAGAGGCTCTTTACAGATATACACAGTCAGGTAACGATCTTGGTCGTCCACTTCTAGGTCGTTCTCTCACGTTTCCAGTTGCTTGATATCTACGGAGAAGACGCGAAATGACACTTTCACTGACTTTTAAAAAGTCCTCAACTTTTCTTTGAAGACGACCCGCCTCCATCATATACCAATAGCTTTACTAGCTTCATCCGCTCCAACTTTTGTGAAGCAGTTTAATTGGACATGAGTAATACTATACTGCAAGCGTCAGTAAAAAATGCAACAACCATTTACTATTCAGAATGAATAGGAAGACCTTTTCTTAACTGTAGAAAAAATATCTAAACAATATGCTAAGCTAAGGGAGCTAGCCTTTGGAGCTGTTTTAAGTTTAAATCTACCCCAAAAAATGAACGCTCTGTATATGCAAGTAAATTTCTGGCAGTGGGGTAAGAGCTCAAAAAGTAAGAATTGTAAAATTATTGTACGAGTCAGCCTCACTTTTTATTGAACAGAATGGAAACAAATCAAACCGAATTAAAATAACTCAGGGGGACAGCCTAAGTCCTAAGTCCTATTTATTTCCGATATAGATCTCTATTTTAAAGAACATGGTGCTAAAGGTGTGATACTTGATAACGGAGAAAACATACATATCCTGCTTTATGCAGATGACCTGGTGTTATTCGCTGAGTCACAAATTGATCTAGCAAAAAATTTGCAATTACTCGAAATCTATTACACTGAGCTTAAACTAGAAGTGAATCCTTTGAAAATAGTTGCCTTCCGTAGGAGTCCAAATATAAACCCCAATATAAATTTAAAAATATTACAATTGATTCAGTTAATACATATGAATATTTGGGTGTTGTCTTCTCATTTAATGGACTCTTCTTAAATAACTTTAAACAGCGAGAGCAAAAAACCAGATTTTCTCAAGTAACTTTAATAAATACAATAAATTCCTCAAAAATCTCAAATATTGACTCTATAAAATCATTATATAATAATATCGTGATTTCTACTTTTGCGTACGCTGGTGGTAAATGGGCTCTCCGGTACTTGGAGCAAACGGAAAAAGTACAAAATAATTTTTGGAAAAACCTTCTGTACTTGCAAAGATCCACAGCCGAACATATAGTCAGGACGGAAGCCAGCTTGTGTAAAATGGTTTACTTTATTATCAAACAAGCATTAGAAATGCTACTGAGAATAAAAAATAAGATTCCTAACCGATATGTTCATGGTGCACTAGTTCGCCTAATAACTTTGTAAGGATCCTCTAATAGTAACTTGAAATACAATTGGGCTGATCAATTACGACAATGTCTAATTTACTATTATAACACAGAAATTAACATTAATGATATAAATTCAAATACAAAACACAAATTCCTGTCTAGTTATGTTCAGAAAAACTATGAGAAAGATCTAAACAGAATCCTAATCAGTATTCGCCATCCTCTCTATAAACACCTGTTACAAAGAAATCTCGTTATTAATTATAATTACCTAAATACTACAATCCCTTTGCATATTAAAAGACTTGTCGCTCAGCTCAGAACAGCTAACAAAGAAAAATTCATTTGAAAAGGACCCACCCTTAATATTTCAGAAATGGGACATATTAGAAAGAAATGCCGAAACACGTCAACTTTTAACTTGAGGGGGACACTTTTTAGCGCTACTGCCATAAACGTCAAATAGCATTAGGTAAGTCATACCTCATTTAAAAGGTCTGGTAAATCTCTATTCAATCATTTTGTTTTGCTTTTGATTCCAGCCTTCCATTGTTATTTAATCGTTATTTAAAATTGGCTCTCTTTCAACTTTTCGTATGCCCCCGTATTAGATTATGACCGAAAGACTCTTTAAAGAATAAAAAATTTACAAATAGTGAAAAGACAACTGTTAACAAGACATAACTGTTAGTTAATCATGTGTTCAAAGTGACCACCGTTAACATTCAGGCAATAAAAGTTGAAGGAGAGCCAATTTTAAACAACGATTAAATAACAATGGAAGGCTGGTTCAAAGACAAAACAAAATACTTCAGCTTCACCAGACCTTTTAAATGAGGTATGACTTGATACCTAATGCCATTTGAAAAAATGTAAGGGGTACCTCCAGATGGGAGGGGGCGAATCTGATGTTTATGACATTAGCGCCAAAAAGTATCCCCCTCAAGTTAAAAGTTGACGTGTTTCGGCATTTCTTTCTAATATGTCGCGTTTTTGAAATATTAAGGGTGGGTCCTTTTCAAATGAACACAGTGTATATACATAAATAACATTTCGTATAAAATCGACACAACTGTTGCTCAATTTGTAACTTTTTGAAAACGGAAACTCTCGAACACATATTGCTGGTCTGTCCACTGTATAAGAATCTTAGAAATAGATTGATTAGACCTGGAGCTGGTTCAGACGATATAAACTCACTTCTGTCACCTACAGATACCTCTACTCTGTATCATCTGCATCGTTTCGTAAGTGAGGCAATGAAAATGAGATCGTTTATAATTAACGAATGAACGTCAATTGACATGCTCATCCAACAAGTAGGTACAACTTTCACTTGTCATTGTATTTTTTTATTTTTTTATTTGTAAAAAACACTTTTGTACAACATTTGCCCGTCCCCCTTGTTCATGTTGAAATATTTGCGAATGAACAATAAATAAATAATAATAATAATGATAATAAAGTAAATTTTTCAATAAAAAGGTATAATCGTAGCACTACAACATATTAAATAATAATATATTTATATGAATTCTCACACCAAAAAATGGGCATTATTATATAATATAGTCAAATAACTCTTCTACCACATTGTAGTGTAGAGAGATATTTTAACTCTTTTATAATTTTTTTCCACTTTTTCCTGTCAGTGGCCAGCTTTTTAGCATCCATCTCTCCATCCGCTGTAATATTTCCCCTATTGTCCCATCCCAAGTCTTCCTGGGCCTACCTCTTTTTTATTCTTTTGAAGTTTCGTTCCCCATATTCTTTTAATTGATCTAGTCTCCTCTATACGCTGCAAATGTATCCACCATCCCAGTTGTCTTTCCTGAATATACTCCAAAGTTGAATGTATTTCCAGTTCTTCTCTTATTATTGTGTTTCTTATCTTTTGTAACTCCTCTTATTCGCCTTAGATACTTCATTTCAACCGCTTGTATTTAATTTTTTTGTTCTATCAAGTATCCAAGATTCACAGCCATGCGTTAACACTGGTAAACAGATTTAAAGACCTTTAATTCAGTTGTTCTTGAGATTTCCTTTTGATTAATAAAGTTTTTATTCAAAGAATAATATAGATTACTTGCTTTTTGAACTCTTCTATTTATTTCGGCTTCTTGAGTTCCGCCCTGATCTAGCTCTACTCCAAGAAACTGAAATGATTTCACTTTGATCTTCAATACATATTTTCATTTTTTCTGTTTTATCATCCAATCACCATAGCTTTAGTCTTATTCGTGCTTATTTTCATACCGTACTCCTTCAATGTTTCATTCCATATGTTTAGGTTTTGTAGTAGTTCCCTTACACTTTTTGCAAAAATAACAATTTCGTCTGCATAGGCTTCATTTGTTATTTCAAGTTTTTGCAAGTTTCTATGTCCTATCATATATTTTCTACATTTATTATTTGTTTTTTTATGATTTCATCCATAAGCACAATTAAAAGAAATGGGACTTAATCCTCGGCCTTGTCCACTTTGAATTGTGAACGCTTCTGATCTTCTATTATGGCTTATAACAGTATTTCGATTATTATCATATATTTTTTGTACCATTCCTACTGTTTTATTATCTACCATTTTTCTCTAATATTCTTTCCCTTGATACCATATTAAATGCCTTTTCGCATTTTCATGTTTGTACAGAGTAATGTCAGTCACCTGTAGTTACCACATTCCCGTCTATCACCTTTTTTTGTATATAGGGACAATTGATGCCATTTGCCATTGCTTCGGTATCTTTTCTTCTTTCCAGCACTTATTATATCTTTTTAGTAATAGTTCTTCTCCACTTTGGCCCATATTTTTTATCATTTCCCCAGTTATTTTGCCGCATTCTGGTGCTTTCCCATTTTTTAACTTTTTAATTATTTCAGTGAAATCATCTATAGATGTTTCTTCATCATTATCCTCTTGTATTGTTTGTATTTTTTCTTTATTTGATTTAGTTGTGGTTTCTCCGTTTTCTAATAATTCTAAAAAATATTCCTCCCATCTTTCTCTTGCTATCCTGCTCTATTTTTTCTCCAAATTGTTTCCATCGATATTTTTTTGCATTTTTAACTATTTCTTTAGTTTTTTCTCTCGATTTTTTATTTTTCATAATCCTCTATTTTCCTAGTCCCTAGGTAATTTTTCCACATCTCTTTCTTTATTTAAATTTGGTTTCTAATTTCGTATGCAGTCTATGATTTTGTTCTCTATTTATTCCACATACTTCTTTTGTTGTTTCTGTGATCGCATATTTCAATGAGTTCCAAACTATTTCAATGTCAATAAATTTATATGAATTTTCACACCAAACAACGGGCATTATTAAACAATATAAAAACATACAAAACAATTGTTTGTTATGAATGTCTCACTAATTAAAATTGTTTTTCGATGCACTATAACCGGAAATTATGATTTGCTTAATTAGCGAACGGCAGTAGACATTAAAATTCAAATTGTATTCACAAAACCAGCAATAAACAGTCGAATGATGGAGGATATGTATGAGGGAACACATTAGCTAGTAAATGGTTTCAATTAAAGTAATTTATCGTGGTTCGGAGAGAGAGTGGTGGTGGTATCATCAATCCATCGACGGAAGAGAGAGAAAGAGGGATAGAGTCGATGGCAAATTGCAGGGGTTGTACACCACCTTCATGCGGTTTACTCGGATTTTCTGCGCTTAATTTATGCCCTAAATGCCATATGTGTCGAGATATGTCACACTTTAGCGACGATAGCTCGTACGATTTAGAAGTGATAGCAGAAAAATATGCGGAGAGGATTATACAGGATGGAATCATAAGAAACTGTAGGTACATACTTCTACTTCGTATTTAAATTACCATTTAAAAGTATCTGCTCCCATTTTTTTACTAATAAAGAGGGAGAAATGTGAAATTTCTTTTGGTCATAACATTTGAATGGTAAGTTAGATTTGTCTCATATTTTTGTGAAATGTTTTACTACTACCACCTTATTAACCGATTCGTTAAAACTAATGAATGAATCTGGACCAGTTTTATTTATATAAAAAATTCCACCCTGTATATGGTTTTTAAGATTCAAGAAAGGATTAACAAAAACGTTGTGTTTAGTAATTCATCTCACTCAATTTTTAACAAAAAATCAAATTTTACTATAAATTAAAAGTAGAGCAACATGAACAGAGCCTTCTGACTTATCCTGTGTACAGAATGTACAGGGTTCCCAAATTGGTGTGTTTTGCAGGGTATCTCGTAAACTAGAACAGATAGAAGAAAAGCAGTTAAGATGTTATGACTTCTTTTTTTGTTAAAGTAACGATAGCCTAATTAAATCTTTAGTAACTCCCTGCGGTTGGAAGATACAGGGCGATTATTGAAAACTGTCGAAAACTACAAGGTACTATAACTTCTTAATTAAGAAAAATATAAAAAAAACGTTATAAAAACTTTTGATAGATATAATATTAAAGAGTTCAGTGGCGTACAGAATTTTTTTGTTAGGGGGCTCACTAAGGAAATATAATGCAAACTTATGTTGTTTTAAATGGGACACCCTGTATATTTTGACGTTTTTCGTTTCTTTTTTTAATTCTCATTCACCTGATATGACATCTATTTTCAATTAAAAAATTGAACACTCAGTAACGAAATTTAACATTTTATTATAAGGATACTGATGTGTGACAATTTTATTTATCAAAATTATATTTAATAAAAAATAAAACCACATTAAAAAAATAAAAACAATAAACTTATGAAACAACAAGAAACATTGTAACAACTAATCTACCTATAACTAATTTTATTAGAATGTAAAAATTACATTAAATGTTCAAAATTCTCTCCGTTTTCATCGATTAAAACGTTTTTCGTTTAAATAATCTCCAACCAATTCAGCATTACCAAAAATAAAATCAGTGAACTAAAAACAAAATAGGTAAATATAGCTGATTATTGGTTTTAAGTACCTAAATTATTATTATATTGAAATTATTGAATCCGTTTTTTAGTAAATAACATCACGAAATGAGAGGTCTGTATTTTCTTACCGATCTCACTTTTATTTCTAATTATGTTCAACCCGATATGTTGTATATTTTAGTTTGTTTACCTCAATTGACATGATTGTTATATCTTATAAGCATGTTCATTTCATCAAGTAGGTCCTCTTACCATGGAAAATAAAACAAAACCCGTGTTACCTGTCAGAATTAATTTTACGACGTGCAGTCTTGTCAACAACATGAATTTTGAAAATTGTGAAAAATATGATATGCATGTGGATTGAATGTCAAAAGAATGTTAGTGATGCGTCTGAAATATATTTTCAACGATATCCAGAAAGAAGGCAACCTGACAAGAGAATTTTTAGAAAACTCGATTCAAATTTAATCGAGTATGGATGTTTTGTGAAACCACGGCGTAAGTACGAAAAGAATCATGAAGAAAGAGAGGTAAATACGTTGGGATATATCCAAGCACATCATGAATCTTCTCTGCGTCAAATTGAAAATGAAATAGATGTTCCAAAAACTACTGCAGGAAGGATTTTAAAGAAATATAAATTTAGGCCTTATCGGACATCCGTGCGTCAAAAATTATACCCAAACGATTTTTTGAGAAGACCACAATTTGCACAGTGGTATATAGGAAAATGTAATGAACAGCCAAATTTTTATTCAAAGGTAATATTTAGCGATGAAGCTCGCATAAGCAGTGCAGGAATATTTAACAGACATAATGAACTATATTGGAATGACTCAAATCCACACTTAGTTCAGGGGATCAGGAGACAAGGCAGATTCGGTTTTAACGTTGGTTGTTTTGTCAAACATAATAAATTAGTTTATCATATATTTGATGATAAACTAACTGCTGCTGGATATATAGATATCTTGGAAATAAACATACACCGACTTTTGGAGGAAGAAGTGGCTGATAGGGACACATTTTGGATCCAACAAGATGGAGCACCTGCGCATAATGCTCTATTCATTGGAGATTATTTAAACGAAAAATTTCCTAAAAAAATTCTGTGCGCCACTGAACTCTTTAATATTATATCTATCAAAAGTTTCTATAACGTTTTTTTATATTTTTCTTAATTAAGAAGTTATAGTACCTTGTAGTTTTCGACAGTTTTCAATAATCGCCCTGTATCTTCCAACTGCAGGGAGTTACTAAAGATTTAATTAGGCTATCGTTACTTTAACAAAAAAAGAAGTCATAACATCTTAACTGCTTTTCTTCTATCTCTTCTGGTTTACGAGATACCCTGCAAAACACACCAATTTGGGACATCCTGTACAACCAAGAAAGAACGTTAACTGTAACTAAGTAATAAATTTATGGCGAAAGTGGTCAAGAGAAATCGTTGAAAATTAATTTTTAACTAAATTTTTGTATACGATATTACACTCTCTTCAAATACAGTCGAAGTCCTTCCATCCTGTACATCCGGCACAGGACGTTGGACTTCAAGCTTCAAGCTTGAGGATCACATTTTTTGTTTTTGTTTAATAACGTAAGATAGGCATTGTGTTCATATATTTTTTTTGCTCGGATTCTGGTACAATCGCCAGCTACACCTTAGTCTCATGGGGTTTTTATGTCCTCCGGGCTTGGTTTCGCAACACCCAATCCGTAAATCTAGTTATCTATACCAGGCTCTTCCCCGGTTGGCTGTTCTTTGGGAGTGAACCTAGACTGACCAAATATGACTTTTGCGGTCTAATACTTCCCACATTCTGACAGTATATATGTTTAGCCATTTCTGTCCCTTCACCACATTGTCTGCAGGAAAGTACAGCCTCATTTTGTGCAGGTACTGTTACCAGTGGGAAGGCCAAAATATTTGTGTCAGTCTGACACACATATAGCACCACCAACAATGCCAATGCCACTTTTGTTTTTCGGCAGTACCAACCTTCAAAAGGTACGCGTCGAGATATCGAAGGTCAAGTAACGCTACATCTGTTTTTGTTTAAGCGATTCGTGAGTTAATTAATATGAAAAAATAACGTTCAGGCTCAGTTATAGCTTGAAAAGTGTTACCAGGAAAAGTGCTCATCGAAAACAACCATTTTCCGATTGTATGAGGTATTTAAAAGAAGTTGAACAATGCTAAGACTCGGAGTACCCAGGTCGTCCAATTGAGGAGGCTAAGACCGAAAACTTTGAAAAAATTATTACATCCGATCGAAAAGTGGAGCTGCAAGAGTTAATTGACATCTTGAAGGTAACAAAAGACACCAATTACAAACTTATGCATGAAAAATTGGATGTAGAAAAACTTTCCTCCACCGTGTTTGCTGGCAGTGGGCTAAAAACAGCAACGAATTCATTATTTGCAGCTAATGCGTGATAAAAAGGATTTTTTGCGTTAATACCACCGTACACTAACTAACGACAAGTAAATTCACTTCGTCGATTCAGCGGTTACCGAAAATTTTCTTACTCCGCCTATCGTCTGCTGAGTTCTGGTGAGTTTAAATCGAGAAAGTGTTGAGTACAGGGGTAGCGCGGCGATAACGGGGAGAACGGCGCCAAAAATTTCAAACGTTCCGACGCAAGTGAATTTACTTGTCGTTAGTTAGTGTACGGTGGTTAATACATAACAATGCATTCATCTCTATATATCGGAGTCGAAAAGAACGTCAGCCGAGTGGATATCAGGAGAAGGCGAACGCCGGCCAAAGCGTCTGAAGATACAAGATAAGGCCTCTGTATTTTGGGATAAGCATGGACTTCTTCTTATCGACCTTCTTCCAAATGGCCAGACGATCAACATATTGCGGTATTGGATCGATTGACAGTGGTTTGCACCAGTAATAATTGAAGTGGTAGTTAATGTTAACTACTAGTTATATACAAATTGTATTTGCACAGACACTTCAATTCATAATTAAAGTTCTAACTAATAATTAAATTTAATCCGCCAGTGAAGTGTGGATTAAAGGGTTTCCTAACCTAATTATTTTTTGTGTTGTTGTGATTAGTTGAAGGAGTGATCATAAGTGAGAGTTTGTTTTGAGAATTAAAAATGAATGCTGCAATGGAATTGGTAAATTTGGTTAATGATATGGAGATGATAGATGACGATGATTTAGATGCATTAGAATTGATAGAATTCGGATTTCCCAGAGAGATATATGAAAGAGCGGATTACTTTAATCAAATGGACAATTCTACATTTCGGAAAAACTGATTTTTTAATATCAGCCACCTCTTCGTACTTTAAAGCGACATTTTCACCTTTTGAAAAACATGACTTCCTTTTACGGCTACTGCCACATGTTTCATTTTTCTTAACAAATACTGGCCTTGGTGATAATGGACCATCAACCACTGGTTGGTGTAGAAAGGAAAACTTTTTCTGGTTGTTCCTCCTAAAAAAATATTATTTCTTTTGTAAAGGGGTTTTCGGTAAATTAAATAAACAGTGGTTAGCAAATTAAGAACTACTTGACTTACGACAAAAGTTTTTTCAGCTTGACTATCATCGATTTCATCTGATTCCCCATCATCATCGTGTTTTGAAACCAAACACCGTTTTTCTATTTATTATGTCCAGAGTCAAATTAAAAACTGGATCATCTTTTATTTCGATAATTGCCTTTCCACCGCCAGTCTTATTTAATTCCTGTCTCTGCACAGAAGCCTGTTTTCGTGCTTCTTTCTTTTTATTATTATAAAATCTTTTTATAACTTCTATTGGCCTTGGTGTAGATGTGGAACTATTAAATTCACATTCAACATTTTTCCACGCTTGCTCCTTACTCTTCCAGGTAACACCACCGGTCTCTTTATTTTCAATAATATCTTTATATTTTTTGATAATGTATAGTAAGTAAATTTTTTCTTCGTTAGTGAAATTAACGGACCTCTGGCGCTTTTCTGTATTCATTTTGGCTAAATACAATCGACACTTCTTGATAAGACAGTAATAATAATTATTAACATGAAAAATTGTCAACAAAACAACAACAGAACTTTCACCAAATTCGTGTATTGACAACTGACGTTATATTTGTAAGTTACAAACAAGGTAGACAACTCTTACTTGCAAAAAGTTTCTAAAATTCACTAAATTCAGTAATACCAACAGGGACACTGAAAAATTAAGCCATAGTTACTTAACAATCAATATTATTCTAGTGGTGCAAAGCATTTCAAATTTAACTATCGATTATCTCTAAGTAATAATTAGTTAACTTTTAATAATGATTGGTGCAAACCACCATATGAAATAATCAAGAAGAAAGCGCAGTCTCACTAAGACAGAATTCACTGAAGCACAAGGCGATGAAAACTATGATTAAATTGAACGATTTACGATTCGAATTGTTTCCACACCTGCCATATTCACCAGATACAGCAACATCTTTGTGCTACTAGCTTGCAGATCTTAGAAAAGATGCTCCAGGACAAGATGCAAATGATGCCTATTTTAAGGCCAGCAACAAATCGGATGCTTAGAATAATGGTATTGCTTAATTTTTACTGGATAGCCCAGAAAATAATATTCATGAAAACTTCTATTCTAAATATCAAAATTCATTGAAAGTCCTATTTAAAACAAAAAAATTGATGAAAACTCATATTTCAAACAACAAAATGCCAAAAAAATTATTTTAAACTATAAAAGTTTAAACAACAAAGTGCATGAAAACTGATATTTTTAATAGAAACATTCAGAAAACTGATATTTTAAACCAATATATTTATAAAAAAACTCTTTTTTAAACAACAAAATGACAATAAAAGTGATTTTAAACTATAAAATTCATTAAGCAACTCCTATTTTAAATATATGTCGAAAATAATAGTTTAATACCGTTCACTAAGAAGCAACAACTACTTCTCGGGCTATATGCCCCTACAGACATTGAATTACACTTCAAGTTGAAGGGGTTGGTATATCTGCAAGATATAACCAGCCACTCTGGTTTGTAATTGGAAAGAACAACATCACTAGTAGACCGGTTTCGGCGTATTTGCGCCTCATCTGTACAAGGTAGATGCTATCGGTCCAGAAGCCCTGAGAGCATAATCCTGGACTGGAGACAACCTTGAAACCACATCAATACTTTAACCTCAGTAAATGAAATGCTAAGAATGCGATAACAGCGACATCCCCACATCTAACCACAAACCATAATTCTATATTAACAAAAAACCATCTCGGTTTTGTTATATATTCACTTAATTACAAATACCTGTAAAAAATTGTTATATTTTATTAAAGCGTGTTATCAATAGATGTTTAATACTACTACCTTACATTTTTTGAAAAATATTTTTCCAAGAACAGACCCGACCGTTCACGAAGAAGAAACAACTATTTTTCGGGCTATATGCCCCGACTGACATTGAATTACACTTCTCAGTTAAACGGGGTAGGTATAGGTAACTATTTTAAACAACAAAACTTTTATTCAAAGCTATAAAATTCATAATAACTGCTATTTTTTACGATAAAATTCACAGAAACTTCTATTTTCAACGACAAAATGAATGAAAACTGCCATTTCAAACTATAACATTGATAAAATATGCTGTTTGATACAAAAAATTCAAGAAAACTGCTGATTTAATAACAAAATGACTGTTACTTATGTGTAACAATATTATATGAAACACTAAATTTATAATTCCCACTCGGTTAACTCCTCTATATTTCTTTCATAGTTTTAAAGACAAGGTTTTCAAAGCTGGGCAATTTCGATTTTTCTCTGGTTCTCGCGGTAATAATTGCAACTCCAATAAAAGTATCTGGGAAAATCGCAAAAAAACTCCTTAAATCATTGTTGGAAAACAGGACATTAAGCATCAGCGAGTATAATACCTCAGATAATGGTTCAGAAACGCGGAACATACCGGCTGTAAATCAGGTCTGAACGATCATCGAAATGTTTTAAAGCTCTCTTGCGACTTCGCCGATTGCTTTCTGATATATGGCGATATGGGGGGCGCCTTTTTGACTATAAATTGCCCGCATTACGGACTTTTAGACAAAACCCAACAATTTTATCCTCCAGAATATTGATTTCGAGCTATAAAATTGTATATTTTTTCCTTAGTAATCTAATTGTTATTTAAATAAATAAAATAATAATGAATATACAACAAGGAACGTACAGAAGATATTTCAAAATGCCTATGTATCATTTATTAGTGAGTTTTGTATTTAACATTCTCAATAAAACTGCCAAAAGTCGTAGAATAAATATTGTACGCGTCTATGGCGTATTTTTTTCAATTTCTAAAAAAATCCTTGTAATTGAACATATTTTTATGTGTAAAGAAACTTGTTTTTCTATGCGCTTTCTTTGCCGGTGTTTATTTAATTATTCATAGTTTCTCGAATTTGTCAGCATATTGCGCTTATAAAACCTGTGGCCAAAAAGGGCCGTATGTTTGCAGTGTATTTATCACCGGGACCCCTGATTGTGCCATTGTCATGATAATTTAATATCCTAATACATTTAACGACACCCTAATTTCACCCTCGCACTAAAAGCTTAGGAAGGGGCACCCGCCAGAAAGATTGTAGATAGAAAAGATTTCACGGTCGTTTCGTTACTCTTATAAAAATTAGAGAGATTCGGTGCTTTACAAATTTATTTATCGGAAAAAAAAATAAATAGCTATTTTCATTATCACTAAAATTCCCTGAAGCCAACATCAGAATCTATATTCATTTGCTTTCTACCACAGATGTTGTCATATCGTATTACTTGGAAGGCATAATTATCTTCTGACTTCAATTTTTAATGGTCCTTTACAGTATGTCCTTAAATATATTTATTATTCTACATTCTGTAGTGTCTCATTTATACGTCAAAGTATATAAACATAAACAGCAAGTCAATCTGAAGACATTGGAATGTTTCAGAAAATGCTCCAACGCCGCACAGTGACGGTGTCGTATAATTTTATATTATGTAAGACAATTTTTTTTTCTCACCCTGTTATTCTTAAAATAGTTTTCGTTTCAAATAAAATAAATTAAATCATGGGTATACCCTAATATTTCAGAAATGCATTTCTCGACAAAACAACCAATTGTCTGAAACAGATAAGTAAAGTATCATAATGTCACGTCGGCGATAACGTCTTCGAGGCCACGAAAGGGGAAAGAAAGTTTTAAGAACGATTTGAGTTTTAGTTTCTAGAAAATAACTAAAGTGTTCACTTGAGCCAAATAAATCTATTAAAATATAGTGTGTATTGTGGTGCATATCAGGAGTTAAATAGGTGAGTCTACCTCACAGAGTAATTCAGTTTTGCCTGTTATTTGATATTTGAATTTATAAGATATTTTATCACATAGAGTATATATATTTGCTAATTATTTTTAATAATTACTTTGTTTAAAGTTCTTTAATATTCAACGTTATTAAGAACATTAATTTGTTGTTGCATTTCCTATTCATCCAATCCTACTGTACTGTGGAGAGTTTGTGCCACTTGCAGTTTAACTCACATACCTATACTGTACTGTGGAGAGTTTGAGCCACTTGCAGTGTAACCTTATTTAGCTGTACTGTGGAGAGATTGTGCCACTTGCAGTTTAACTCACATACCTATACTGTACTGTGAAGAGTTTGAGCCACTTGCAGTGTAACCTTATTTAGCTGTACTGTAGAGAGTTTGTGCCACTTGCAGTTTAACTCACATACCTATACTGTACTGTGGAGAGTTTGCGCCACTTGCGGTTTGTCCATTCCTGATACAGGGTGACTTCTCACGTCACCTATAACTCCTTCCACCCCCCTGTATTGTGGAGAGCTTGTGCCACTTGCAGTGTAACCTTATTTTGCTGTACTGTGGAGAGTTTGTGCCACTTGCAGTTTAACTCACATACCTATACTGTACTGTGGAGAGTTTGAGCCACTTGCAGTGTAACCTTATTTTGCTGTACTGTGGAGAGTTTGTACCACTTGCAGTGTATTATTATTTTGCTGTACTGTGGAGAGCTTGTGCCACTTGCAGTTTAGCTCACATACCTATACTGTACTGTGGAGAGTTTGTACCACTTGCGGTTTGTCCATTCCTGATACAGGGAGACTTCTCACGTCACCTATATCTCCTTCCACCCCCCTGTATTGTGGAGAGTTTGAGCCACTTGCAGTGTAACCTTATTTAGCTGTACTGTGGAGAGTTTGTGCCACTTGCAGTTTAACTCACATACCTATACTGTATTGTGGAGAGTTTGCGCCACTTGTGGTTTGTCCATTCCTGATACTGGGTGACTTCTCACGTCACCCATATCTCCTTCCATCCCCCTGTATTGTGGAGAGTTTGAGCCACTTGCAGTGTAACCTTATTTTGCAGTACTGTGGAGACTTTGTGCCACTTGCAGTGTATTATTATTTTGCTGTACTGTGGAGAGTTTGTGCCACTTGCAGTGTAACCTTATTTTGCAGTACTGTGGAGAGTTTGCGCCACTTACAGTAGTTATAATATTGTTTGTGGAGAGTTCGTGCCACATATTCCTTACATGCACTGGGGAGAGTTTGCGCCCCTTGCATCTTTCCTAATAACCCTAAATATTTACTATTAGGCATTTATTTTTGATCAAGCGAAGTTGTAATTTTACTTTAGTACTGATATGCATAATCACAGTTCAAACACATAAGATGCACCTTGTATATTATTAATACTTTCATTAATTTTGGGGATTTCAACTATACTAATCGTTAATTAAATAATTAATCATTATTTATGGCAAATTGAATACTCAGAGTGTTTTTCTATCTAATTCCAGGTACGTCATCTCGGTTGTTCAACCTACTTGGACCAGGTCCATATTGACTGTTCAATTAAATCCAGGCATCACGTCCAGTGTCTTGTAAATAGTTATTTTCATCATTTAGATTTGTTTTATTATCTATATTATAAACAATTGAATGTAATTACACAGTAAGTAATTAAAAGTCTAATTAAATATATGAATCAGGAATGGACAAACCGCAAGTGGCGCAAACTCTCCACAATACAGTATAGGTATATAAGTTAGACTGCAAGTGGCACAAACTCTCCACAGTACAGTAGGATTGGATGAATAGGAAATGCAACAACAAATTAATGTTCTTAATATCGTTGAATATTAAAGAACTTTAAACAAAGTGATTATTAAAAATGATTAGTAAATATATATGCTCTATGTGATACAATAACTTTTAAAATCAAATATCAAATAACAGGCAAAACTGAATTACTCTGTGAGATAAACTCACCTATTTAACTCCTGATATTTTATTATACAATGCACCACAATTCACACTATATTCAAATATTCAAACAGATTTATTTGGCTCAAGTGAACACTTCAGGTATTTACTAGGAACTAAAACTCGAATCTTTCTTATTATTTCCCCTTTCGTGGCCTCGAAGACTACTTTATCGCCGACGTGACATTATGATACTTTATTTATCTGTTTCAGATAATTGGTTGTTTTGTCGAGAAATGCATTTCTGAAATATTAGGGTATACCCATAATTTAATTTATTTTACTTGAAACGAAAACTATTTTAAGAATAACAGGGTGAGAAAAAAACTTGTCTTACAACTTTACTATACATATTTAAATCATATTAAAAAAGTGTGAACATTATCCCGAAAAGTTTTGTTACGTTTCCTATAAAATAATTGCTTAAGGAAATTTATACCATTAGTGTGAAAATTGTGTGATATTTTGACTCTCCTGTCGGAAAATCAGATAGCGGACCCTTCATATATGTATTGTGTGATCCTTGGTGGAAAGGATCTCGATCTTTCAGAATTCCAGTGATTTTATGTAAACACAGAACTTTCTTAAGATTGTTATTTTAAAAAAAACCTTGATTGCATTCAGCTGGAAAACTATCTACACCAAAATCACCTCTATGCGGAGGAGGAGGAGTCTTCAGCTTAGATAGATATTCCTCTTCTATCTTCTTCAATTCCACATAATCTACATTTTCCACCAGTGTGAGCTTCTTGAGGTGCCCTTACAGGCGGTAGTATTCTTTCAGTCCAACTGTCAAAGCTTTTAGTGCAGTCTTACCGTGGTATAGGCATTCTTTTTATCTCAGCTGGTTATAGTTTCCCAGGAGTATCTTTGATTGTTTTATCCCAACTAGATCTTTCCAATGGACAGATCTTCTCTTTTTTGGTGTAACCGATTGGTGCTGATACCGCAAAAAGGATTCCTCCCAACAGGGAGTATCAGCCCCTCTTTTTGCTAGTACCTTTGCTATTTAATTTTATACAGTGTGATCTGGAACCCATAGTAGAGTGATGCTGTTACTCTTGACTAGTTTATTGAGTTTTTCTAGGCACTATTTTAGAACTGATTACACAAGAACTTTAATGGTTGCTTTGACATACTGTTTGCCAGACAAGTAGGCGGTAACTATTGAATTCTTCTTCTTCATACGAGCGATGCTGCTTTTTTATTTCAGTTGATGAATGCACTGTTGTTGAAGAAATGTACCCTAAAAATTTTAAAAATACTAGTGTATGATAATTATGTCAAAATAAACGTGAAATTTTATGTATGGGCAGTGAATTAAAAATATCAACCCACCCACCGTATATTCATAAATAATAATGAAACATTTTAAAATAACTATTATTTCCCTCGATTTCTTCCACACAATTAATAGTGTCAATTTTTATGAGAAAGGGCCGACTTAATGCAATTATCGAAATTAGGTGGATGTTTATGGGTGTATGGATGGGGTCGTGACATAACATGCTTTAACTAGATTATAAGGGGTGGTTTCCGTTTTGTTAGACTAAGTACGGCAATTATACGCTTTTGTAACTATTTGTGTCATTGAACAAATGTTAATATATTATTGTATGGGTGTTTTTACGTCAACTAGAATTTGTTAAAAATAATTAATAGTAAATCACTAAGAGTAATATGTTGTTCTACATACCTGTATGAATAAAAAATATTTTTTATTTACTGGGTTTGGATTGTCAACGATCATTAAGGTATAGCTGTAACAAAAATTGATTAATGACCTTGAAACTGCGGCATCTATCATATAGTAAGATATGGTACGATAAAAATGCTGATTTTACAAGTGTTATAATAATTCAATAGTGACAGTGACATTGTTATCATCATAGCTTATTCGAATTCATTTAAATACTCACACACTTCCAATGCATATAAAAATGTATATTAGCAAACCATGACCGATGGCGGCTTCTCAGAGGAAGCAAGAAAGGTTAAGTCTGCCCCTGAAATTTTCGGAAAATAATTTTTTCCATTTATTTCTTTTTCTAATTAGCGCACACCTGTATCCAGCCTCTGCATAATGTAAATTTTAATTACTTCTTTTTGCAGACCACCATACATCCTCTTTCCTCCTGTATTAGGGACGATACAGGTCTTTAAACAAATGATACATACGGCAAAATGTGTCGTTGGAACGTTTAACAAATTGGACATTCTAAGTTGCTATCAGAAATTTACAGGAATCCAGTACCTAAACGGGAAAAGTTATTTTGTTGTTTCTATTGACTGTTTTCAACCCAAACTTATTACACACCGTGATCACCTTTCATCGTCTTGTAACAAAAACAAAATATTGCCGTTGTTTTAGATAGTGCGCGAAGAAATGCAATAATTTCGTATATCAATTTGGTTGCCTTGAGAAACTCTATATTTTTATCTAATTTAACTTCATATTCAAATTTGGAAGTGCCAGGAAAACGCATAACTTAGAAACTTTCGCCAGGGGCGCCGCTGATAGGAACTTAACAAAATTGTTTTGCCTCCTCGCTCAGAGTAAAATCACCAGCCGCCACTGATTATGGATCCTAAAAATGATTTGACCTAATTAGCGAAAAACTTTACTAGGAGTACTGGGACATATGCGACCCAGGCATAAAAAATTTGGAAGGAAAGATTTCAAAAATAAATAGTAGTAGTACATTCAGTTAGTCTAAATCTATAAAATTTCACACTTCACACCATCTAAAGAAATCAGTTCGAGTAGATTGGTTTTCACCTTCCTCGATCTTAAATCGCAGTATCTAACCAATGCTCTTTTTTTCTGAGTTATCGATACTTTCATCGATAAGTATCGAAAAAAAATTACTTTTCAGATGTTTTACCAAGATGTTGGTTTCATGGACACCAATGACGTTATTGATGATTTGCCCACATTTTGTCCGTATTTACAAAAAAAATAAAACAGATTAAAAATAGTAAAATTTTCATTTTATTACACCAGACTATAATTTGACTGACCCTTTAAACAAATATTTTTTTTGTTTCAGGTTGTGGTCCAGGCCATGCCTTATTAGGAAAAACTAGAAGACCAAGGACAGCGTTTACATCCCAACAACTATTGGAGCTAGAAAGACAATTTAGGCAAAACAAATATCTTTCGAGACCTAAAAGATTCGAAGTGGCCACTACTTTAATGTTAACAGAAACGCAGGTAATTATTTAAACTTTTTTATATATTTACTTACGCTCTTCAAAAATCAATCAATTAAATATATCATTTGTCAGATTGGTTATCGTACGTGTCATTAATAATACGTAAAAACATACTTTAGCAATATTAGCGATCGATGGAAGGCTTCCAAATAAAAATTCCCTTTCAATTAAGCAAAGTAAGAAAAGTTCAAACATTAAAATGTTATCAAGAATGGAATAACGGAGGGAAAATGCGGCAGAAATTTTGATAAACGGCCGTCATATTTGGAGCAGTTAGTCAAGTTAATCGTGAATTATAACTTCTGTCTGTTTGTTTGATGTTGTTCTTAACTCCAGTCATAACTCTTAGGAGAAAGAAAACAGTTTTGATACAAAACGGAATCGTTATGTATATAAAATATTTTACGTACTTGAGAACCCAGATATTCTGTAAGCGGCAAAACATATATATTTTTTTGCTCAAGATCCATGTTATATAGGATGTCCCGAAAATATTAAACATAAATACCTGAGGTGTTAAAATTAATTACTCATTGGTGATGAGATCTTAATATTTTTCAAAACATTCTGTGTATTTTTAGTTTTACGAGCTTTAGTCTCTTTCTCTGCGACGCCGCAGAAAGGTTCCGGTTACACGAAACCTGTTGAGAATGTACTTTAAATTTTGAAAAGAAACTTTTTCTAAGCTCAAGCAATACTTTCAAATATAAATTAATTAAACACGTAGAGAACCCAAAAAAAAACCGCTATCCGCGAAACCGAACTCGCAATCAGATGCAACCGTGACTTCCGTTCAACTGCCACTTTTTTCCCTTGTTCCCCTGGCTTTGTGCATTTCCCAAAGTCAGCTTTTTTACTGTGGTTCACATGTTGCTTTCTGATTGGTCTACCTTCCCTTCGGCAAAATTGCTAAATCAGGTTTTTTTTCCTAGCACGTGGGTTTCTTCCGACTCAGCGGAATTGTTATTTAGACTCTCGTTTCCCGTGTAATATTTTTTCAATATGTTGAACTGCTTTTTTTACCTCTATTTTTTTGCATATCAGCGACTGGTTTATTCTAAATTAAATGAAATTTGTTATACAGGGTGATGTTCCCTATGTTTCTTTATTTGGTATTTATTACACTAACTGGTATAGTTATTTGGAACCTATTATTAAAGCTATATCTCGTGGGGTTGCCCCATTAAGTCATCCGTTCTTAGCTCCTCAATAAGCATTCGATAGTCAGCACCGTGGGTTTGGCTTATGTGCTGTTGACTTTGAAATAGTCTGTGCGTTACAGATCTGGCTTGTATAAAAAAGTGTAATGGAGGCATATTCAGCAAGACTTCCATTGAATTTGTGGGAGTGGTTTTTGAGGCTCCCGTAATACAAGCAAACAAGCAAGTCTTCGTGAGCTGCCTAATAGTCTTACAGCTCCTATTTGCAGTTTTTTTGTCCACTACGCTACTGATCCATAGGCTATCATTGGTCTAACAACCCTTGTGTATAGCCATTGGGTCATTGTTCTGGTGAGTCCTCAATTTTTCTATACATTCTTCTGCATCTGCCGAGGGCTATAGTAGCTTTGTTCAAAATGTACTCCTAGGTAGGTACTTTGTTTCTTTGGCAAATGAAATCACTGTTCCTCTTAGCACTATTGGCTTTAGGCCTTTTGGTGCCGTCTTTTTCGTAAAATTGATAATTAGCGTTTCTTGAGCATTGACTTTCAAATATATGGATACTGCTTTGGAGTTTTTTGCGACCATTAATCTTGATTAATTTATCTTTATTAATTGAAATAATTTGAATTACCTATTTTGTAAGAATTAGGTTCTTGTATAAAGGCGAGACGAGACGAGACGAAACCGAGACCTATTTTTTTCCGAAATGAGATATCTGAATGTCTCGCCTTCTCTCGTCTCGTGTGAAGCCCTAATTAAGTTACGGCCTCTAGTTGTGGACTTACAATTTTGTTAACTATATAGCCTCAAGGGACATCCTGTATAGTAAAATAAAAATTACGGTGTTACGAATTGGAATCCGTCGTTTTGAAAAGTGTAATTTTGTTCCAGGTAAAAATATGGTTTCAAAATCGTCGTATGAAATGGAAGCGCAGTAAGAAGGCGCACCAAGAAGCGAAATCGTCAAAAGAATCCACCGACAGTAAATCACATCAATCAAATTTAAATTCTGTAAATCCCAACAGTTACAAATCATGTTCCTCCATATCGAGCCCGGAAACCTCCGAATGTCCCATTTCACTAGAAACTAATCCAGAATCGGGAAAAAATCAAGAAAGCGAGTCTCTTTATCGACCTTACGTCGTTTAAGGGTAGAGAAAAACTATGTAGGATTAACAAATTGTATATATATCATAATATCGCTCAATGTCAATAGGAGTGTTATTTTTTAAAGCGAACGGTATGTAGTTGATTAAATGTCGATAAGTTGGCAACCACGTACATGCATTGAAAAATATACACTGTGTTCATTTGAAAAGGACCCACCCTTAATATTTCAAAAATGGGACATATTAGAAAGAAATGCCGAAACACGTCAACTTTTAACTTGAGGGGGACACTTTTTGACGCTAATGTCATAAACGTCAGATTCGCCCCCTCCCTTCTGGAGACACCCTTTACATTTTTTCAAATGGCATTAGGTATCGAGTAACACCTCATTGAAAAGGTCTGGTAAATCTCTATTCAATCATTTTGTTTTGCCTTTGATACCAGCCTTCCATTGTTATTTAATCGTTGTTTAAAATTGGCTCTTTTTCAACTTTTATTGCCTGAATGTTAACGGTGGTCACTTTGACACATGATTAAATAGCAGTTTCTTCTTGTTAACAGTAGTCTTTTTACTATTTGTGAATTTTTTATTCTTCAAAGAGTCTTTCCATCATAACACAATACGGGGGCATACGAAAAGTTGAGAAAGAGCCAATTTTAAACAACGATTAAATAACAATAGAAGGCTGGTATGAAAGACGAAACAAAATGATTGAATAGAGATTTACCAGACCATTTAAATGGGGTATGACTTGATACCTAATGCCATTTGAAAAAATGTAAGGGGAGTCTCCAGTAGGGAGGGGGTGAATATGACGTTTATGATATTAGCGTCAAAAAGTGTCCCCCTCAAGTTAAAAGTTGACATGTTTCGGCATTTATTTCTAATATGTCCCATTTTTGAAATATTAAGGGTGGGTCCTTTTCAAATGAACACAGTGTATATGGGATATTTCCAAAGTGATTTCAGTATCAATATTTACTACACAACAAATATTTCCTTGAAATGTCTAAATTTTTCTTTATTTCGACCATCCAAACTGATTTTAATGCCTTTTGGAGCCCCAATTTAAAACGGAATGTCTGTGTTTAAGTACGTGGTTACTACAATTTTAAAATACCGAAAAATACGAATTTTTACACGATTTTTTTAATAAAATTTCTGGTTCTTCCTAAATTGAATTTTCCAGTATATTTTCTCTCTCAACATTTAATTTTTTTAACTTTACATTAGGTTAACTCTCGTATAAAATGGTTCAAATTTTCTCTTTAAGTTTCTAGAAATTCATATTTCGGCTAAAAAATGAGATGTGATGTTCCCTCCTCTATACAGAGTATCACAGGAGTTCGTACCAAAACACAGGGAGATATAGATATAGAGGGGCTAACATTTGTGCCTTACTCCCTTCGTTAAAATTGAAAATCGTATTTAGCTTGAACAGTTGTATACGC
Organism: Lochmaea crataegi; assembly: GCA_947563755.1. Classification (NCBI taxonomy): domain Eukaryota; kingdom Metazoa; phylum Arthropoda; class Insecta; order Coleoptera; family Chrysomelidae; genus Lochmaea; species Lochmaea crataegi. Next base: position 17,047,135 of record OX387425.1, read on the forward strand.
ATTATGGAGGTTAGATTGTCTTCGTGGCATTAAGTGAAATTAAAATTTTGATATTACTGATTGTTTATTATTGTTAACTAGGCTATTACAATGACAGGAAATTGACGAGAGCACACTAAAAATAAAGTAAAATACAATGTATATAAATGATATTTCACTTTTGACTTTTTTTCCAAAAGGAAATGAGTAGCATAACCACCATTTTAAATATTTAATAAGTTAAATTCAGAAAAAATTTGGACTTTACGATGTGGAAATATTAAAAAAAAATTATTTCTTGTACCCCTTAGTACGGCACTGGGATAAAAACTATTTAGTATAACCTTCCCGCCAGTGTAAGCAATAAATTGTCAAAGTATTATCGTAATTGGATGAAAGGTACGGCAGCGCATAAAATACGAACAAACATTATTTTTTATAAATAAGATTATCAAGCGACTCAAAACTTAACCGTTTATAAATATTGTAATGTTTTTCTTATTTATTTAAATAGTTTTTACTTGTGGGATAAAATTAAACACACTATGGCTAATTACTATCAATACTGTCTATTGATTTATTTATTAAACTTAATTTATATACACTCTCTACTTAATGTTTACTAATTTATTAACTCTCGGTATAATAGTTCTAATTTATTTTTACCACTTGAATATTACACTATTTATCTTCACTAATTCATTCACTGTCCGATTACTAAGAACTTCTGTGAACTAACTCTTTGTCTTCGTTTCACTAACTGTCAACTCACTCAAAAACCCGCGTATATATATAGTCTTTATAAATTCTGGAAAATTCTTGAACTTCCACGCTCGTCCTATGCGTAAACATAACGATTTACTAGAATGTTCTCGAAAGGGGCGCATTCGCCAAAATTTATAGTCGAGAGACAGGGCCGGCTTTGAGTTGGTGACCTCGCAATAATATCATAAATGCACAGTTGGTGGCGTTATAAACAAATCTTCACTACCCTTATTAAGTTCAATGGTGTAAAACACCTAAATTGCCAAAACATTTATGAATAAAAACCGGAAGGAATTTAGGTGTGGCATTTAGACGTGAAAAAACCAAATATATAAAACAAATGCATCATCAACCATTGAACTTAATAAGGGTAGTGCAGATCTGTTTATAATGCCAGCAAGTGTGCAATTATTATGATATTTATAAAAGGTGAAATTTTGAGTCCTTCCTAATAAGTCGCTTGATAATAGTATTTATAAAAAAGAATGTTTGTTCGTATTTTATGCGCTGCCGTACCTTTCATCCGATGACGATAATTCTTTATCTTTCATTTATTGCTTGCAATGGCGGGAAGGTTATAGGATACAGACTAAGTACCTGAGGTCACAAAGTTGGTGCAGATCTGTTTAGAACGCCAGAGTGCATTTATGGTGTTTTTAAAGTCGTTCAATAATAATTATAAATAAAAAACAATTTTCAACTCCTAACTTTAGAACCCTATAGTTCGTTAGCGAAGGGCGTAAGGCATACATTTTATATGAGGTATTATATTTATTTTCAGCTCTTCTTTTTAGTACGAACTCCTAGGACCAGAAGGAGCACCCACATTTCTCTACTTTGTTAAAAATTAAACGTAGGAAAAGATGTTATTTTAATCGGTTTTAATCGTGTGTAAATATAAAATAGAAATCTATCAATCAAAATTTATTTTACGAATTGTACAGGTAAGTATTTCTCGGTATAAATTACACGTTTTCCAATGAATTTTGTAGCATAATGTACAATATGTGTAAATAATATTTATTTAAATTCAACCATTTGAGGTTGTTATTGGATCTCTTAAGTTGTAAGTACTACCTCATTATTTCTTACGTGTTTCAATGTAAATATTTGAGGTTCCTAGACAGAGATGGACTTCGCTTTATAATTGTAGGTAATGAGTTATTCACAGATAAAGATAATCCTATTGAGAGATAAGATGCTTTCGTTTAAGAAAGTGACACAATTTAAATAAATAAAAAATAAGTGACTTTTTCAAAACTTCAATCTATAATAAGGTAAAACAGCGAATTTTATCTTAAAATGTGTACATATTTTTTTGGGAAAGCATATGATCTTGGAGATGCGCTTCAACAACTTTCTTAAGCTACGTCCAAACCACCGAACATAGACAAGACAAGAAGGGTCACTCTAAGCTCCTCCCCAATGTTGTCTTTCTCGCTTCCTCTGTGAGACTACTCTTCCTCAGCAGGTTTCAGCTCCCACTTGATGCGTAGATACCGGTGTATTTTGAAAATCACAGTTATATTAACGTTAATGAAGTTTTATTGAACATAACATCTCAGCTGTTAGAAAACTGTAAAACAATAATACCGGAACGTTGCTCTTGAAATTGTTCACAAGTGATAGAAATATTTCCAGCACCGACGGAAATGCGTTGATTTATTTTACTGGCTATTTGCTTAAAAAAAGCTTGTTTCACCATTCCTGTCACGAGTGCTTAAATTACAACGAAAAACATCATTTACCAAATGAAGCGACAGTAACCTTTCAGTCGAAAGCCTATTCTGGTTTAAAAAAAAAATGCGTTCGAAATATGCCTCCTCGAAACATTCTAGAATTTACAATAAATTTAGAGACCTTTTTTTTATTTTCAAAGAAATAGCATGTAAAAATCAAATTGGAAAAAATATAAATATAAAAATATAAATTTTACACATACATGTAAAGATTTTTCCTATGAATATTTCATACCTATATATTATAATGATATTTAAAATTGTCCTATTTTACTATTATATTTTAAATTTTTTTTTATTAAATTTTATATATTTAATTATATATTATTATTTTATTTAATTTAATTGTTAATTTACTTCATAAAAAAAATCTCTTATCTCAGGGTTGAGTTCTATATTTAATTATTTTATTGAACAATTTTATTTATAAATACAAATTTTCAAATTATCAACTATATCGGTTTAAAGAAGTGACTTTGTCTTATAACCTTTTAATTAAATTATATCTATAAAATACCAAAATTTTTGATTTACGGAAATTAAATTTATTATATATTTCTTTGGTCTTCAAAATATTTTTTTTTAACTTCTATTTATTCAAAAAATTGACTTATTATTTATTATCGTAATAAGTATTGGAATATTACTTCCCTTTATAATGTCATTTCTTCAATTTCCTATAATCCTACAATCACCAAATATGCCATTTGTAGTATAATTTCTACTTCCATTTATATATTATCGAAATGTTTACAGCTTTAAAAATTTTAGTCCAATATTTTTAATTTTCAATCGATTATTTTATTTTTATATCTCTCCGCCTGTCAAAAATATTCTATCTTCTCCTTTCAAAATCTAATAATCGTTATACTATCACTACCCACTTTCAATTTTCATTTTATCCCCCGATAACTATTAAAAAAAACTTCAACGTGACATTCTTCATAACCACAAATGACATATTTTTACACATCAAATTTCATAGATCTAATCTAACCTAACCTACATATACAATATATTAGAATGCGAATATATTTTACGTCAACATTTGTTAATCGTGAAATTAAAGAACGAATAAAAGAAAAAAAATAGAGCCAAATAGGTATAAAATTAACAATAACATATTTGCATGTTCGCTTCATTTCTTTTTCACTTTTATATTGAAATTGGATACTTGAAATTAGTATAAACTTTGCTTTCTAATTTATTAAATATTAAGAAGTTCCATCTGTACTTTCGAATTCATTTCTATTAACCCCCGTATCAGTCACTCAGTTAAAATACTAGACACATGCGACGGCTCGCTTTTGTAGACCCAATATCAAAGAACCGACTCGAAGTGATCCTTCTTATCTTGTCTATGTTCGGTGGTCCACTCTAAGAAACTCGGGGAAAAATTTTGTTGCTGGTTGTGGTAACATATTTCAGTAACTAGAAACAACTTCATGTATTAACGTAAACACTATAACGCTCACTTGCCGGCATGGCACGTCAAAATCAAATATATGCAAGCAAATGCAGATCACTTGCCCGGCAAGACACAGCTCGGCACGCCGCGTCAAAAAATGGAACCGCGTCAAAAAATGGAGGGGATAAAATCCGTAAACGGACTAAATTCCGAGCATCCGAACACCCGGAACAGTTTAGTGGGCGTACGAAACATGGATTCAAATAAATTTTAACCTGATATTCGCGTGGTTTACTGGTTTAAAACCAAAACAAAGCTATTGATAGTAGCTGTGACGGATGCCTGCCATGATTTGTCGCTTGGGGTGAAAGCAAAGTAATCAAAAAATGATATAAACGAAGAAAAATTTATAACTTTGGTTTAAAGATACAAAAAATTGTAGTGATGCCCACGAGACGAGAGGAGACGTTGAAAAATCTCGTCTTGTCTCGCAAGAAAAGTGGAATGTCTGGTCCCATGTCTCGCGCGAGAGTCTCGCAAAAGTCTCGCAAAATCTTCGTGTTTCCTGTCAGTTCGAATTTTTATTTTAATGAACAAAAACCTAATAATCTAACAAGATATAAATAGAAAATAAAAACGAAAATCGATCATAGATACATGCAATACTAATAATAAAATTTTCGCTTTGAATTTGTAATGAGGGTATCGAGTTGAGATGTCTAGCAGAGTCAACTTAAGGAGTTTATATACAGGTTGACCTATCAAAAGATTCAGTTTTGATAAAACATTATTTTTTGATTAATAAAAAATCCGATAATTCCATATTCCGAAAAAAATATTTTTTTTCCAATATACAAATTTTTTGGATATTTTGAATCCCTAGGTAATTCTTCAACTATACAAAGTCGCGCGTATGTGCCAAGGTACCACAATTCAGTTAAAAACTAACATTTACACTTACTTCTGCTGAAACTACTGCTTGGACTAGTAACAGTTTCGTTATCTGCTGAAGTTTCACTAGCAGTTTCCGCTTCTTGCTTTTGTTCTTAAGGTTCAAAATTATCATGACTGCTTCCTCTACTTAATAATAAGTCTTCGGAATCTAACTGTTTATAGGACATCAATTCTTCTGGTTCTCGATTACTAACATTTCGCTTCCGTTTTCGCATATTTAATAATTTAAAAAATACGTTCTGTCCTAAGCAAAAGTAAACTATGAATCAAGAAGCGACACGAAGGCCCATATTATGTCACACCACCAACATAATATAGCCATTATTTTTATGTATCCAGATGTAAACAATAAAACCATAAAATAACGGATTAAGGGTTTGACCGACGTCCTTTTGTATGTCTATGCCGATGCTGCTAAATAGTTTTCATATTTCTTTGAAGTAATCAAATTTATGGCCTTATTTTTAAAGATGATAGTCGAAACTTATTGCGATAACCAAAATTATTATGGGGAAATTTTGTTTCTCCGAGGTAATGTTAGTGTGAACATTATTAAGGAGATTTAAGAAATCTATGCCAACATTCGCGATAATTAGAATAATCAATTAATATTTGGCATTTTTATATGCGATACTTCGAGACTTTTGCGAGACTCTCGAGAGAGATTCGAGACGAGACTTTTGAGTCTCGTCTCGCAAGGAATATTTAAAGTAGGGAAAACGAGACGAGACTCGCAAACCAAAATATCGTGGGCATCACTAGTAAGACTTCGAAAGGTGATATTCTGTAATGCTAGTTTAGGCTGCTAAATTTCGAGAAGTTCTGAAAAAGGACATTCACAAGTATTGAAAACATTTTCTTTCATCTTGTTTCAAATATTGGTGTAATTTTCCAAGCTCTTTGGATTAATAGGATGGAGGCAATGTTCTCTTTCTAGTTCCTTCTGTCAATAATAAGGCTATTACAGCAAGCTCTTCGTCTAAGACACTATCAGTCAACTGTGTGATAATGGCGAATCTGACGGTTGTTACTATTTATAGTTTGGCAAACTTATCTGAAGCCATAAAAGGAATGCGACCGAAAACATTTTATATTTCCACGAACCCAATTGGTGAAGATCGGATTGTTGCTATGCAACCTCCTGACTTGATATTGGCAGTATACCTTCTCACTTTGACTATTGACTGATATTGATTATCGTTCTTCTTTCCTCACCCCTTACCGAAACCGCGTAGCTTCAGAAAGGTTTGACAAAATATACCCTTTCTCTTCTTAAGGTAGTACTGTCGGTTTTAGAATTGATGTTAAGAATTTAATTAATATAACGAGATAATAAATCAGCTAAATGTTTTAGCAGCTATAGAAAACCAAAACAAAGATATTGATATTATTTTTTGACTTGGGAGGTTTATAAGAAATCACAGGGAAGAAATAGTATATTGTGTCACAAGGGCAGAGAATGAGCTTTAGCAGCCCCAGACTATTAGATACACGAGCGAGCGTAGCGAAGCGAGGGCAGATGATAGTTAAGGGCGGCTAAAGCGTTTCCTGCATGTATGACACACAACTGTTTTTCTGCTAGCAAATAAACCAAAAAATAGGAAAGTATAACTAGAGACTCGAAAAGTCAAAGTACTCAAGTGACGGATGGTGAAAAAAATTTTTTGTTCCAATACTTTCCGTCCTATTTTTGGTGTTCATATGATTTGTTTTCCGGTAAGGTAGTCGAGAAAAAATTAGTTACTCACAAATTGAGCTTCTCAGCATAATTAGGGAATATGCACTTTTTATCTCGATGTTAATTACATGTGGCAACGCCGTAAAAGAGGTTACTGTAAATATTTCTATCTCTTTCGCTTTTATGCGGAGTAGCCAGATATAAATACTACGATAGTCAATTGAGTCAGAGCACACATTTGACACTTGTATCTATTAAAGTACTGCCTTAAAAAATTTCCTAAACTTTGTATTCCACATCTAGTTTTTCAAGAAAACAAAACAAAACATAATTTTTAATAATCATGTTTATACAGTTTATGGCTAATGCATGTAATTATCTGTCATTTGTCACTTTTCTGTCATTTAAATTGTTTGTTATCTTACAAAATGTGATATTTAAAACAGTGCTGGAGGAAAGCTAATTATATTATTTCCAAGAAGAAAAATGCAATTTTGTATTGCTGTATGTACAATGTTACTTATTCAATGGAATTTAGGTTAAAGGTTGTACTTCAGTTTTTAAAATGGGACTGACCAACATACAACTGTCAATTGTCAAACAGTCACTCACCTGTCTCTAAAATTGAAAATATTTTTTCGTGTGACTAAGAAAAAAACTGTTTTTGTACAAATATTAATACATAAATGAACGTTAGCAAAGAATAGTTACAGGGTAAGTCATAAAAGGGTGTAGCCTGCTTAGTAAATGTTAACATAATTTTTCATTATTTACGTTGTTTTTTTTATCTTTTATAATACCGATTTATTAGACAAGTCCGTCTCTGTTTCCATTGTAAGTAAGATAAAAATGTAATAAATAAAGATTTTATGAAAGATCTAAGTTTTTTTTTCATTTTTCAACCTACGAACGCTGCAAACGATCTAAGATTTGAGAACATGTGGATCGACGATATTGATAACGTATTTGATTTGATCGGATTTCGACAGATTAATCGTAATCCTCGTTCTAAATATGTTGATATTATTTATATGACGTGATATATTGTAGATTATAATTCTATTTACAGATAACAAACGATTAAGTGAAAATTAAATTATTACTTGATCAAATTAGAATTGGCCCATTTATCAAATTACCTATATTTATCTATCTACGTGTTTTTTTAAATTTGTTATGGCAAAAATTATTTATAATCTATTAATCTTTGATTAGCGAAGTTTAGTCTTAATTAAAATGATATTTTATAGTTCATGAGTTTTTCGAACTACATTAACAAGATAAACCTTGAGGTATCTTTAAAAAGAAAGCTGCTGTAGCTAATCCAAAAGCTTGCAATACTATTCAGAGTTGATTGTTTTACCTTTGTTAAGGTAATCAATCAACAAAATTCACAAAAAACTAATGCCATAAGAATTCGTAGTGTGAGCGGTTCGACTGTACATTTCAGGCATGGTTTTCTTACGAAAAATTTCCCATGCAATTGTCTTGGGATGTTTATCCAGTAATTTTTATGTTGCCTTCTGATCCAGTCCTTTACAAATCCTCGAAATATGGTTTTTGGTATACCAAGAATCTGTCCTGGTTTAGGATGACCCGTTTTTGCAAGTTTGTCAGGTTTTTCATTTTCTTCGATACCCTGGTGACCTGGCACCCAGGTTAGCTTGACGTTATTTCGTTCGGCTAACGACTTCAGGTCTTCGATGCAATCCCATACTATACTCTGTCCATCCAAGCAACGGAGTGTTCCAAAACAGTATCATGCTTAGTGCACGTGATCTCTCCAACTCTGTATGGACAATGAATTCCGCCGGCCGATTGCAGTTAAATCCGATTGGCCAGCGCATGGAGGCATATTTATTTTAGCCAATAGATGCAAAGGCGCATGGTGATCACGCATCTATCGTTGTTTGGGTCGCTCTGTTTGTTCGATGGATATGGTATAAGTAGTCTAGACGTCACTTACTGACTCGAGATTGCCACATTACTGTATGACATGATATGGATCTGTTTGCCCTCGACAGCGAGCACAGAGGTGTTATTTCCCATTGCGTACTTTTTTTTTGGAGTATTCTCCGCCCAAGTGCCATTAGAAGTTTTAGACCGATTCTACCATGTCTGTCCCTGTATAATGCTACTGAATTCTCTGTTAGTCCATTCCTTTCGTCTGTAATAGGCAACTCGAATGGATTATTGAAGGAATATCGTATCGTATGATTGTGTAGTCTGTTCTCATACTTCCTACGTCCTTTGACAGCTCGTACGATATTCACGTGCGCTCATCTAGCGTTTAGGCTGCTCATCGTGTTTTCCAGTCTCTTCCTGTATAACAAGGTGTAAGGAAGGTAAGTCTAATAGCACTCAGAGTATTTCTCATGACCCCCGTGATACCCAGACATGTAAGTCTTGGTATCTTGCTTGGTCTCATCATGACCATTCCTTGCCGAGTCTTCGACCACCATACCGAAGAAGCGTTTGTTATGGCGGGCTTTACCACCTTGTTGTATAGCCAATACAGTATGCCAGGTTTTAGCCTCCATTTTTGAAGCTTGCTTCTTATTGCACGACGTGACTTTTGGGAAGGCTAGTGAACTCGTGAAACGTGTAATGTTACGAAAAAGCGTTCGTCACGCAAAAGTGTTGCCAGATGTCTGAATAATTCAATGAAATTTAAATTGAAGCTTGCTTCTTATTGCACGACATACGACTTTTGGGAAGGCTAGTGGACTCGTGAAACGTATGATGTTACGAAAAAGCGTTCGTCACGCGATGACTCATTCTTCGTCTCTTTCTCGGCCGCCTGCTGCGCTAACTCTCTCCCCTCTCTTCCTCAGCCGCCATCTTCTTCTCTCTTTCGTAGGCTACACAGCGGTACAGCTCTCTCTCGCTCTCTCTCTCTCATACACGCCGGAACGAGGGATTCCCAAACGGTCGGAAGAGAGACAGAGAGAGAGAGAGAGTATCGCGCGCCTCTCTCTCTAATAATAATAATTGCCAAATATTTTCAAAAATTGTCAAAAATTTGGAAAAATGGTCAATAATTGTTGAAAATTGTCAAAAATGGTCAATAATTGGCAGAAACTGTCAAAAATGGTCAATAACTATAAAAAACTGTCAAAAATGGTCAATAATTGTCAATAATTTTTAAAATTTGGAAAAATGGTCTAAAGTGGTCAAAATTTTTGAAAACTGGTCAAAAATGTTCATTAATTGTCAAAATTGGTTAATAATTGTCAAAAATGGTCAATAATTGTTAAAATTTGAAAAAAAAGGTCAAAAATTGGCAAACATTTTGAAAAAATAGTCAATAATTGTCTAAAATGGTCAAATTTTTGAAAAATTGTCAAAAATGATCATTAATTGTCAAAATTGGTCAATAATTGTCAAAAATGGTCAATAATTGTTAAAATTTGGAAAAATGGTCAAAAATTGGCAAAAATTTTGAAAAAATAGTCAATAATTGTCAAAAATTGTCAAAATTTTGAAAAAATGGTCATTAATTATAAAAAACTGTCAATAATTGTTAAAAATTGTCAAAATTCTTGAAAAATTGTCAAAATTCTTGAAAAATTGTCAAAAATGGTCAATAATTGTCAGAACCTGTCAAAAATTCTCAAAAATTGTCAAAAATGGTCAATAATTGTTAAAATTTGGAAAAATGGTCAAAAATTGTCAAAAATGATCAATAATTGTCAAAACTGGTCAATAATTGTCAAAAATGGTCAAAAATTTTGAAAAAATGGTCAATAATTATCAAAAATTGTCAAAATTTTGAAAAAATGGTCAATAAAAAATAAAATAAAACTTTCTTTCGGCGGTCCGACGACCGCTCACGTTTTTTTTTCAAAGGAGCGTCAGGCCACTACTACTGTGGTATTTCCTTATGACTCTTTCCAAATATTGGTTCCAGGTAAGTTTTAAGTTAAGTTAAGATACTTAGCCTTTACCTTTATCTCCTCGTAGCTATAAAGATCCTAGTCCCCTAGTTTCCTACTGGTTAATGCTATTAATGCCGTTTTATTTTGACTATTATTCCATATCCAGCTCTGGAGCCTCTTATATATTATCTCTAGCTGTGTTATTGTATTTTTCCTGTGAAATGATGACTAGGTCATCAGCATATCCCAGGGTTGTGTCCGATATTTTTCGGGAGTCCTAATAGTCCATCCACCATTTGATTCCACAATAAAGGACGCATATATCAATCATCCCCTTAGTATAGAATCAATTCAGGTCACTAATGTTTCCTTGGCACTTCTTTGCCTTAACGAAAGCTCCTTCAATGTCTATGTAGACCCCTATCATCTCCTCTTTATTTTGCAGCGAATATTTCACTTTCTCCATGTGTTGGTGTAACGTTGTTCCTATAGAGTACCCTGCTCTGTAGGCGTACTGGTCTTGGTGTAATGGCCTCTGAACCAATATGTCTATTTAACAGTTTTTCCAAAGACTTGAGTGCAAATGACATGAGACTTATTGCAAGGACTTCGTCCGTTTCCTGTCCGGTTTTCTCAGGAGTCGGTATGAATGTTACTCTAATATTTCTCCAGGCCATTGGTATATACCAAAAGGCCAGGCTGCTTTCAAGTATGCTGCATTGTCTGATGTACAGAAGCTCTGTACCCTTCTGCAGCATTATTGGATACATTCTATCAGGCGATTTATACGATTCAAATCAGTTCATAGCCCATTTTAATGTATCATAGGTAGACAAGGAACTCTCAACCAGGCTACTGAAACTGGGTAAGAGACATTTGATGACAGTTACCGACATGGTGACTGGACACTGCACCTTGAGGAAACATCTGTATAATATGGGCAAAGTTAGTGTAAGTTTTGTAAGAGAATTTTGGAGCTCTGTCGATTCTCGCTTCACCTCTTCCATCGACTCGAACGGGGTTCCTTTTAAGGCAGACTTGGTCTTCAGAAACAGGAAGAAGTCACAGGGTGCTAAATCAGGTGAGTACGGCGTGTGTTCGAGCACTGGAGTGCCTCAAGCGGCTACTTAACGCTTCACATACAGCGCGTTATAGACAGGCGCGTTGTTCTGAGCATATCTGTTGACGGACGAGTTATTGGTCAGGGGTAAAATTTATTGGTACCAGCTTCGCACAGACTTTCTTCATGTTCAATTAATGTCAAAATTTTCTGATAGTTTCGTTATCGGTGTTTACAGTCTCAGCAATTGTTATAATGCTCAGTAGACCATCTCCTGTTACGTAATGATAAGGTAATGCCACTTTGCAACGCCTCCAACAAGGTTGGGCGACAATTTGCAACGGCTACTCAGTTTAGAGAGCACCTCAGGTGTAGATTCTGAGACCAAACTAGTATAAATTCAGAGAGTAGTCTTACCGGTTCTCGGGTAATTCTACTTGAAATTTATTTAAGGTGAAATAAAGATAAATTATGAAAATTAGGAAAGGTAAGTGGGCGCCACTCTGAATAATACTAGTTTATTTGTTATTCACATCCGCATTATAGCGACAAATCCTGGAAGATTGGAAGGGAAAAAAAACTATATGAACAACGTTATTAAATTTACAAGTTGTATATTTTCAAAAAAAATATGAAATAAAAAAAAATAAAAAAAATTGACTAGTTATTGGATGACGACATATGTTGTGTTGGAGAGCAGGAACTATTGTACTTCCCTGTTCTTCTTGTTGTTGTAGATCCACTTGTAGAGAAGTTGTCGGAAAACTTGAAGTCCCGGATAAAGTATTCCAGGTAAAGTATCCCAGGTAAAGTAACCCAGGTAAAGTATCCCAGATAAAGTATCCCAGGTAAAGTGCTCCAGGTAAAGTGTCCCAGGTAAAGTATCCCGGATAAAGTGCTGGGGAACAAATATAGTATCAGGAACAATTTTCCAATTTAACTAAAATCCAGGATGTCTGAAGTATTGAAGTATGATATTACAGTACAGATAATATTTAATGTTGAAGAAAATTATTTGACAACGTGGTTCATACATCCTGTATTTTTTTAGATAAAAGAAATACTCAAAGAAAGCAATAAATTAAATAAATAAATGAAAACGATGAAATCGAATAACCGATTCTGCACCGGTAAATACATACATTTGTTTAAATACGTATATATTTTTAAATAGATATTTTCAAAGAGATAATATAAAAAAAACCTGAAAGAAAAAAAACAAATTCATATCGATATATATTATTCCTGGCAATGGAATGACATTGCTGCATAATAAAGATAGGAAGGTAGAAGCTATTAAGAAAGGAGAGTTAGTTATACATTTAAGCGAAATGACTTACCACTCAAATGAATGCACTTCTAAGATAAGATAAGTTAAGCCAGAAAGGCTTCAATAGCACATGTTCGCCGGAAAAGAAGAACGAAACCCCTTTGCCACTTGTTTAAATACACGAAATAATGTGAACGACAACCGACTTACGTCTCATGTTCGTGTCACGCTCATACGCTTTGACCAGGAAAGGAATTTACCTTTCAGTAGTGAATTCTTGATTCATATTTGATTTATAATTTGGTAGAAGAAGAGACACGAGATCGAAGTGGGAATTTCAAAACATACGTGACTATTTTCCGACAGACGGACCTCGATCAGCGCGCATAGAAACGTTGATTTCGACTCTCGTCGACAGTAAATATATTCAGCCTTGAAACATTTCTCGGTGTTGGGTATGAGAAAGGACTGGCTATTCGCCGCCCATACGATAATTTATTAATTCAATCGAGGGAAGTAAAGTGAACGAAATTAACGTTACACTCCGCGAACAATTTCATTGATTTTGGCCACTTTTACTAATGTTGAAACAGAGACAAATCGACCTGGACGCTGGTCATCTTTGGTGCACTCTCGGACTTCAGAAAACCGCTTACACCATTAGAAATCACGCACATGAATTAGAGAATTCCCACCATAGGCCTCTTTCAATAACCTATAGCACTCAGTCGGAGTTTTTTTTTAATTTAACGAGAAATTGAAATAATTTTCAAATAGAAATTTACCGAATTTTATTTGACGTTTCAGGCTTACTTTTGTTGCCCATATTTAAGTAAACTACAAAGTTTTAATTATTCTTTTGATATAAATAACTAGACTGTACCATCCATAGTAACATAAAATAACAAAACTTTCCATTTTATCCGAAGCCAATATTACAAAAGACTTGTTTCATTTCAACGAAAACTCATCGCTAATTCTCGTATCGTCCAACATTAATATCATCATCTGAATCCAAGCAAAAGGATCGTCGAGCACATTTCCCTAATTTGATGAAACAAATTGCGAAAAAGGATCCGAAGAAAACTTTTCAAACTTCGAAACATCACTTTTACGTAGACCGGCTCAGGCGAATCTAGTCGTTGTCTCCCTTCTTCGTACAATATCAAATCGGTTACGAATCTATATAGAGCCGAGGCTCTTTAGGGATGTGAATCACCTATCCCGCGGCGTAGGTTGATTGGTAATTGTTTCCCCGCGACTCTAGACGGCCAATCAACGAGCGAGAGTAGTGGTGCAGAAAACGGCACTCTAGATCCACTCCTTTGGAATAACAATGACAAGATAGCTATGATCGCGGTGTCGATGGCAACATTCGAATAAAAGTGGATATTCCAACTTACAGGGTAAAAAGTAAAGGATTTTCTAGACAAAATGGTTTTATAAAGGAAACAGCATAAAAATAGCTTTGTTAACTTCATATAAATAAACATTTTGATCTTATAATTAACATTAGATTCCAAAATTACTAGAGTTCCACTCGCTCTCGTCAGTTCTGGGAAAAAATAAGACTCGCTCTCGTCTTGTAACCAGTTTACTCGTCTCGTTTCGCCGAATATCGTTATTATACAAGAACTTAATTCTAATATAATTCAAAAAGTATTCAAACCAAAGATTGAACTTTCCATTAACATAAACTTCTTTCCATAAATGGTAACTAGATTTTATATTTTGAAAATTGTACTATTACCCACATAGTGCAGTAAAGGACGTTTTTGGCCCAGGATCTTCAAGCTACAAACTTCACATGAAACTTTTTGCATTATTTTTAGAGACGGAAAAAACAACTACTGACATGGACCCGTTAGTGGGGAGGGAGTAGATAAAAAAAATATGAAAAAATGGATGTACTACTTACCTATTTTTGAGTCTAAAACATTACTGGAAATAGTTAAGAGGAGTTAGCCTTTCCGAGTACTTAAGGTGGGTAGCTTTATATAACTTCCCCCTGAGCACCCACCAATACGCTTATCAAACCGGCAAATCAACAGATTTAGCGTTACACAACCTTATTGAGAAAATCACACAATCCCTTAACAACAAGGAGATTGCGGTGGCCATATTTCTTGACATCGAAGGAGCATTCGACAATGCACTACCGACCTCCATTGGTTTAGCTTTGGCTGAAAAGGGCATTAAACCAACCATTACCAGCTGGATATATGACATGCTCACAAATAGAACAGCCACTACTTCTATTCAGGGGCTGTCCACAAGGCGGAGTACCATACTGTGGTCACTCTTGATGGAAGACTTACTTAGCGCTCTCGAAAGAAGAAGGGTAGAACTGCTAGCGACTTCAGACGACCTTATCATCCTGGTAAGGACCAAGTCAGGAAGGGTATATAGCATAAAATATCCTCCAAAAGACGTTGGACGATGTCCACAGTTGGTGCCAGAGGGAACAGATGTCTGTTATCCCTGGTAAAACTGTAATAGTCCCCTTCACTAGGAAACGGAAATTGGAGGATCTTCCACCACTTTCCTACAGTGGTGAGGTTATTCCATTTGCAGCGGAAGTAAAATATTTGGAGTTTATCCTAGATACAAAACTTACATGTAACGCTCACTTGGAAAAAGTTATCCATAAGGCCAGACTATCCTTGTGGACATGTCGCAGGATCTGTGGAAAATCTTGGGGCTTGGTACCCAAACAAATCCATAGGATGTATGTGTTGATTGTTAGACCAATGATCACACATGGAGCTATTGCTTGGTGGTCAAAAGCTTCACAGCGAACGACCCAAGCAAAGCTCTCTGTCGATCTCCTAATCTAGCCTCTATGGGTGCTATAATAGACTCTTCGTCTAATATACCCTTTCACCACAACCTTGATTGGCATCGATATCAATATTGGCAACGATAATAATAACTTCATTTTGTTTGATACATGCGCGATTAACTCTGAGTGACATGTGCCATTTGCTGTTACTGTTCCAATTATCATAAAATTACTGTCTTGTAAATTACCATACCGTTAATATTTTTCTGGTCAAAAAATAATGTTAATTCATAGATTCTCTTCGCAGCATTTCACTGAAAATTCTAAACGATATACAGAACTCTGCTATATCTCTATATCGTGAATCTTTTTTGGTTAGTCTTCACACTATGTGAAATAAAATATTAGAAATACCTACTAAAATATTTTATTTTAAATCGAGTTGTTTTTATCGGTAGGTATAAATTTTTCATCCCCTTCTTCAACGCTCTCTTCCATACTCTCTTCAGCTTCTTCTTCTTCTTCAGACTCTTCCTCAGATTCCACCATTGACCTTTCATCTTCCATAGAACCGGTTCGATTTCTGATCAAATATTTTTTAATAATAGCATTTTGACGATTCGTTATATTCGTCTCTCTCATATCTAACCACGACAAACTCGTGTTACCTTCTAAAATTTGAATCAAATACTCCCCACCATCTTCTCCAAACCAATTGTTACTAACATCCAGAATCTTTAAACTTTGATTCCAGTTTAACATCTTAACAACCTTCTCAGCAGTTTCATCTTCAAACAAACAAGCGCTTAAAGACAGTTCTTCGGGTATAGAACATCGAACTAGAGCTCTTAAAATACCCATCACTCCACCGTGCTTCAAGGGATTAAGCCTTAGTATTAAAGATTCTAAAGGAGGACACTTGTCCTGTATTAAAGCGTACCCTAATCCTTCTGCACCGATTTGGCCGATTAAATTATTCGTTAGTATCAATTTTCTCAAAGTAGGATGAACCATCAAAACTTTTGCGATGCATAAAGTACCTTGATCGCCTATTTTACAGTTAGATAAATCCAGCACGACTATAGTTTTGTTTTTTATTAAATTCTGCATCAAAGCTTGGCAATGCTTGTCTTCGATGTTACTCTTATGGATACGTAGCACTTTTAATTGTTTCAAATCCAAAACTGCTTTACTCAATCTTTGACAGTCTAAAACTGTAATTTTGAACATATTCCATTTGAAGTCTTCATTAACATCATTCATTCCAAAAACAATATCAAATTCTTCCACAAACGGTAATTTTGGAGTGACAAAAGTGAAATTTATATGATCAATGGGCCATTGGTCTGGAATATCTTCCTTTTCTATGGTTAGAGGAGGTTTCCAAAGTTGTAGTTGAGTAACGAACAGTCTTTTAACGTAAGGTGCGCATAAATCTAAAATGTCCATGCTTTCTTCATCGGCGTATTGGGGTTCTGCGTTTTCTATAATTCTCTGAACTTCTCTTTCGATGTAAAGAGATTTCCATTGCCATGGGTAAGGTTTTCTGTATGTTATTATACCAAAATGGTCGTCATAGCGACGTTTCCAATAGTATTCTTCGTCGATAAGAGGAATTACCATTTCGAGTGGTAGATTAGTTGAAATTAATTCAAGAAGATGATTCCTATCCTCGCATGGTAAGTCATCGAAGTAAGGATATTCTTCGAATCTTTCTGCGATTCTTTTTACGCACAGATCAGCTAAAGTTGGTACGGCGTTTTTGTCCCAATCCAGATCTTCTGTGATGATTTGTCTTTGATCTTCGCCGACTAGGTCTAAACATTCTGGTGATGGTGTGTGTAAGTCTACTAGTAATTTATCTACCGTATGGGGAACCCTCATTTTCAGTTAATTTTGTGAATTTTTACCCCTCAAATACTTTTTTTCAAAGCAAATTTTTTACATTGTCATTTAATCGAATACTTCTGAATTTTAAAATCAGTTAAATGTCAACTAGAAAAAGGACTTTTTTGCATATCAGTAACCTGTGAATTCGTTTTATCAAGTTTAACATACTGTGCTGTAAACAAACAAAGTTGGTACGATGATTTGTGTCAACACGTCGTCGATTTTTTGACAACCATGACAAACATGATGCCGAAGATCTCAGGTACATTTTAAGGGTGAAATGCTAACAAGTAAAGTTTTCTAAGCACCGATCTTTAACTAATGAAACTGTCTGCTCAAACGACCTAAATGTAAGGTTTATATGTAGGTAGGTACACTTTTTGGAGAATCGAGAAGCATTGAAAAATCAATGTAATCATGAATCCGAACAAAAAATTGTTATACAAGTGATGGGTCCAGATTATTGGCCACTCTAGAGATCCAGTGAGAAGAAAAACGAGCTGAAATCGGTGACAAAAAAAAATGTCGGGACTGTCAAGCTTCCCTGTTCCAATTTTGGAGGCAAACAATTTCAATAATTGGTGGTTCAGAATTCAAACAATTCTGAGACGAGAACTATGCGAGGATATTTCGGAAACATGGCTGTATGAAACGGCAACAAAAGCAGTGAAGAAGGACTGGCGTAAGAAAGATACAAAAGCACAATCAATCATAGTTCAGGGACTATCTGATAAACATTTGGACATTGTCAAAGACTGCAAAAGTGCAAAACAACAAGTTTAAGCTCTAAAAGCTGTATTTGCCAGGTCGAGTTATTTTACCAATAGATCTAAAGTCGGAATCTGGGGAAAAATTAGAAGACCATTTTGTGAAGTTTGATTCGGTCATCCCAGAACTGAAAGAACTTGGAACTGTTTTAGATGAAAGTGATAGAGTATGCCATTTGTTTTTGATATTACCACCAAAATACGGCACAATAGTAACAGCTCTAGAAACAGTAGATAAGTTGACCATGGATTTTGCAAAAGCTAGATTATTCGATGAAGAACTAAAGTTACTGACACAGGAGTGTCAAAAGTCTGATAATGAGACAAGTTCCAAAGTAACCGATAATAGAAGATGCTACAGATGTGGAAGTACATATCATTTTATTGGGAAATGTCCTAAAAATACTAAAGGCCGAGGTAGAGGAAGATCAGTATATCGAGGTACAAGAAGTAGAGGATACAGTCAATATAATCTGCAGCAGGCAAATAACGCTGATGAGAAACGAAATGAAACTGAAATACAGATGTACGCAGCAAATTTATGTGATGTCAAAGACAAGTTATACTTTGTCATTGATTCAGGAGCGAGTAGCCACTTTGTGGAAGAAGATATTGAGAAACACATGACCGAAATAATATCTCTACCAGAGTATGTAACAATCCAGATAGCAAATGGTGAAAATCTGAAAACTAATGAGAAAGGAACCTTGAAGTTTGGATGTCAAGGACAAAAGGTGTCTGTTAGTACCTATATATGCAGCATAATCTACTTACTGCATAAATAATGACAGAAAAGGGATGCAAGATAATCATGGAGAAACATAAAATGGATATAAAAGGAGAAAATTTCCTTCTGAATTGTGAATACTCAAAAGGATTGTATATTTTAACAGCTGACAAAGTTGTGAATGAGGAAACACTTGGAATTAAGGGTGAATATGGTACAATAGCTAGTGATCTATGGCACAGAAGACTATGACATCCCAGTAGAGAAGTTTTAACACAGCTTGGCCTCACCAAATTTGGACAAAGTGTGTTCAACATGTATCGAAGGCAACGGTACCAGATTACCATTCAAAGAGTCTGAAAGAAAAACCAAAAATATTGGTGATTTAATACATAGCGATGTCTGTGGACCATTCAATCCAGTAGTTTTTGATGGGTCGAAATATTTTCAAACAATAATTGATGACTACTCACATTTTGTTATTATAGAAACGTTAAAAACAAAGGACGAGGCCGATCAGAATCTAATAGAGTATGTACAAGAAATTGAAAGACAAAAGGATGTCAAAGTAAAAGCTATGAGACTCGACAATGGTGGAGAATATATTTCAAACAATTTCAAATCATATTGCCTGAAAAAAGAATAATTTTAGAATACACAATTCCTCACAAGCCACAAGAAAAAGGCAAAGCCGAAAGAATGAACAGAACACTTAAATAAAATAAGAACAAAACTAATAGACTCAGGAGTTCCAAATGAATTATGGTGCGAAGCACTCAAGAGTTCAGTGTATGAACTGAATCGATTAACTACCAAAAGTCTACCTAAAGGTCAAACACCTGCAAACATTTTTCATGGAAAAAGTGACTTGAGTAAAATAAAAGTATTTGGAAGTCGAGCATGGTACACAGTATTGCCAAAGCAAAACAAACTAGACAAAAGAGCAGAAAAAGGAGTACTAGTAGGATATTGTGGTGGAAGTTATAGACTATGGCTTCTAGAAAAACGAATAGTAATGAGATCTTGGGATGTACAAGTAGATGAAAGCATCATGGAACATAAAATGATGAACAATGATAAAAATTTGAACAAAACCACAGAAAATCAGCCAGAACAAATGATTAGAGAATTACCCGAGGAAGACAAAGAAAGTATATATGAGAACGACGTAGAAAATGAGATCTTATCGAATTTTGAAGGATATTCAAGTATGAGTGATGAAAATGAAGAAAATGTATCTTACAATGAACGAGAACCTATTGTGACAAGATCCGGTAGAACTACGAGACTACCTCAAAATCTGAAGATTATGAAATATACACAACCTAGACCAAAGTAGACCAGGACCCAAAAACTCATAAGGAAGCAAGTACAATGTCAGATTGGTAGCAAGCAATAGATAAAGTGTTAATCTCTCACGAAAAACTAGAAACATGGAAACCTGCAGAGCTGCCAGTGGGTCAGAGTGCTATTGACACTAGGTGGCCATTCAAAACTAAAGAAGATGGAACAAAAAAGCCCGATTAGTTGCAAAAGGTTTTCAAGTGTCTTATAACACTGGAAATGAATATAGCTATGCTCCAGTCTGTAGATTATCAACAATACGAGCCCTTTTATCAGTTTCAGTACAAAAAGGGTGGATGTACACCAACAGCATTTTTGAATGGGGTTATGGACACTGAAGTTTTTATAAAGACACCGGAAGGTTTAAAAACAGATTCAAAATATCTGAAACTTAATCGAGCACTATATTATGGATTGCGAAATGCTCCAAAGTGTTGGAACATAAAATTCAACCAAGTCATAATACAACTGAATTTTAAACATTCTGATTATGACTATTGTTTGTACACAAAAGATGATGTTTATCTGGTATTATTTGTGGATGATGGGTTGAACGGTCGACATAAAATATCATTTTATAAAAGACTTATGTCTGAGAAAAGAAATTATGTTACAATATATTCCAACAAAAAATGAAAATGTGTCCAATATGTTTACAAAATCGTTGAATAAAGAAAAATTCTTGATGTGTAGGTTAGATGTCCTAAGAAACTGAATATTTGTTATTTAACAATTCAAATGTTTACTTTTGTTTTAACATTTAAATTGAGAAGGGTGATAGAAAATTTAGTATTCAAATTTACGCCCTCTCTTTTCTCATATCATAACTGTATTTAGAGGTAACGGAACGCGACTTCCCAAGCAACCAAAAGACGTCCACACGACGTCATAATTTAGAAGTAATAACGTCATTTTGTGACGTCCCTATGACGCACTCACGACGTGAAAAAGTCACATGATTTTGACGTCATTTTGGTGACGTCCCCACGATGTCATAATTTAGACGTAATAACGTCATTTGGTGACGTCCCCACGGCGTCATATTATCTAAATTATTTATAGGATTTTAAAAATGTATAGGAGAAGTTATTGCTAATGAAAAATTAGTAAATAAAAACATTAGGATATAAACTAAAACCTGATTTTTTTTAAATGAAATAAAATCAAGATACATAAGATTTTTACCGGCCAACACTGAAATAGAAATATCATTCACAATTAAATAAAAAACTAGCTTTGGGAGTATGTATAACAGTAAATAAGCAGACAAAGGAACTGGAAAAAAGAATTTAAGGATTAAAACTAGATC
The DNA here is from genome assembly GCA_947563755.1 of Lochmaea crataegi. NCBI lineage: Eukaryota > Metazoa > Arthropoda > Insecta > Coleoptera > Chrysomelidae > Lochmaea > Lochmaea crataegi. The sequence goes on from OX387425.1 coordinate 17,068,685, forward strand.
ATATTTTGAACCTTTGACATGCTGCTATTTAAAAAAAAAATGAAATGACGACTTTTTATAAGAAATATACCTACCATATCCACTTAGGGCGATATTACACTATCAAAAATTGGATAAAAATATCTCATAAAATATAGGTATTACATTTAAATAACTATTCAACAAAGATTTTTTTATCAAATCTTCGATAATGTAATACCGCCCTTAGGCTTACAGAATTTGTGATATAATAGTGACTAACCAAACCTAGCCTAATAGTGTACTTAATGGATTAAAATAGCTATGTAGTAATGGAAATGATGCAAAGGATGATTGGTCTCCCAACATTGGAAAAACCATGCATTTTGCAGCAATATCAGACACTGATATTATCGACATATTTTCTGAAAGCTGCTTTACAACAGAAATATTAAAATCCTTAGAACTACAGGGGTAGTTATATAGAGGCGAATAGGTTTCAAATTGTTTCACAATAAAAAAAGTATTTCTATCACAATTATTAACAATATTATGAATTTGGACAACAATGCCATTCTTTCTTAAAAAGTAGCTGTTTTGAGAAGAGTAAGTGTATGAAGTTTAAAAGTAATTGTTGAATTCAATTTTTTTAATCTGTTCAAAAAATTTTACATTGTTCAAAACCAGTCCTAATATTATGTTGGTAAAGAAGTGCATATTGAGAAGTAGCGTTTGATCGAACCAAAATAAACTTATTTAAACCCTTAAACTGACATTATAGATCTTGGAAACTCAAATGCAAACAGATAGAAACAAAAACATTGATTTTCTAATCAAACATGTTCGTTGTTATTCTCATTCGCCATTTTTGTTCTGAGATGCCGAGGAGCATGTTTAAGCCAAACTTTAATGCAGCCCTCAACTTCAAAATCTGTAGCTAGCGGGTACCTACATTTTTTTAACAGCATCTGCAAAGTTAATTAACATTTATTTATGACTAAGATTTGTTTGAAGCAGTGAAAATAGGAAGTTAATGTAAATTAATATTAGGTAGTTATCTATTCAAACATATATGTATATACAGGGTGGTCTGAAGTGTGATATACGAACTTTAGTTCAACTACCAAATTGTAACGGTAAATGTTGCTTTTAGTTGGGCGCCAATTTGTAACGGTAAATGTCTGTACCCCACAAAGGGCACCAGCTCGAAGGGTTCCGGCTAGAGACTCCTCTCAAGGGTGATTCGACCCCAAGTTTATGTCACACAAGGATAACAGAAGGGTTGTAAAAGTTGAGGGCGCCACTACCTTTTTAACGATAAAAACTACAAAAAACTAAGGCGGAAAAGGTAGAAACGCCTTGCAAAATTTAAATAAGTTAATAATAAAAAAGTTACTAAAAATCACCCCGGCGATATCTCCCTCAACTTTTATAGTTGAGGATTTCAATGAAAAAAGAATTAAAAACAAAATTTTAATTTATTCTGCCACAGGAAATGAATAACGGAATTTAATAGAGGAATTTGTACTTTTATAGGTACTTAGCTTAGATGAAGTGGTTTCCTGGAGAAGAAGTCAGGTCTTGATCTGAACTGATGTGTTCTGTTCTAGGGCGGTATTTTGGGGTACTATCCTTGGCTTTATATCCTCGGGTTGTATCCTAGGCTATATTCTTGGGGTTATATTCTAGCCTAGGGTTATATTCTCGGGTTAAATTCTTGGGTTATATCCTAGCCTAGGGGCTGTGCTTACCTAGAAGTACAGGTGGATCAGGGATATGTAGGAACTTGAATGTAATGACACATTATGTTGGTCAGCTTTTCAGGTTAAAGAAAAGGAAGGCAGTTATTTGAAAGTCAAAAAATTGATTTAATTTACTGAAAGCTTTCCAACATTATATGTTCCATGTTAAAACAGTAAAAATAGCAATTATCGGCTAAATTAAAAAAATATACTAATGATCCGAAAGAAACTAATAATAGCAAAAAGTTATTTATTTAGTTATATGAAAAAATATCGTGCTTAGGAAATATATGGAACCGGCACTGGCGTTACGAAAGAATATTTTATAGGTTAATAGTAATTTATAAAAATGTTATTTTATAATTAAAAGAGTTATTTCGCAACTGAAAAAGCTTGAAAATGTTTGTATAAAAGTAAAACAGTGAATTATAAAAGAATATTTGGCTTAAAACTACCATATTATTATAAAAGAACAGTTTATGACCACGTGTTGAATTTAATTTCGTATATCTCTGTAAAAAAATAAAGAATGCATACGAAAATTATATCAGACAGTACTTTAGAAGAAGCTTATTAATTATAAATTATGATTTTGAACTTACCACAGCAAAATTCATAAGATAGGTACTTAAGATATGAAAGATAGCGAAAGATGATCTCTTCCCTTAGGCGGTCGATAACAGATAGGGGTGTTTCACGTGGCGTTGTGCAAAAAAATGGAAGCGACCGTTGGCAGACGTCAATTGTCTTACGTTCGGGGTTGAAGAGTTTGGGATCACAGAACTATAATTGGAAGTGGCTAGTGACGACGAGCGCTAATTAAAAGGATTTATTCTGTAAAATCGAAACAGGTCGATAGACATGTTACAAAATATAACAACAAAAGTCTATGTAACCTATATTAAAAAATGAGGACTTGTTATTTTTTGATATCACAACAAGCTGTTTGTCTATCAAATCTTGTGTAATAAAAATTATACAGGCCGATTCTTCTAGAAAAATTTCAAAAGACGACATGCAATACTTTTTTAGTTAATAAAGCCCTCTATAAATTAAAATGATTCCCCATACAATGTGTGAGCAACTTACCTACTATAACTTTAGGTTGCAAAAGGATTTTTAGTCAGCTCTTTTACCATAGAAACTGTAGCAGCATGCTACATTATGACATGACATTGATGTATTGTAAAAACTGTTTGGAGTATAATAAAATAGATATAATAGAAAACTATTATAAAAGTTGTCGTTATTACAAATAATATCTAACTACAAGTTCTTAGTGTTTCCTGCAAAAAAGCGGAAGATGAACCTATAGAGAGGTCAACTAAAATATTGCATAAAGAATTAGTTTCAAAAGGTCTTCCTTGAGATTTTTCTTCCAAAAACATTGACCTCCAGGGAATTAAATGCGTCAAAGAAATATGTACAATAAACGTTGCTTACTTTGCCTCGCACTGCCAACGAAGTTCACATTCAATTTTGGTCTGGATAATGATTTCCAAATTTTTGGATGTCTAATCTCCAAAATAGGTGAGTGGGTACTAGGTATCGATTTTTTGCATAATCAGACAAAAATTCTACTTACTACACGAATTTATAAAATATATTCATCTAATTCCAAATGAATCGTTAGGAAAGCTTAAAGATTCCAACATCTCCGCCCATCGAGATTTTTATCCTCGTTGAAAACCCTGAAATCGGCAATTTATCCAGAGTGGCGGACACGTATTTGCGCATTTTCCACGGGATGAATTGTATGTATTACAAGCCCATATCGTTCTTGATGTAATTTGCTAAAAGGTTTTGTCTAAAGTGGAATTCGCGCTTAACTTAACAACTGATTCGATATCATGTTTAAATGCATGAGGTACACTCAAGAATAACAACAGATCGAGAGTGTAGTTACCGGTGAAAAGTATGTCAAATACATGTATTTTCTCGATTAGTAGGTACATGCTTCTTCCTTCTTTGTTGTAAGTTGTAAGTAAGTTGTAAGTTGTAAGTAAAGGCTCTGAAGTCTTAAACAGACTGGAACTGCAAACAATCCCTTAAGCAAGTGGCTAGACACAACAAAGTAACTAACTTTGTTGTGGGAGCCAGGGCATAAAGGAATTGTCGGAAATGAGATTGCTGATGGTCTCGCAGAAGATGGAGTATGTATTTATGGGTATAATTTATGGGATTTGGGCCTAGGTTTGTTAAATTCATTGAGAGTGAAATAATCTTTCGACAGCCTTATTATATTTTATTTGACAACTCTTCTGTTGCTTGTATTAAATACTGGTACTTGTCTTCGTCTGGTAGATCAGTATCGTCGTTAACTTTCTTGAATTGCCACCAAAAATGTATCCCGTTTTTGACATCAAATTTTGCCGTCAAATTTTTTGATTTCTTACTTTGAAAGATTGAAATTTTTGACTGGGTTTTTGTATATTCATCTCTAGCCTCCCTAATTTTCATTTCTTTTATATTCTTAATTTATGATTTGTACTCACATCAGTTTCTGTATTTACAAACTTTATCACGAATGTTCTGTGATTATCTATTTCTTCACTAATATCTTCTGTACTGGTTTCTTCTTCGATGAATATTATTTCTCTAATGCTGCTGTTCATCGCAAACACGCGTTCTGCTTTATCCATAACTTGTTGCAGGAATCGCTGCATGCGTTCTTCATCGTTTGGATCCACCTCTTCTATTTTCTTAAAAACCTTTTGTAGTGACTTCTTAATTGTTTCTCTCCCTAGCGTGAGGCTTTGCATTTTCATTTATTGAGTTCCAAGTTTAAGCAGCTTTAAATTATTTCCAAAACCCTAAGTCCCCACCAGGGATGCCAATAATAATAATTTATGGGATTTGGGTCTAGGTTTATTAATAATTAATTGAGAGTGAAATAATCTTACCACAGCCTTTTTATATTTTATTTGACAACTCCTCCAAAAACTATCACAAATTAAATTATACTATAGTTATACTAAAGTTTCAACAATGAGAAAAAACTATTTTTTTCACAATTTGAAGCTCAATAGTTTCTTAAATAAGAGAAGAGCTGGTCAATTTTTATATATTCCATTCAATAACTTTGGAGCTGTTCATTTTAAAACTTTTTTTTCGGGCCGAGATGGAAACTCATGTTCGAATGGGTCCAGGACAGTGCTGGACTCGCCGTTACCCCCGCCTCGGAATTACTACCCTCGCATACTTCTAGACGGGCGGCGGTCCCTCTTAGACTCTCTGCTCACACCGTCGTCTTCTCTCTAACTTTCACTCCTACCTCTCATGCCATATTCAGACCTCTCCCCCTAACCATGCTCTCTACTACGCCACTCACCTCCATCCATCCATCCTCCCCCCTCAACATTATCTCCACCATGTTCTCCCAATACACCGCCTCCCCTACTTTCCTCTCCAACCTTTTCAGCACTTCCTTGTTCCTCCAGCATCTAAACACATGCACCACATCATCCTCCACTTCACACCTCTCGCACACACCAGTCTCTCTTCTCCCAATCTTGTGGAGATACCCTTCTCTCGACCCATGTCCAGTGAACTCCTGTGTCAAGAAGTAGTTCACCTCCCCGAATTTCCGGTCCATCCAATCTCTCATATTCCCAATCCCTCCTTTTAGCGCGCCCTCATACTCCTCCCACCTTCTCTCCATTTCCTCATCCATCCATTCCTGTACTTCCTCTCTGGTCATTTTAAAACTATAAAAATTTTTTCTTTTATTTTGCCATCATATTGCATATTGCATATTCCAAATTCATTAATTTACGATAAATGTCTGTGTCCGGCAACTTTTACGAAACATTCGTCAGCCGACGACATTGTAAAACAAAAATAGTAAAATAATAAATGGAAATTGATAGCTCATCAGAAGATTCGGATGAAGAAACTACTATGATAGGTGTATGTTATGAAATGGAGAAACGAAAATCTAGATGGATTGGATTCACGATATTAATCTAAAAATATAATTTCACGAATAGTTTCATAATCTACTTCCTGGATTTCTAGCCAAAGAACTTCTGACTGTAACATTAAACTTCGTTCATTCTATACTTTCTATGGGACAGAAATAAAACTATCAAGGTGAGCACTCCATAAAAGAAGTAGTTGGTAGTACTACAACCAAATATGTGAACATCGTGTAATTCAACCTTCTCCTTCATGAAAAATATGCAATACTTTGTAACGCACATTAAGTTTTTCAAGAAAGGAAAAATAATAATTGTATTCACCCCTCTCCCCCTTGAAAAATTTACAATACTTCGTAACGCACATTAAGTTTTTCATAAAGGGGAAGGGAAAATAATAATTTCATTCACCCTTCCCCTTCTTGAAAAATATCCAATACTTTGTAACCTAACCTAACTTTGCGCGCGGAATCTCAAGGCCAACGTAGAATTGGTCCCCGTAAATGCTTGTTGAAATCAATTGGATAGTTCAAACAGTTTCGACACCTGAAGCAGCATATAACATATCCTAGAATTAATTGGAGTAAAGTACATTTTGGTATGTAGCCGCGATTCTGACTTTGGCCTCGAAGATTCCGCAAAAAGTACCGATGATGTCGTGATGAATCGCAAGGTCTCAACTGTGATGATCTGAAGCAATGCGCGTGCTCCAATCTATTTGTGTAGGAGTCAAAAATTGTAATTGAGCAGTGTCGTATCTACCTTAGCAGAGTCGATTCAGTGTGTGAGCCCAAACAAGCAAAAATAGAGCTGACATTCTCCAAGAAGCTCAATACAGTTTATTCTACTCGTGCACGAAGAAGAAGTCGTATGGGGCTAAATTAGGTTGTTAAGAGGTTGTTTGAACCGAAATGTCAGCTTGCATTGTAATGTTTCTTTGTTGTAGGTTATATTCTTCTATTTTGTTGAAAATTTTAAACTTTGATAAGATTTAAATTGTATTAAATATATCGGTGTTAATAAATATATAAATATGACACTGAACACTGTTTACACTACCACTACACCAACACTAACACTTTACACTATCTTTCGCGCGTTTACGAAGAGTTTACCTTCAGTCTCTGAAGAAGATAACTTGGTTATCGAAACGCGCGTAAGATAGTGTAAAGTGTTGGTGTAGTGGTAGTGTAAACAGTGTTCAGTGTCAAGTATCGCCAACGGTTCCAGAATTCCCAACTTAGATATAAATATGATGAAAAAAATCTGTAAAATGATAATAAAATGATTTTCTAAAAGTCAATTTCCGATCTCTTGAACATCTTAAAATAAAACCTTCTTCGTCCGTCGGACTGTACACGCTGTTAGAAACTCACCCCTAGCAATAAATTATGAGTTTCTCGACCAAAATTACAAAGATTGGAAGCAATCTAAAAGTTTTCAACCAATCGGGGAGTTACATTATCCCTTCCGAATACGACTCGATCAGATATCACCCTCTCTTGCCTCGATAGCTATTGTTTTACGTATGTTTTATTTGACCGACTGAAATGGCGCCACTTTTTCATCTACTGTACGGACCGGAGATGCGGGTAGGTATACGGCGAACGATATCGAGTACATTTTATTTAAACGTGTTTGGATACGAAATGTTTCCTGTACTTAAACGTTAATTTAAAATGGAGAAAATCGTTTTGAAATCGCCTGGAACACATATTTAGTCTGTATATCTACTTAGAAGTGGGTGTAATAAAATGTATAGTTGCAGCAATAGGTATAGTGCCGACAAAAACTTCCGTATGTGCTGTGACTTTCCCTACTCTGTGAGTAGGTTCACTGTGGTTCAGTACTTTCCCAACATGGAAGGATTGAGGTTGTAAAAGAAATAAAAAAATACACTCGTTATTACGTAACCTGTATTTCTTAAAATTCATTTTTGTCAACTTGATCGTTTCTGACCAAGCTGACAATTAATTTCTAACTACAATAGGATATTATTTTAGCCATTGTAACTTGAAAATAAAACATTTATCCTTGAGATAAAAATAATAAAGTATTTGGGTATAAAAAACTGTCAAACATCACATACATTTAAATGTGAGTTCTCTATGTAAAGGACACTGTTGCCGTATGAAGGTGTTTAATTTTACCTAATAGTGTATCAGCTCGAAAAAAAGTTGAAGATAACGTGACAAAAATATCATTTTTACAAATTAATCTGAGCTTCTGGCAACAGCGGTTGAACTAGTGGGGCGATGAATACACGCCCAACTGTTTTGGTAGAGGGGACTGATCGCTGGGCTAACAAGTCTTCTCTCTCTTTCACGTAGTTTTGCTCATATTTTCCTTGTCGTACTTGTATAAGTCGCAGCGTACGAAAGGGACTTTCGCAATCTGTATATCTCGAATGTTCGACTTGCAAACGAATAAATTTATCAGACGTATGAGTCGCACATGGAAGTATGCGAATAGAGTCTTGCGCACAACGTCAGAAAAACAAATAAATAGCAATCATTGTACTGTAATGTTTTTGTTATTTATTTGAATAGTTTTTCTTGTGGGATAAAATTATACACACTATGGCTAATTACTATCTATTGATTTATTTAAAGAAATACACACTATATTAAACTTAATTTATATACATCACTCTACTTAATGTCTACTAATTTATTTACACTCGGTATATTAGTTCTAATTTATTTTCACTATTTTATTCACTGTCCCATTACTCCTGTAAACTGTCTGTGAACTAACTCTTTACTGTCCTCCTCACTAATTCTTTCGAACTAACTGTTTTCGCACTCAAAAACCCGCGTATATATAGTCCTTATCAGTTCTGGAAAGTTCTAGTATTTTCTGCGCTCGTCCTATGCGTACACAAAGCGTCTTTTCGGTAATGTTCTCGAAAGGAGCGCAGCCACCAAAATTTACAGTCGAGGGACAGGACCGGCTTTGAGTTGGTGACCTCGCAACAGTACTTAAGTTTTTTTAATAATGCTACTTAACAAAAATGAACGCCGATGAAGCTGCTTTTTAAACTACTCTACAGTACACATCACCTAAAAAATGACACATAAGATCTACAAAGTTGTTCGCCATTGAGTTTGTGGAAGATATTGCTATTGAACTTTTGAGTAACGTTCGATTCGGGTGAAATCATTCGTACGAACAAAATCAATTCGACTTTCTCGCGAATAGTCGAACGTTCAAAGATCAGGGTCCTGGTGGCAGCGACTCTGCTTTCAGAGTAGATCTTTCATCTTTGCATGATTTAATCATTGTATTTGAGCTGTGGTTTTAATAGTACTTAGACGGAACCTTTCGCAGCAACGTTTGTGTCACTCATAGACTATAGACTTATTAAATAAGTCTATGGTGTCACTATACATATTGCCGCAACTATAAATGAGCAATGGAAAGACCCATAAAACATGGTGGGCAACTTAAAGATTGTATTGTAAACTGGAAATAATGGTTTTTAAAAATATAATAAAATTTGTTATCTTCTAGTTGAACTCATTATCCTTGTTTAAAATATAGTTGACCGTTTTATGGTTCTTTTCGTTAAAAATTTACATTTTATCAAACCAGCAGTATAAACTATAGTACATAATTAAATTCGTCGTAATTAAATAAAGTCTACACAAAAAACTACAAACTTGGGGAAAAAAAAAAACAAATTAATTGACACATCTAAGCAAAAAGAAAGTATTGTGAAGTGACCTTTAATTTTCTGCCGCTAGAGGGAATAAAACTTAAGGATACGTTGGAAGTTCCCCGTTAAAAGGTTGAAAATTTCGCGCACGAACTGAAATGGCCAAGTTAATGGTAGTAGTTTTGCGTATATTTCAGTGCCAAATTTCGGTTCAAATTCCAAAAGTCAATATTTTAAAATGATAGTATATGATAAAAAAGAATTAATTTAAAAGCTTTCAATATAATAAAAAAAAATATAACCCTTTCGAAACTCCTGGTAGACTCTATGTACCAGTGAATGTTTTACCAGACTAAATGTTAATCAGGTTTAATTTAGTTTACATCGATACCAAAGAGCCCTATAGTGTCCTAGGAAAACGTAGGCAAAGCTCTGCGGTTGCGCCAGCTTGTGGTACGATTTTGACAATGATGGACCTAGAGAGCGGTAAACATTGGTCCAAAATATTGAGACTGGAAAATGTTCTGTGTGATGAAAATTTGTCTTGAGTCTGACGTTCCACTTTGCTCTAAATGTTAATTTAGTTGTAATTTATCATACTTGAACTATTTTGTTCTCATAGGTAATAAAGAGGATCAGTATTTTATGTACACTTTTGATATGGGACTTATGGTACACATAAACGCCACAACAGAAGACTGTCGGTACCTATTTGTACCACCATCCCCTCTAACCAACAATCCAATCCGATATTAAGAAGCATTCATTAAATTTAAGTTGAAATATATAAACAAACTTATAAATTGAATGAAAATTGTAATATAAAATGTGGAAAACTATACATTTTAAAAAATAAATTAATTTTCAAAAACGTTCGAAGAAAATATTTGGATACGCCCCTGGTTCTGGGTTTTTCATTTGTTTTGAGCTGGTGGAAGTGAAAGCTACACTTGATTAATTGGAATTGATCGCTGATCGAGGAGATTCAGTGGATATAAATGAAACTGGAAGTCCGCTATTAGGAAATTAAACAGTAGGTATCGACAGCGGACATTTTTATTCGAAAAATAAAAGATGCGATTTTTCATGAGCCTTTTCACGATTTTTGTTCCGTTAAGTATGGGGGAATCAACCTCAAACACCATTGAAAAAATACAGCACAATTTTTAAAACACTAAATACCAATATAATAGTACCTATAATAGAAAGCAGTTAAATAAATCTAAGTTCATATACACATGCTCATAGTCGCTAATGTATAATTGATAAAATTTGACCTCAATGCCAACAAAAATACCGAATCCTGCTTCAACTGCCTATTTAGCCAGTAATGAATTTATAGTATTGTAACGTTTATTCTAATTTATATTTACAACTAATTTATATTTACAGATTTATATGTAATTCAGTCCTTATTTAATAATTTATGTAATACACTAAACACACTAATTATAATTTATATGAGAGTCACTTAATAAACACTTTATCGAGGCGCGATTACTTTCCTTCGGTATCAACACTGACTGATTGACTAATTGCCTGCAGCGATGCTCGTGGCCTATTTATACTCGCGCGCCGTAATTCTAGAAATCTCTCGACGTTCTGGCGGGTGCACTGGATATTCTCGATGTTTCGTATTTTGGATGCTTCTCGAAAATTGGGCGGAGGAGCCATAGTCGTCTCATACGGGGATTTCACTGGGGACACTAAGTGAGCATATTAATGCAGTAGCTCGCGTAACAGTATTTATACATTACTTTATGGGCGCACTCAGGGACGGCCTTAAACATCCAGGCGCTCCGGGTGAGCCATGCATGTGGCTCCCCGGGCGAGTTATGCATTTGAAAATTTGCTATGATGTATGGATGGATGTATAGAGTCTGTAATTTATATAATTGTAATTGTATATTGTAATTTGCAGTTACAATAAAGAACCAAAAACCAAAACTACACCGAATTATATTTTTCTTTGCGTGCGGTACCCTGTACATCTCGACCTCCGTTATTGGGCGCACTGTATATTAACGGTATTTAATATACAAGACAATAATTACTGATGAGGTATAGAAGTCGTTTATAAACAATTTTCGTTTTTAAAATATCCAATTTTCACAAATGTAGTCGTAAAAGTATTCTTATTTTCAATTTATATATTTTAATAAACTGACGAATTATTTGAAATTTTCAAAATGAATGTGCTGCTGCCATCTATTATTCAGTAGGATAACTGAAGGGTTGTAAAATGCAGAAATTATACTTACCCATGAGTATCTTGACTGCACCTGCAAGAGATGTCACTACTATTTCTAAACTTCAAAATGAAAAGATTTACGCAATTGATATAGAGGGGAGGAGGTAACGAATTAAAACCAAACACCTATTCACAAATATTGTAGTTAAAGTAGTCTTATTTTCAATTTATTTCTTAAATGAAATTTTCAAAATTAATGTGCTGCTCTCTATTATTCAGTAGCATAACTGTAAGGTTGAAAAATGCAGAAATTGTACTTACCTATGAGTAGCTTGACTGTAACTGCAAGAGATGTCACTACAATTTCTGAACATCAAAAATGAAAAGATTTATAGATATATAAAAGGAGCAAAGGTAACGAACTAAAACTAAAATCATCTACATAACTATAAAACTTATTTATTTTTTGAATCGAAATAAATGAGATATCATAATAAAACAATCCGTTCCGTGGAATGAATTCGAATACGGTGGTTTTGGTTTTTCAGAAATCCTTCAACTAATTTGCGTTACCTCAACAAGTATTTCCCAGATGCATGACTAATGTGTTGTGCGCATCGTTATTAATGTCAGTTGAAGTAGACCGAAATCATCTGATTCACGTAAACAGAAACAGTAGAATCAATCGAGAAAATTTGTTAGATAAACCTGAATGAATTTCTTAAAATTTGTATATGATAAAGAACCGATGATTATAGAGTATGAAACATATTGTTGGAAAAGTTGTTTTGCTAGGCCATCAAGGTAAGAAATACTATTTTATTTGACCAAAATCGTCTACTGTATCTAATAATATTCAAAGCCCTATGTTAGATGATAGATAATAATGCGGGAATGTTTAAAAATAGCAATATGTACTGTAGGTATGAGACCATGAGCCAACTCACTATTTGTTATTACTTTGCACGTATTTTAAGGGCGGAGATTCGTGTTTAATTCTAAAAGGTACAATTTATTATAAAAATATATTTATATTCTAAACAGTGGCGTCTCCAAAATATAATTCTCAGAGAAAATGAAAGTGGTATAAAAAAAGGTATTGAACATATTGAATATAGGTATTGTTATTAAAAACAGGGATATGTTTAAAACTAGAGTGTTAATTGAAGACATTTATCTCCTTAATTTAATGCGAGACTTGTAATTTTTCAAACAGATATGATTATAAGTAAAAACGTTGACGCAATTTGAGTTGGATAAGATTAATTATTGATAAGAATTTATGAATGTAGTACCTAATAATAAAATAATTTCTGTTTAATTTTAATAACGAGATAAATAAAATTAGTAGTTTGGGACTAAATCAGGATTGTATAGGGAGGTTGATGATTTTTGTCAGACTAGTCCTTGAACACCCATATTAGTATGATAATCAATGATCAGTAATATCTAGTTTGTACTTAACTACTGATAGTTGTTAATTTGTTCATTTTAAATATTTGTTGACTCCATAAACATTACTACAAATTATTTGTTAGCAATTCATTTTAAATGATCTAATGTGGTATTAATCACTATTCAAGTTAATTTGGTAAACTTCCTCTCTATCTCTTTGAATACCACAACAAGAATTATTGGCTTTTTGTATTTTTGCTTTTGCGTTCTCATAGCACCCAGTCCTGCACTTTTGTCCTCCTCAGCTTCTGGTGTGCACCAAAAGACTGTGACCCTACCTTACTCAGTAACCAATGCATTTTAAACTGTAAGTAATATGACTTCATGTATTTATTTAAGGTGTTGGCAAAACAGCGACTGTGACCAGATATGTCGAGAAAGCATTCACCCAACAAACTGCTCCCACTGTGGGAGCTTCTTTTTTTACTTGTAGAGTTATAACGGAGGATCATCTAGTTACCCTTCAGGTGAGAATTGCACACAAATATCAAATATCTGTTAATCTATCACTATTAATCTATCAATGTTTGTTCATTGTTCTTAATATTTTTCAGATTTGGGATACCGCCGGGCAAGAACGTTTCAAGGCGATGGCTCCAATGTTCTACCGTAACGCAAACGCTGCTCTATTAGTCTTTGATATTACTTCCCAAGCGTCTTTCGAAAGCATAAAGATGTGGGTGCAAGAATTGAAAGGAAACGTTTATGAACAAATGGTGCTGTGCGTGCTAGGCAATAAGATCGATTTAAACGACCAAAGACAAGTAAACCATTTTTTAAATCAATTTATTTTCAAATGTTTAAATTTTATCTTGGAAATAATAGAGAACACTGTGTTTAGTTGACTAACCTATGCGCGTGTGCTGACATTTCAATATGCCATCAATTATCTCTATTGGTTTAATCAATTTATAAGCCTGATTGGAAGAAAATTAATTTGACAGTGCGGTGATGCGCAATTTAGAGGTGATTTAAACACTATTATTTTTGTATGTTTTGTGGGTTCTATGTCTTAATTTTGTGTTCTGTTCTACACTACTGGCTTAAGGGAAGGACATTCCACAATTTCTATAAGTACTATGGCATTGCCGCTTCTACTGAAAAAATAGTTGGAACTATTGTAATTGTAACAAATTTTAACGAGGTTTGGTGAGTTTTAGAATCTCCCGAGTGATAACTTTAAATGCAACACTGCTCCCGTTAACTAACAGCTATTGATTGAGTACTGTCAAATTATGAGCAAGCTGTATCATTTAGTTGGTGTTTGACAGCCATTGAAAGCAGACAATCTCGTGAAAATTAACGAAAATGGAAAAAAGTGAATTTTAAGGATTATTTTAGCGAGAAAAAAACCATCACAGGAACCAATGAAAGTGAGTTCCATTGTCAGTAGTTCCAGCACAACTGACGCCGAACGTTCAGGTCGCCCAAAAGAGGTCGTCACTCCAGAAATAGTCGATAAAATCCATGCAATAATATTGGACGATCGAAATATGAAAGTGCGTGGTTGAAGCTGAGGTGAGGCCTTCTGGAATGACCATAAGTGCAATTGTGTGACCGCTCCAAAAGTAATCCTTAGTGATGTTCAGTGAAGCAATCCGAACGAGTTACCGTGACCAAAACATGGATCCATCACAACACACAAGACCAAGAAACAATGAAGGTTATGGAGAGTAGATAAGGAGATCGAACTCATACGGAAAAATTGACTAAACCTGTCCTTAAAATCGTCTATGTAAGCAGTTTGTTTTTTCACCGCGCCAAATCCAATAGACCATTCCTGAATGACGTCACTGACAGGTCGGCCATATTGTTCTGGAGGACCCATGTCATATTCTATTTAGACATGTTTTTGGTATTGGATTTAAACTGGCACTCTCTGCAATGAACAGAAACTGGAATACATGGAGTCCGATCTCTTTATATAGTCTCCATGGCAATGGTCTTCGGGAAACGATCACCAAAGAAGACCAAGGTGGTCAGTCGGTCAAGAAAGTCAAGGCCTCATTTTATTTTGGGATCCTTGTGGTGTCATTAACAGTGATTGCTTTACAAAGGGTAAAACGATCACCGAAGAATATTATTCAGGGCTTTTGAACATATTCAAATAGAAGCCACTGACTTGTCAAACTGCCCTAGTATATTATTTTCCCAAAAACTAAGAAAACACTTTGAAAAAATAAAGAAGAATTGTTGAAAATATAAAAAAGAATGTTATAGTTACACTTTCACTGTGTAATTTCAATACTGATAGCTCCTATCAGTTTTGTAATAACATACATTTTGATTTTGATAATGGTATATATAAATAAAATGATTTTTTTACAGGTATCACGTGAAGAAGCATTGGCTTATTCAAACAGTATAGACGCAATATATTTAGAATCCTCAGCGAAGGCAGATCAAGTATGTATATCAAAGGTTTTTTTTCAGTTGATAGGGGTAATATTTCGCGATTTAAAATGCCCTTTGCTAACTTCCTTAATGCTTGGAGATATCGACTCAAAATTCACTCTTTTATGTAAAATTTTCCCCTGAATCGACTGGTGGTCATTAGAATGTTCTAACTCTGTAATTAGTCGAGTTATGAGTACCTTTTGGTTTCAGAAAGTAGATTTTCTGATATTTTCACTACTTTACATTGATTATTAATAAAACGGGAACCCCTCAAGTTATGCTCTTGAAAATTTTATTCCGAGTAGTCTAGTCTTTTGAGAATACTCTCCTAAAATTTCAGTTTAAAATTCAGAGTTTTGTGGTATCTACAAGATTTTTTATGTTGAAAATGCGTTTTTTCGAAAATTTTATGACACTATTTGAAGGTGATCGAATGATTTTATCAAAAAACTGACTGTGCCAGTTGATTTCTCGTCCTAAGAAACCACATTTCACAAACATAAAATTGATATGTTAGAAAACTTTGCTTGGAAGAAGTTATAATGGTAAAAACTGTGAAGACAATCATTTAACTGGTTTGGTCATAATACAGGAATACTTTCATGATTTATGGAGTCACTTTCATAATAAAGGTAGCGGTTCGGGCAGAGACAAGAGCGAAAGAAGCGAGACTCAGAACACCGCAACGCGATACAGACGACTGTGAGAAGATCGTTGCCTCGGACTAGTGGTGTATGCTCTGGGACCCAATTCTTGAAAACCGGGGAATAGAACAACCGAGAGAAAGGAGGCGTGGTTCTATCAAGAATGGATAAATGGTATTCTTGAACGTCATTCTATCGAACGTCAATAGAAGGATGCTTCTACTGGGTAAATTGAAGAGATCAGCCAGGGAACACGGAATAATTTGACAGTTTTGTGAATTTATTTGACGCTGTGCACCATTAACCTCACTTTTGTATACTCTTTGCTGTTCAATTCATATATTCCAGAATACGTATTTATAATCTTTAGAGAACAGCAGTAGAGTAGAATAGAGGAATGATCCCCGGGGAATGTTCTATTCTATTGCCGTCAAGAATTGATGCCCTGGAAGCAAGTGAAAAACTGCAAAAATAACTTGGTTTTCTGATAAAGTCACTGAACAAAGAATATTGTTTTGGTCTCTATGCACAGCAGACCACCGGAGACGTATGTTATAAAGTTTTATTACTCAATCCTCTAGGCTCAATGCCGAGTCAACGAAATATTGTGAAACACTCTTACATCTTAGGTTATTTAATGTCCCTGTGACTAATCCTTCTCTAATTTTTTTCAGGGCGTTGGTATGGTATTTGAAAGAATTGCTCAAGGACTATTAAGGTTACAGGGTCTAAACTCGACACTTAAAGTATATGAAGATGAAATGATGGCCAAATCGAGTGATTTGGAAGCAACCGACACTGCCAATGAAGAGACTGTAAATGTTAGTATAAGTAGTATAGCTCATGGTGATAGTGTTAATCGCGGTAAATGCTGTTGAATGTATTTTGTTCAAATGTACGTTTTTTTTTTCTTTTAAATCCAACTACATTATCATATTAAATGATTGATATACATTTATCTGCTCTAGAAATACAAATAGTCGACTTTGTTATTTTACAAAGGTTTAAAGGTTAGATTTTGAACTTTTATACATATATTATAATAATAAACAGTACCGAAAATAAAATTTTTACTTTATATAATTGATATGCAATGTGCACCATTGCAACATAAACAAATACTGTGACGAAATTTAATTGAAATAAGAAGAAAAAAATTGATGTCAATTTGTGATATCTTGTTGTATGAAGACAGATATTAATTACTTTAAAAGGTACCTTTATTCATGCTAATTACATACGAGCCTTAACAACTATATATTGTTGCGACCAACTCAAAGCCGGCCCTGTCACTCAACTCTAACTTTTGGCGAATGCGAAGCTTCTGTTTTCTAGAGTCTTCTGGCACGATAGTGTTTACGGATACGAGGAGCGTGGTAAAATTCATAGGTTGAGACGTGAACGCCCCTCCGAACATTGCGGATCGAGCTGGTGTGTTCATGGCTGCAATGGAAGATGGACATTACTGCGGGAAGTGTGGTTATACTTTGGTATTTTCAAAACTTGGTGATGAGAAATAGATAGTTAAATCTATATTATAAAAATAATACAAAAACTCTCGTATATATAGTTTTTCTCAATTCTCGAAGGTTCTTGAATTTACCACGCTCCTGGTATCTGTAAACACTGTCGTACCGGGTGTCCCTTGAAAGGCACCACAATGTTTTCTTTTCGCTGAAATATTTCAAGTCAATACCTTATGTTTTGAAAATTCAGTCGAAGAAATGATATCTTTTTTATTTTTGACGAGATAATTTTGTGGGGATTTTTATAAGACCAAAGAATGTTTGTCAAATGTCAATGTCCAACTATTTCAATGACAAAAATGTACCAAATTGTTGTACTTACTCTTTTAATACCTTTATATAAATACTTGATTTCCACATACCTA
This sequence comes from Lochmaea crataegi, assembly GCA_947563755.1. Taxonomy (NCBI): domain Eukaryota; kingdom Metazoa; phylum Arthropoda; class Insecta; order Coleoptera; family Chrysomelidae; genus Lochmaea; species Lochmaea crataegi. The sequence goes on from OX387425.1 coordinate 17,086,538, forward strand.
CTTGTAAAACGTACATTAATATTTTGTATGTACAGAAAAGTATTGAGTAAGCAATAAATTATTTTACAATAATAGTAGGTAATAATAATAATTCTTTCAAGATATAGAGGCTGTTTCTTTTATCATATGGTAGCATTACTATAGGTATTCTAAGCTGAAATAGATTCGAAGACGATTAAATGGAGAAAAAATTACAGGGACTCTTTCCAATCTCGAGTTATACAGGGAAAACTAGCTCTTTTTGTTTTTAAAGCATAGAATTTTTATATAAAAATATAATCAAAGAATGGAAGACGAACCATTCATTCGTTTGAAGAAAGCAAAATAAGTAATCAAAACAGCTACGACAGGATCGTATTAAAAAATTGATTTCATTGATATATTGATAATGTTAGTTATTTGAGATGAAACGTAATAAAAATCTCAAGTGTGTTAAATCGCTGAATTTTAATTTTAAACATTAACTAATAATTGCAATATAAAGAGTTACCTTTTTGACTATTTAATCGTCTTATGGTTTAGAATACAGTGATGTTACCATATTATCGAATAAACAACCTGTATACATTTTTTCTTGTCCTATTACTTTTTTATGGTGATCTATTCTAATGTTGTACTATAATGTGATTTTCTGATGTATACAGTTTTTATCGTTTATACTTATAACTTATTATTAATAAATGACATTTTTAATTATCTAGTGTTTTCTTTTCACCACGAAGGCCCGCCGCAAAATGAGACGCAGTTTTTGTGAACCTAATAAAGAATATAACATGCGCATATTTCTTCGCAGCGTGATGTGGCGCAGTTTTGGTGCAAAGTGACCCTGCGGAACGCAGTGTAGTTGCCGCAGTTTTTCTTCACGGCTCACGGCGTGTGTTTTGAAAACCATGAAAGAAAAATTAATCGAAGATGTGCGGATTCGACAAGTTTTGTACGATACAAGTCATGTAGACTACATGAGGACAAAACTAAAATATGGAAGGAAATCGCTAAAGAAATCAATATAAAAACTGGTAAGTTTATTTATTTATTGTACATTGTATATATGTATCTCAGTACTTCCCTCTAGCAACACTTTGCCAAGGTACGGCTCCTGCAGAGTTAAAATAATTAGTAAAATTCTGTGGCCTTCGAGTATTGGTTGATTGCAATGGCCGCAGCTGATCTTGTGGCATATCTTCATTTCCGTCGTCTTCACTTTGAGGTACTGAATAATGCCTTAAATAATTGTGCAATACACAAGCTGCCTTAACAACATCAATGACACTTTCTACTTTGATCTCAAAGGGTGTTCGGAAAACTCGAAAACGCGAGGCAAGTATACCGAAAGCGTATTCAACCGTTTGGCGCGCTCGCGATAGTAATGCTGTAACGCTGTAATAAAAGACTTTGTTTTCATAATTGTCGGTAATACTTCGTTTAGGTTAACGTCGCATCATCTTCTCAGATAATGGGAACGCCTCATCTCCTAGAAACACATATAAGGTATTGGGTCCACAAGTGGAGGCAGTACAGTAGGTGCTGGGAGATGTAAAGTATGATTCAGCATGCTCTTTGCTACAACGCTTGTACTGAAAACGTTTCCATCACTAAATCTTCCTTGTGACCCTACATCAATAGTGATGAATTTATAATTTGAGACGACGATAGCCAATAGCACAATTGAGAACGTATATTTATAGTTGAAATAAGATGATCCACTTTTTGCAGGCTTTTTAATCACCACATGTTTACCGTCAATGGCTCCAATGCAATAAGGGAATTGCCATTTTCTTTTAAAACCAATTGCGACTGATTTCCACTTTTCTTCTTATGGTTCTGGCAAATATATCGGTTGCATCAGTTTCCAAATTGCTTGAGATACTTCTCGCACAATGTTAGAGACTGTCCGATCACCCATTCTGGAGCTGTAGGCAATACTTCTGTAGCTGTTTCCTGTGGCTAAGTATCTGCAATAAAAAAAACATATTGAAGACGATTAGGAATTGTTTGTGGAAAATGTTTCGATTACAAAAAATTATTGAAAAAATATTATTCTCTTGCATGTTTTAAAACGGTTTATAAAAGCTAAAAATTCGTAAAGAGGGGTTTTTTTGACCAAAAAACTGACTGGCACAATCAGTTTTGTGATAAAATCATTATTTCGCCTTCAAATAGAGTCATGAAATTTTCGAAAATCCACTTTTCAAAACAAAAAATACTCATAACTCGACAAATAGGAAAGATAGAACGTTCTACTCTTCACCAATCGATAGAGGGGACAATTTTACATATTTTAGTGAATTTTGAGTCCATATTTCCAAGGATTATGGGAGTTAGAAAAAATCAATTTATATCGCAAAATATTTCCATAGCTACCCCCTTTGTTCTAAATTTTCGACAAAAAAATTATAAAAAATGCTAAAAATTCGTAAAGAGGGGTTTTTTTGGCCAAAAAATCGACTGGCACAATCAGTTTTTTGATAAAATCATTATTTCGCCTTCAAATAGAGTCATGACATTTTCGAAAATCCACTTTTCAAAACAAAAAATACTCATAACTCGACAAATAGGAAAGATAGAACGTTCTAGTCTTCACCAATCGATAGAGGGGACAATTTTACATATTTTAGTGAATTTTGAGTCCATATTTCCAAATATTACGGGAGTTAGAAAAAATCAATTTGTATCGCAAAATATTTCCCTTTGTTCTAAATTTTCGACAAAAAAATTATAAAAAATGCTAAAAATTCGTAAAGAGGGGTTTTTTTGACCAAAAAACTGACTGGCCTAATCAGTTTTGTGATAAAATCATTATTTCGCCTTCAAATAGAGTCATGAAATTTTCGAAAATCCACTTTTCAAAACAAAAAATACTCATAACTCGACAAATAGGAAAGATAGAACGTTCTAGTCTTCACCAATCGATAGAGGGGACAATTTTACATATTTTAGTGAATTTTGAGTCCATATTTCCAAGGATTATGGGAGTTAGAAAAAATCAATTTGTATCGCAAAATATTTCCAAAAAAAAAAATTATAAAAAATGCTAAAAATTCGTAAAGAGGGGTTTTTTGGCCAAAAAATCGACTGGCACAATCAGTTTTGTGATAAAATCATTATTTCGCCTTCAAATAGAGTCATGAAATTTTCGAAAATCCACTTTCCAAAACAAAAAATATTCATAACTCGACAAATAGGAAAGATAGAACGTTCTCGTCTTCACCAATCGATAGAGGGGACAATTTTACATATTTTAGTGAATTTTGAGTCCATATTTCCAAATATTACGGGAGTTAGAAAAAATCAATTTGTATCGCAAAATATTTCCCTTTGTTCTAAATTTTCGACAAAAAAATTATAAAAAATGCTAAAAATTCGTAAAGAGGGGTTTTTTTGACCAAAAAACTGACTGGCACAATCAGTTTTGTGATAAAATCATTATTTCGCCTTCAAATAGAGTCATGAAATTTTCGAAAATCCACTTTTCAAAACAAAAAATACTCATAACTCGACAAATAGGAAAAATAGAACGTTCTAGTCTTCACCAATCGATAGAGGGGACAATTTTACATATTTTAGTGAATTTTGAGTCCATATTTCCAAGGATTATGGGAGTTAGAAAAAATCAATTTGAATCGCAAAATATTTCCAAAAAAAAAAAAATTATAAAAAATGCTAAAAATTCGTAAAGAGGGGTTTTTTGGCCAAAAAATCGACTGGCACAATCAGTTTTGTGATAAAATCATTATTTCGCCTTCAAATAGAGTCATGAAATTTTCGAAAATCCACTTTCCAAAACAAAAAATATTCATAACTCGACAAATAGGAAAGACAGAACGTTCTCGTCTTCACCAATCGATAGAGGGGACAATTTTACATATTTTAGTGAATTTTGAGTCCATATTTCCAAATATTACGGGAGTTAGAAAAAATCAATTTATATCGCAAAATATTTCCATAGCTACCCCCTTTGTTCTAAATTTTCGACAAAAAAATTATAAAAAATGCTAAAAATTCGTAAAGAGGGGTTTTTTTTGGCCAAAAAATCGACTGGCACAATCAGTTTTTTGATAAAATCATTATTTCGCCTTCAAATAGAGTCATGAAATTTTCGAAAATCCACTTTTCAAAACAAAAAATACTCATAACTCGACAAATGGGAAAGATAGAACGTTCTACTCTTCACCAATCGATAGAGGGGACAATTTTACATATTTTAGTGAATTTTGAGTCCATATTTCCAAATATTACGGGAGTTAGAAAAAATCAATTTGTATCGCAAAATATTTCCCTTTGTTCTAAATTTTCGACAAAAAAATTATAAAAAATGCTAAAAATTCGTAAAGAGGGGTTTTTTGGCAAAAAAATCGACTGGCACAATCAGTTTTTTGATAAAATCATTATTTCGCCTTCAAATAGAGTCATGAAATTTTCGAAAATCCACTTTTCAAAACAAAAAATACTCATAACTCGACAAATAGGAAAGATAGAACGTTCTACTCTTCACCAATCGATAGAGGGGACAATTTTACATATTTTAGTGAATTTTGAGTCCATATTTCCAAATATTACGGAAGTTAGAAAAAATCAATTTGTATCGCAAAATATTTCCCTTTGTTCTAAATTTTCGACAAAAAAATTATAAAAAATGCTAAAAATTCGTAAAGAGGGGTTTTTTTGGTCAAAAAATCGACTGGCACAATCAGTTTTGTGATAAAATCATTATTTCGCCTTCAAATAGAGTCATGAAATTTTCGAAAATCCACTTTTCAAAACAAAAAATACTCATAACTCGACAAATAGGAAAGATAGAACGTTCTACTCTTCACCAATCGATAGAGGGGACAATTTTACATATTTTAGTGAATTTTGAGTCCATATTTCCAAGGATTATGGGAGTTAGAAAAAATCAATTTGTATCGCAAAATATTTCCAAAAAAAAAAAATTATAAAAAATGCTAAAAATTCGTAAAGAGGGGTTTTTTTAGCCAAAAAATCGACTGGCACAATCAGTTTTGTGATAAAATCATTATTTCGCCTTCAAATAGAGTCATGAAATTTTCGAAAATCCACTTTCCAAAACAAAAAATATTCATAACTCGACAAATAGGAAAGATAGAACGTTCTCGTCTTCACCAATCGGTAGAGGGGACAATTTTACATATTTTAGTGAATTTTGAGTCCATATTTCCAAATATTACGGGAGTTAGAAAAAATCAATTTATATCGCAAAATATTTCCATAGCTACCCCCTTTGTTCTAAATTTTCGACAAAAAAATTATAAAAAATGCTAAAAATTCGTAAAGAGGGGTTTTTTTGACCAAAAAATCGACTGGCACAATCAGTTTTGTGATAAAATCATCATTTCGCCTTCAAATAGAGTCATGAAATTTTCGAAAATCCACTTTTCAAAACAAAAAATACTCATAACTCGACAAATTGGAAAGATAGAACGTTCTACTCTTCACCAATCGATAGAGGGGACAATTTTACATATTTTAGTGAATTTTGAGTCCATATTTCCAAGGATTATGGGAGTTAGAAAAAATCAATATGTATCGCAAAATATTTCCAATTTTCGACAAAAAAATTATAAAAAATGCTAAAAATTCGTAGAGGGGTTTTTTTGGCAAAAAAATCGACTGGCACAATCAGTTTTGTGATAAAATCATTATTTCGCCTTCAAATAGAGTCATGAAATTTTCGAAAATCCACTTTTCAAAACAAAAAATACTCATAACTCGATAAATAGGAAAGATAGAACGTTCTATTCTTCACCAATCGATGGAGGGGACAATTTTACATATTTTAGTGAATTTTGAGTCGATATTGCCAAGGATTAAGGGAGTTAGAAAAAAGCCATTTGTATCGCAAAATATTTCCAGAGCTACCCCCTTTGTTCTAAATTTTCGACAAAAAAATTATAAAAAATGCTAAAAATTCGTAAAGGGGGGTTTTTTTGGCCAAAAAATCGACTGGCACAATCAGTTTTGTGATAAAATCATTATTTCGCCTTCAAATGGAGTCATGAAATTTTCGAAAATCCACTTTCCAAAACAAAAAATATTCATAACTCGACAAATAGGAAAGATAGAACGTTCTAGTCTTCACCAATCGATAGAGGGGACAATTTTACATATTTTAGTGAATTTTGAGTCCATATTTCCAAGGATTATGGGTGTTAGAAAAAATCAATTTGTATCGCAAAATATTTCCATTTTCCCTTTGTTCTAAATTTTCGACAAAAATATTATAAAAAATGCTAAAAATTCGTAAAGAGGGGTTTTTTTGGCCAAAAAATCGACTGGCACAATCAGTTTTGTGATAAAATCATTATTTCGCCTACAAATAGGGTCATGAAATTTTCGAAAATCCACTTTTCAAAACAAAAAATACTCATAACTCGACAAATAGGAAAGATAGAACGTTCCAGTCCCCACCAATAGATAGAGGGGACAATTTTACATATTTTAGTGAATTTTGAGTCCATATTTCCAAGGATTACGGGAGTTAAAAAAAATCAATTTGTATCGCAAAATATTTCCCTTTGTTCTAAATTTTCGACAAAAAAATTATAAAAAATGCTAAAAATTCGTAAAGAGGGGTTTTTTTGGCCAAAAAATTGACTGGCACAATCAGTTTTGTGATAAAATCATTATTTCGCCTTCAAATAGAGTCATGAAATATTCGAAAATCCACTTTTCAAAACAAAAAATACTCATAACTCGACAAATAGGAAAGATAGAACGTTCTAGTCTTCACCAATCGATAGAGGGGACAATTTTACATATTTTAGTGAATTTTGAGTCGATATTGCCAAGGATTAAGGGAGTTAGAAAAAAGCAATTTGATTCGCAAAATATTTCCATACCTACCCCTTTGTTCTAAATTTTCGACAAAAAAAATAAAAAATGCTTAAAATTCGTAAAGAGGGGTTTTTTGGACCGGAAAATCGACTGGCAAATCTTGACAATTTTTTTAAGTCTTAAACTTCAAAATATTTTCGTAAGTTCCAAATTGTCAATCTTTTTAAAGGCGTGAAAAAATTAGTTAATATAATAGTTCTTGATCACGATGTTTGTTGAAACTCTATTTTTAAAGTTTCGGTAGCGGTCCAGCTGCCGTTATCAAGAATAATGAAAAATAATAAATTTTCGAATCATCGAAAATTGATTATTTTCGATTAATCGATTATTTTCGATTAATCGGTTATTTTCGATTAATTGGTTATTTTCGATCAATCGATTTTTTTCGATTAATCGATTTTTTTCGATTAATCGATTTTTTTAGATTATTTGATTTTTTTCGATCAATCGATTTTTTTCGATTAATCGATTATTTTCGATTAATCGATTTTTTTCGATTAATCAATTAATCGATTAACATCGATTAATCGATTATTTTATATAATCGATTATGTTTTTTGATAATCGCCCAGCCCTAATTTTGAGTCGATATTGCCAAGGATTAAGGGAGTTAGAAAAAAGCAATTTGATTCGCAAAATATTTCCATACCTATTTCCCTTTGTTCTAAATTTTCGACAAAAAAAAATAAAAAATGCTTAAAATTCGTAAAGAGGTGTTTTTTGCGCCGGAAAATCGACTGGCACAATCAGTTTTTTGATAAAATCATTATTTCGCCTTCAAATGGAGTCATGAAATTTTCGAAAATCCACTTTTCAAAACAAAAAATACTCATAACTCGACAAATAGGAAAGATAGAACGTTCTAGTCTTCACCAATCGATAGAGGGGACAATTTTACATATTTTAGTGAATTTTGAGTCGATATTGCCAAGGATTAAGGGAGTTAGAAAAAAGCCATTTGTATCGCAAAATATTTCCATAGCTACCCCCTTTGTTCTAAATTTTCGTCAAAAAAATTATAAAAAATGCTAAAAATTCGTAAAGAGGGGTTTTTTTGGCCAAAAAATTGACTGGCACAATCAGTTTTGTGATAAAATCATTATTTCGCCTTCATATAGAGTCATGAAATTTTCGAAAATCCACTTTTCAAAACAAAAAATACTCATAACTCGACAAATAGGAAAGATAGAACGTTCTAGTCTTCACCAATCGATAGAGGGGACAATTTTACATATTTTAGTGAATTTTGAGTCGATATTGCCAAGGATTAAGGGAGTTAGAAAAAAGCCATTTGTATCGCAAAATATTTCCAAAAAAAAAAAATTATAAAAAATGCTAAAAATTCGTAAAGAGGGGTTTTTTTGGCCAAAAAATCGACTGGCACAATCAGTTTTGTGATAAAATCATTATTTCGCCTTCAAATAGAGTCATGAAATTTTCGAAAATCCACTTTCCAAAACAAAAAATATTCATAACTCGACAAATAGGAAAGATAGAACGTTCTACTCTTCACCAATCGATAGAGGGGACAATTTTACATATTTTAGTGAATTCTGAGTCCATATTTCCAAGGATTATGGGAGTTAGAAAAAATCAATTTGTATCGCAAAATATTTCCAAAAAAAAAAAATTATAAAAAGTGCTAAAAATTCGTAAAGAGGGGTTTTTTTGGCCAAAAAATCGACTGGCACAATCAGTTTTGTGATAAAATCATTATTTCGCCTTCAAATGGAGTCATGAAATTTTCGAAAATCCACTTTTCAAAACAAAAAATACTCATAACTCGACAAATAGGAAAGATAGAACGTTCTAGTCTTCACCAATCGATAGAGGGGACAATTTTACATATTTTAGTGAATTTTGAGTCGATATTGCCAAGGATTAAGGGAGTTAGAAAAAAGCCATTTGTATCGCAAAATATTTCCATAGCTACCCCCTTTGTTCTAAATTTTCGTCAAAAAAATTATAAAAAATGCTAAAAATTCGTAAAGAGGGGTTTTTTTGGCCAAAAAATTGACTGGCACAATCAGTTTTGTGATAAAATCATTATTTCGCCTTCAAATAGAGTCATGAAATTTTCGAAAATCCACTTTTCAAAACAAAAAATACTCATAACTCGACAAATAGGAAAGATAGAACGTTCTACTCTTCACCAATCGATAGAGGGGACAATTTTACATATTTTAGTGAATTTTGAGTCCATATTTCCAAGGATTATGGGAGTTAGAAAAAATCAATTTGTATCGCAAAATATTTCCAAAAAAAAAAATTATAAAAAATGCTAAAAATTCGTAAAGAGGGGTTTTTTTGGCCAAAAAATCGACTGGCACAATCAGTTTTGTGATAAAATCATTATTTCGCCTTCAAATAGAGTCATGAAATTTTCGAAAATCCACTTTCCAAAACAAAAAATATTCATAACTCGACAAATAGGAAAGATAGAACGTTCTACTCTTCACCAATCGATAGAGGGGACAATTTTACATATTTTAGTGAATTTTGAGTCCATATTTCCAAGGATTATGGGAGTTAGAAAAAATCAATTTGTATCGCAAAATATTTCCAATTTTCGACAAAAAAATTATAAAAAATGCTAAAAATTCGTAGCGGGGTTTTTTTGGCAAAAAAATCGACTGGCACAATCAGTTTTGTGATAAAATCATTATTTCGCCTTCAAATAGAGTCATGAAATTTTCGAAAATCCACTTTTCAAAACAAAAAATACTCATAACTCGACAAATAGGGAAGATAGAACGTTCTAGTCTTCACCAATCGATAGAGGGGACAATTTTACATATTTTAGTGAATTTTGAGTCCATATTTCCAAGGATTATGGGAGTTAGAAAAAATCAATTTGTATCGCAAAATATTCCCAAAAAAAAAATTATAAAAAATGCTAAAAATTCGTAAAGAGGGGTTTTTTTGGCCAAAAAATCGACTGGCACAATCAGTTTTGTGATAAAATCATTATTTCGCCTTCAAATAGAGTCATGAAATTTTCTAAAATCCACTTTTCAAAACAAAAAATACTCATAACTCGACAAATAGGAAAGATAGAACGTTCTAGTCTTCACCAATCGATGGAGGGGACAATTTTACATATTTTAGTGAATTTTGAGTCGATATTGCCAAGGATTAAGGGAGTTAGAAAAAAGCCATTTGTATCGCAAAATATTTCCAGAGCTACCCCCTTTGTTCTAAATTTTCGACAAAAAAATTATAAAAAATTCGTAAAGGGGGGTTTTTTGGCCAAAAAATCGACTGGCACAATCAGTTTTGTGATAAAATCATTATTTCGCCTTCAAATGGAGTCATGAAATTTTCGAAAATCCACTTTTCAAAACAAAAAATACTCATAACTCGACAAATAGGAAAGATAGAACGTTCTAGTCCCCACCAATAGATAGAGGGGACAATTTTACATATTTTAGTGAATTTTGAGTCGATATTGCCAAGGATTAAGGGAGTTAGAAAAAAGCAATTTGATTCGCAAAATATTTCCGTACCTACCCCTTTGTTCTAAATTTTCGACAAAAAAAAATAAAAAATGCTTAAAATTCGTAAAGAGGGGTTTTTTGGACCGGAAAATCGACTGGCAAATCTTGACAATTTTTTTAAGTCTTAAACTTCAAAATATTTTCGTGAGTTCCAAATTGTCAATCTTTTTAAAGGCGTGAAAAAATTAGTTAATATAATAGTTCTTGATCATGATGTTTGTTGAAACTCTATTTTTGAAGTTTCGGTAGCGGTCCAGCTGCCGTTATCAAGAATAATGAAAAATAATAAATTTTCGAATCATCGAAAATTGATTATTTTCGATTAATCGGTTATTTTCGATTAATCGATTTTTTTCGATTAATCGATTTTTTTCGATTAATCGATTTTTTTCGATTATTTGATTTTTTTCGATTAATCGATATTTTTCGATTGATCGATTTTTTTCGATCAATCGATTTTTTTGTATTAATCGATTATTTTCGATTAATCGATTTTTTTCGATTAATCAATTAATCGATTAATCGATTATTTTATATAATCGATTATGTTTTTTGATAATCGCCCAGCCCTAATTTTGAGTCGATATTTCCAAGGATTACGGGAGTTACAAAAAATCAATTTGTATCGCAAAATATTTCCCTTTGTTCTAAATTTTCGACAAAAAAATTATAAAAAATGCTAAAAATTCGTAAAGAGGGGTTTTTTTGGCCAAAAAATTGACTGGCACAATCAGTTTTGTGATAAAATCATTATTTCGCCTTCAAATAGAGTCATGAAATATTCGAAAATCCACTTTTCAAAACAAAAAATACTCATAACTCGACAAATAGGAAAGATAGAACGTTCTACTCTTCACCAATCGATAGAGGGGACAATTTTACATATTTTAGTGAATTTTGAGTCGATTTTGCCAAGGATTAAGGGAGTTAGAAAAAATCAATTTGTATCGCAAAATATTTCCAAAAAAAAAAATTATAAAAAATGCTAAAAATTCGTAAAGAGGGGTTTTTTTGGCCAAAAAATCGACTGGCACAATCAGTTTTGTGATAAAATCATTATTTCGCCTTCAAATAGAGTCATGAAATTTTCGAAAATCCACTTTTCAAAACAAAAAATACTCATAACTCGACAAATAGGAAAGATAGAACGTTCTACTCTTCACCAATCGATAGAGGGGACAATTTTACATATTTTAGTGAATTTTGAGTCGATATTGCCAAGGATTAAGGAAGTTAGAAAAAAGCCATTTGTATCGCAAAATATTTCCATAGCTTACCCCCTTTGTTCTAAATTTTCGTCAAAAAAATTATAAAAAATGCTAAAAATTCGTAAAGAGGGGTTTTTTTGGCCAAAAAATCGACTGGTACAATCAGTTTTGTGATAAAATCATTATTTCGCCTTCAAATGGAGTCATGAAATTTTCGAAAATCCACTTTTCAAAACAAAAAATACTCGTAACTAGACAAATAGGAAAAATAGAACCTTCTACTCTTCACCAATCGATAGAGGGGACAATTTTACATATTTTAGTGAATTTTGAGTCCATATTTCCAAGGATTATGGGAGTTAGAAGAAATCAATTTGTATCGCAAAATATTTCCAAAAAAAAAAATTATAAAAAATGCTAAAAATTCGTAAAGAGGGGTTTTTTTGGCCAAAAAATCGACTGGCACAATCAGTTTTGTGATAAAATCATTATTTCGCCTTCAAATAGAGTCATGAAATTTTCGAAAATCCACTTTTCAAAACAAAAAATACTCATAACTCGACGAATAGGGAAGATAGAACGTTCTAGTCTTCACCAATCGATAGAGGGGACAATTTTACATATTTTATTGAATTTTGAGTCCATATTTCCAAGGATTATGGGAGTTAGAAAAAATCAATTTGTATCGCAAAATATTTCCATAGCTTACCCCCTTTGTTCTAAATTTTCCACAAAAAAATTATAAAAAATGCTAAAAATTCGTAAAGAGGGGTTTTTTTGGCCAAAAAATCGACTGGCACAATCAGTTTTGTGATAAAATCATAATTTCGCCTTCAAATAGAGTCATGAAATTTTCGAAAATCCACTTTTCACAACAAAAAATACTCATAACTCGACTAATAGGAAAGATAGAACGTTCTAGTCTTCACCAATCGATAGAGGGGACAATTTTACATGTTTGAGTGAATTTTGAGTCGATATTGCCAAGGATTAAGGGAGTTAGAAAAAATCAATTTGTATCGCAAAATATTTCCATAGCTACCCCCTTTGTTCTAAATTTTCGACAAAAAAATTATAAAAAAAGCTAAAAATTCGTAAATAGGGGTTTTTTTTGCCAAAAAATCGACTGGCATAATCAGTTTTGTGATAAAATCATTATTTCGCCTTCAAATAGAGTCATGAAATTTTCGAAAATCCACTTTTCAAAACAAAAAATACTCATAACTCGACTAATAGGAAAGATAGAACGTTCTAGTCTTCACCAATCGATAGAGGGGACAATTTTACATATTTTAGTGAATTTTGAGTCTATATTGCCAAGGATTAAGGGAGTTAGAAAAAAGCCATTTGTATCGCAAAATATTTCCATAGCTACCCCCTTTGTTCTAAATTTTCGACAAAAAAATTATAAAAAATGCTAAAAATTCGTAAAGAGGGGTTTTTTGGCCAAAAAATCGACTGGCACAATCAGTTTTGTAATAAAATCATTATTTCGCCTTCAAATAGAGTCATGAAATTTTCGAAAATCCACTTTTCAAAACAAAAAATACTCATAACTCGACTAATAGGAAAGATAGAACGTTCTAGTCTTCACCAATCGATAGAGGGGACAATTTTACATGTTTAAGTGAATTTTGAGTCGATATTGCCAAGGATTAAGGGAGTTAGAAAAAATCAATTTGTATCGCAAAATATTTCCATAGCTTACCCCCTTTGTTCTAAATTTTCCACAAAAAAATTATAAAAAATGCTAAAAATTCGTAAAGAGGGGTTTTTTGGCCAAAAAATCGACTGGCACAGTCAGTTTTGTGATAAAATCATTATTTCGCCTTCAAATAGAGTCATGAAATTTTCGAAAATCCACTTTTCAAAACAAAAAATACTCATAACTCGACAAATAGGAAAGATAGAACGTTCTACTCTTCACCAATCGATAGAGGGGACAATTTTACATATTTTAGTGAATTTTGAGTCCATATTTCCAAGGTGTATGGGAGTTAGAAAAAATCAATTTGTATCGCAAAATATTTCCATAGCTACCCCCTTTGTTCTAAATTTTCGACAAAAAAATTATAAAAAAAGCTAAAAATTCGTAAATAGGGGTTTTTTTGGCCAAAAAATCGACTGGCACAATCAGTTTTGTGATCAAATCATTATTTCGCCTTCAAATAGAGTCATGAAATTTTCGAAAATCCACTTTTCAAAACAAAAAATACTCATAACTCGACAAATAGGAAAGATAGAACGTTCTAGTCTTCACCAATCGATAGAGGGGACAATTTTACATATTTTATTGAATTTTGAGTCCATATTTCCAAGGATTATGGGAGTTAGAAAAAATCAATTTGTATCGCAAAATATTTCCATAGCTACCCCCTTTGTTCTAAATTTTCGACAAAAAAATTATAAAAAATGCTAAAAATTCGTAAAGAGGGGTTTTTTTGGCCAAAAAATCGACTGGCACAATCAGTTTTGTGATAAAATCATTATTTCGCCTTCAAATAGAGTCATGAAATTTTCGAAAATCCACTTTTCAAAACAAAAAATACTCATAACTCGACAAATAGGAAAGATAGAACGTTCTAGTCTTCACCAATCGATAGGGGGGACAATTTTACATATTTAAGTGAATTTTTAGTCCATATTTCCAAGGATTATGGGAGTTAGAAAAAATCAATTTGTATCGCAAAATATTTTCAGTGCTCTAAATTTTCGACAAAAAAATTATAAAAAATGCTAAAAATTCGTAAAGAGGGGTTTTTTTGGCCAAAAAATCGACTGGCACAATCAGTTTTGTGATAAAATCATTATTTCGCCTTCAAATAGAGTAATGAAATTTTCGAAAATCCACTTTTCAAAACAAAAAATACTCATAACTCGACAAATAGGAAAGATAGAACGTTCTAGTCTTCACCAATCGATAGAGGGGACAATTTTACATATTTTAGTGAATTTTGCGTCCATATTTCCAAGGATTATGGGAGTTAGAAAAAATCAATTTGTATCGCAAAATATTTCCATAGCTTCCCCCTTTGTTCTAAATTTTCGACAAAAAAATTATAAAAAATGCTAAATATTTGTGAAGAGGGGTTTTTTTGGCCAAAAAATCGACTGGCACAATCAGTTTTGTGATAAAATCATAATTTCGCCTTCAAATAGAGTCATGAAATTTTCGAAAATCCACTTTTCAAAACAAAAAATACTCATAACTCGATAAATAGGAAAGATAGAACGTTCTAGTCTTCACCAATCGATGGAGGGGACACAATTTTACATACTTTAGTTGATTTTGAGTCCATATTTCCAAGGATTATGGGAGTTAGAAAAAATCAATTGCATCGCAAAATATTTCCTTTGTTCTAAATTTTCGACAAAAAAATTATAAAAAATGCTAAAAATTCGTAAAGAGGGGTTTTTTTGGCCAAAAAATCGACTGGCACAATCAGTTTTGTGATAAAATCATTATTTCGCCTTCAAATAGAGTCATGAAATTTTCGAAAATCCACTTTTCAAAACAAAAAATACTCATAACTCGACTAATAGGAAAGATAGAACGTTCTAGTCTTCACCAATCGATAGAGGGGACAATTTTACATATTTTAGTGAATTTTGAGTCTATATTGCCAAGGATTAAGGGAGTTAGAAAAAAGCCATTTGTATCGCAAAATATTTCCATAGCTTACCCCCTTTGTTCTAAATTTTCCACAAAAAAATTATAAAAAATGCTAAAAATTCGTAAAGAGGGGTTTTTTTGGCCAAAAAATCGACTGGCACAATCAGTTTTGTGATAAAATCATTATTTCGCCTTCAAATAGTCATGAAATTTTCGAAAATCCACTTTTCAAAACAAAAAATACTCATAACTCGACTAATAGGAAAGATAGAACGTTCTAGTCTTCACCAATCGATAGAGGGGACAATTATACATGTTTAAGTGAATTTTGAGTCGATATTGCCAAGGATTAAGGGAGTTAGAAAAAATCAATTTGTATCGCAAAATATTTCCATAGCTTACCCCCTTTGTTCTAAATTTTCCACAAAAAAATTATAAAAAATGCTAAAAATTCGTAAAGAGGGGTTTTTTGGCCAAAAAATCGACTGGCACAGTCAGTTTTGTGATAAAATCATTATTTCGCCTTCAAATAGAGTCATGAAATTTTCGAAAATCCACTTTTCAAAACAAAAAATACTCATAACTCGACAAATAGGAAAGATAGAACGTTCTAGTCTTCACCAATCGATAGAGGGGACAATTTTACATATTTTAGTGAATTTTGAGTCCACATTTCCAAAGATTATGGGAGTTAGAAAAAATCAATTTGTATCGCAAAATATTTCCATAGCTACCCCCTTTGTTCTAAATTTTCGACAAAAAAATTATAAAAAATGCTAAAAATTCGTAAAGAGGGGTTTTTTGGCCAAAAAATCGACTGACACAGTCAGTTTTGTGATAAAATCATTATTTCGCCTTCAAATAGAGTCATGAAATTTTCGAAAATCCTCTTTTCAAAACAAAAAATACTCATAACTCGACAAATAGGAAAGATAGAACGTTCTAGTCTTCACCAATCGATAGAGGGGACAATTTTACATATTTTAGTGAATTTTGAGTCCATATTTCCAAGGTGTATGGGAGTTAGAAAAAATCAATTTGTATCGCAAAATATTTCCCCTTTGTTCTAAATTTTCGACAAAAAAATTATAAAAAAAGCTAAAAATTCGTAAATAGGGGTTTTTTTGGCCAAAAAATCGACTGGCACAATCAGTTTTGTGATCAAATCATTATTTCGCCTTCAAATAGAGTCATGAAATTTTCGAAAATCCACTTTTCAAAACAAAAAATACTCATAACTCGACTAATAGGAAAGATAGAACGTTCTAGTCTTCACCAATCGATAGAGGGGACAATTTTACATGTTTAAGTGAATTTTGAGTCGATATTGCCAAGGATTAAGGGAGTTAGAAAAAATCAATTTGTATCGCAAAATATTTCCATAGCTTACCCCCTTTGTTCTAAATTTTCCACAAAAAAATTATAAAAAATGCTAAAAATTCGTAAAGAGGGGTTTTTTGGCCAAAAAATCGACTGGCACAGTCAGTTTTGTGATAAAATCATTATTTCGCCTTCAAATAGAGTCATGAAATTTTCGAAAATCCACTTTTCAAAACAAAAAATACTCATAACTCGACAAATAGGAAAGATAGAACGTTCTAGTCTTCACCAATCGATAGAGGGGACAATTTTACATATTTTAGTGAATTTTGAGTCCATATTTCCAAGGTGTATGGGAGTTAGAAAAAATCAATTTGTATCGCAAAATATTTCCATAGCTACCCCCTTTGTTCTAAATTTTCGACAAAAAAATTATAAAAAAAGCTAAAAATTCGTAAATAGGGGTTTTTTGGCCAAAAAATCGACTGGCACAATCAGTTTTGTGATAAAATCATTATTTCGCCTTCAAATAGAGTCATGAAATTTTCGAAAATCCACTTTTCAAAACAAAAATTACTCATAACTCGACGAATAGGAAAGATAGAACGTTCTAGTCTTCACCAATCGATAGAGGGGACAATTTTACATATTTTAGTGAATTTTGAGTCCACATTTCCAAAGATTATGGGAGTTAGAAAAAATCAATTTGTATCGCAAAATATTTCCATAGCTACCCCCTTTGTTCTAAATTTTCCACAAAAAAATTATAAAAAATGCTAAAAATTCGTAAAGAGGGGTTTTTTGGCCAAAAAATCGACTGGCACAGTCAGTTTTGTGATAAAATCATTATTTCGCCTTCAAATAGAGTCATGAAATTTTCGAAAATCCACTTTTCAAAACAAAAAATACTCATAACTCGACAAATAGGAAAGATAGAACGTTCTAGTCTTCACCAATCGATAGAGGGGACAATTTTACATATTTTAGTGAATTTTGAGTCCATATTTCCAAGGTGTATGGGAGTTAGAAAAAATCAATTTGTATCGCAAAATATTTCCATAGCTACCCCCTTTGTTCTAAATTTTCGACAAAAAAATTATAAAAAAAGCTAAAAATTCGTAAATAGGGGTTTTTTGGCCAAAAAATCGACTGGCACAATCAGTTTTGTGATAAAATCATTATTTCGCCTTCAAATAGAGTCATGAAATTTTCGAAAATCCACTTTTCAAAACAAAAATTACTCATAACTCGACGAATAGGAAAGATAGAACGTTCTAGTCTTCACCAATCGATAGAGGGGACAATTTTACATATTTTAGTGAATTTTGAGTCCACATTTCCAAAGATTATGGGAGTTAGAAAAAATCAATTTGTATCGCAAAATATTTCCATAGCTACCCCCTTTGTTCTAAATTTTCGACAAAAAAATTATAAAAAAAGCTAAAAATTCGTAAATAGGGGTTTTTTGGCCAAAAAATCGACTGGCACAATCAGTTTTGTGATAAAATCATTATTTCGCCTTCAAATAGAGTCATGAAATTTTCGAAAATCCACTTTTCAAAACAAAAAATACTCATAACTCGACTAATAGGAAAGATAGAACGTTCTAGTCTTCACCAATCGATAGAGGGGACAATTTTACATGTTTAAGTGAATTTTGAGTCGATATTGCCAAGGATTATGGGAGTTAGAAAAAATCAATTTGTATCGCAAAATATTTCCATAGCTACCCCCTTTGTTCTAAATTTTGGACAAAAAATGTATAAAAAATGCTAAAAATTCGTAGAGAGGTTTTTTTGGACGAAAAATCGACTGGCACAATCAGTTTTGTGATAAAATCATTATTTCGCCTTCAAATAGAGTCATGAAATTTTCGAAAATCCACTTTTCAAAACAAAAAATACTCATAACTCGACAAATAGGAAAGATAGAACGTTCTAGTCTTCACCAATCGATAGGGGGGACAATTTTACATATTTAAGTGAATTTTTAGTCCATATTTCCAAGGATTATGGGAGTTAGAAAAAATCAATTTGTATCGCAAAATATTTTCAGTGCTCTAAATTTTCGACAAAAAAATTATAAAAAATGCTAAAAATTCGTAAAGAGGGGTTTTTTTGGCCAAAAAATCGACTGGCACAATCAGTTTTGTGATAAAATCATTATTTCGCCTTCAAATAGAGTAATGAAATTTTCGAAAATCCACTTTTCAAAACAAAAAATACTCATAACTCGACAAATAGAAAAGATAGAACGTTCTAGTCTTCACCAATCGATAGAGGGGACACAATTTTACATATTTTAGTTGATTTTGAGTCCATATTTCCAAGGTTTATGGGAGTTAGAAAAAATCAATTTGTATCGCAAAATATTTCCATAGCTTACCCCCTTTGTTCTAAATTTTCCACAAAAAAATTATAAAAAATGCTAAAAATTCGTAAAGAGGGGTTTTTTGGCCAAAAAATCGACTGGCACAGTCAGTTTTGTGATAAAATCATTATTTCGCCTTCAAATAGAGTCATGAAATTTTCGAAAATCCACTTTTCAAAACAAAAAATACTCATAACTCGACAAATAGGAAAGATAGAACGTTCTAGTCTTCACCAATCGATAGAGGGGACAATTTTACATATTTTAGTGAATTTTGAGTCCATATTTCCAAGGATTATGGGAGTTAGAAAAAATCAATTTGTATCGCAAAATATTTCCATAGCTTCCCCCTTTGTTCTAAATTTTCGACAAAAAAATTATAAAAAATGCTAAATATTTGTGAAGAGGGGTTTTTTTGGCCAAAAAATCGACTGGCACAATCAGTTTTGTGATAAAATCATAATTTCGCCTTCAAATAGAGTCATGAAATTTTCGAAAATCCACTTTTCACAACAAAAAATACTCATAACTCGACAAATAGGAAAGATAGAACGTTCTAGTCTTCACCAATCGATAGAGGGGACACAATTTTACATATTTTAGTTGATTTTGAGTCCATATTTCCAAGGATTATGGGAGTTAGAAAAAATCAATTGCATCGCAAAATATTTCCATAGCTTACCCCCTTTGTTCTAAATTTTCGACAAAAAAATTATAAAAAATGCTAAAAATTCGTAAAGAGGGGTTTTTTTGGCCAAAAAATCGACTGGCACAATCAGTTTTGTGATAAAATCATTATTTCGCCTTCAAATAGAGTCATGAAATTTTCGAAAATCACTTTTCAAAACAAAAAATACTCATAACTCGACTAATAGGAGAGATAGAACGTTCCAGTCTTCACCAATCGATAGAGGGGACAATTTTACATATTTTAGTGAATTTTGAGTCAATATTTCCAAATATTACGGGAGTTAGAAAAAATCAATTTGTATCGCAAAATATTTCCCTTTGTTCTAAATTTTCGACAAAAAAATTATAAAAAATGCTAAAAATTCGTAAAGAGGGGTTTTTTTGACCAAAAAATTGACTGGCACAATCAGTTTTGTGATAAAATCATTATTTCGCCTTCAAATAGAGTCATGAAATTTTCGAAAATCCACTTTTCAAAACAAAAAATACTCATAACTCGACAAATAGGAAAGATAGAACGTTCTAGTCTTCACCAATCGATAGAGGGGACAATTTTACATATTTTAGTGAATTTTGAGTCCATATTTCCAAGGATTATGGGAGTTAGAAAAAATCAATTTATATCGCAAAATATTTCCATGTACCCCCTTTGTTCTAAATTTTCGACAAAAAAATTATAAAAAATGCTAAAAATTCGTAAAGAGGGGTTTTTTTGGCCAAAAAATCGACTGGCACAATCAGTTTTGTGATAAAATCCTCATTTCGCCTTCAAATAGACTCATGAAATTTTCGAAAATCCACTTTTCAAAACAAAAAATACTCATAACTCGACAAATAGGAAAGATAGAACGTTCTAGTCTTCACCAATCGATGGAGGGGACAATTTTACATATGTTAGTGGATTTTGAGTCGATATTGCCAAGGATTAAGGGAGTTAGAAAAAAGCCATTTGTATCGCAAAATATTTCCATAGCTACCCCCTTTGTTCTAAATTTTCGACAAAAAAATTATAAAAAATGCTAAAAATTCGTAAAGAGGGGTTTTTTTGGCCAAAAAATCGACTGGCACAATCAGTTTTGTGATAAAATCATTATTTCGCCTTCAAATAGAGTCATGAAATATTCGAAAATCCACTTTTCAAAACAAAAAATACTCATAACTCGACAAATAGGAAAGATAGAACGTTCTAGTCTTCACCAATCGATAGAGGGGACAATTTTACATATTTTAGTTAATTTTGAGTCCATATTTCCAAGGATTATGGGAGTTAGAAAAAATCAATTGCATCGCAAAATATTTCCATAGCTTACCCCCTTTGTTCTAAAATTTCGACAAAAAAATTATAAAAAATGCTAAAAATTCGTAAAGAGGGGTTTTTTTGCCAAAAAATCGACTGGCACAATCAGTTTTGTGATAAAATCATTATTTCGCCTTCAAATAGAGTCATGAAATTTTCGAAAATCCACTTTTCAAAACAAAAAATACTCATAACTCGACTAATAGGAAAGATAGAACGTTCTAGTCTTCACCAATCGATGGAGGGGACAATTTTACATATGTTAGTGGATTTTGAGTCGATATTGCCAAGGATTAAGGGAGTTAGAAAAAAGCCATTTGTATCGCAAAATATTTCCATAGCTACCCCCTTTGTTCTAAATTTTCGACAAAAAAATTATAAAAAATGCTAAAAATTCGTAAAGAGGGGTTTTTTTGGCCAAAAAATCGACTGGCACAATCAGTTTTGTGATAAAATCATTATTTCGCCTTCAAATAGAGTCATGAAATTTTCGAAAATCCACTTTTCAAAACAAAAAATACTCATAACTCGACTAATAGGAAAGATAGAACGTTCTAGTCTTCACCAATCGATAGAGGGGACAATTTTACATGTTTAAGTGAATTTTGAGTCGATATTGCCAAGGATTAAGGGAGTTAGAAAAAATCAATTTGTATCGCAAAATATTTCCATAGCTTACCCCCTTTGTTCTAAATTTTCCACAAAAAAATTATAAAAAATGCTAAAAATTCGTAAAGAGGGGTTTTTTGGCCAAAAAATCGACTGGCACAGTCAGTTTTGTGATAAAATCATTATTTCGCCTTCAAATAGAGTCATGAAATTTTCGAAAATCCACTTTTCAAAACAAAAAATACTCATAACTCGACAAATAGGAAAGATAGAACGTTCTAGTCTTCACCAATCGATAGAGGGGACAATTTTACATATTTTAGTGAATTTTGAGTCCATATTCCCAAGGTGTATGGGAGTTAGAAAAAATCAATTTGTATCGCAAAATATTTCCATAGCTACCCCCTTTGTTCTAAATTTTCGACAAAAAAATTATAAAAAATGCTAAAAATTCGTAAATAGGGGTTTTTTTGGCCAAAAAATCGACTGGCACAATCAGTTTTGTGATAAAATCATCATTTCGCCTTCAAATAGACTCATGAAATTTTCGAAAATCCACTTTTCAAAACAAAAAATACTCATAACTCGACAAATAGGAAAGATAGAACGTTCTAGCCTTCACCAATCGATAGAGGGGACAATTTTACATATTTGAGTGAATTTTGAGTCCATATTTCCAAGGATTATGGGAGTTAGAAAAAATCAATTTGTATCGCAAAATATTTCCATAGCTACCCCCTTTGTTCTAAATTTTCGACAAAAAAATTATAAAAAATGCTAAAAATTCGTAAAGAGGGGTTTTTTTGGCCAAAAAATCGACTGGCACAATCAGTTTTTTGATAAAATCATTATTTCGCCTTCAAATAGAGTCATGAAATTTTCGAAAATCCACTTTTCAAAACAAAAAATACTCATAACTCGACAAATAGGAAAGATAGAACGTTCTAGTCTTCACCAATCGATAGAGGGGACAATTTTACATATTTTAGTGAATTTTGAGTCAATATTTCCAAATATTACGGGAGTTAGAAAAAATCAATTTGTATCGCAAAATATTTCCCTTTGTTCTAAATTTTCGACAAAAAAATTATAAAAAATGCTAAAAATTCGTAAAGAGGGGTTTTTTTGACCAAAAAATTGACTGGCACAATCAGTTTTGTGATAAAATCATTATTTCGCCTTCAAATAGAGTCATGAAATTTTCGAAAATCCACTTTTCAAAACAAAAAATACTCATAACTCGACAAATAGGAAAGATAAAACGTTCTAGTCTTCACCAATCGATAGAGGGGACAATTTTACATATTTTAGTGAATTTTGAGTCAATATTTCCAAATATTACGGGAGTTAGAAAAAATCAATTTGTATCGCAAAATATTTCCCTTTGTTCTAAATTTTCGACAAAAAAATTATAAAAAATGCTAAAAATTCGTAAAGAGGGGTTTTTTTGACCAAAAAATTGACTGGCACAATCAGTTTTGTGATAAAATCATTATTTCGCCTTCATATAGAGTCATGAAATTTTCGAAAATCCACTTTTCAAAACAAAAAATACTCATAACTCGACAAATAGGAAAGATAGAACGTTCTAGTCTTCACCAATCGATAGAGGGGACAATTTTACATATTTTAGTTAATTTTGAGTCCATATTTCCAAGGGATTATGGGAGTTAGAAAAAATCAATTGTATCGCAAAATATTTTCGACAAAAAAATTATAAAAAATGCTAAAAATTCGTAAATAGGGGTTTTTTGGGCCAAAAAATCGACTGGCACAATCAGTTT